>OZ018308.1:16359448-16959448 GCA_963969455.1 Arge pagana | reverse complement strand
TCTTGGATAGTTTTCGATCCTTTCGTACGCTAACAAATTTGTGCACTCACGAAATAACGTATCTAGACGTAGTTCAGCCTCGAAACACATGCACACACACACACACGCGTAGTAAAGCACCTTCATGCGAGTGGTAACGTGTCAGTAGCCCACATTCTTTCGCGGTCTCTCGGTATCAGCTTTTTGTTTGCGGCCGATTCGAACTTCCGAACAAGATAAATCGTTGAAAAAAGTTTTGCATAAATTATAGAACTAGTTATGACTCGATGAACGAAAATGTACCCTCCGGAACACCTACCATTGATAGTAAAAAAATAAGACATTCGAAAATCTTGATCTTAAGCCCATTATTTAGACTTTGTAACATTTGATATCATGTACCTGTAGCTGAATTGTACAACCAAGTGGTAACGAGGAACCGGTATCGATCAAGCACGCTTCTCAGAGAACATTGAAATCGTTGACATTTTTATTACCGAAAACTTCGGTTTATCGGTAAATTTCAGGACACATGATACATTTCGTCCACGATGAAGTTTCCTATGACGAAGCTCTTAAAGATATTGGATTTCGATGGGAACCCCCTCGGTCGTGTGAAAATAAATAAGGATCGAACGTCGATAGCTCGTTCGATCGTGACGATAGGAGGAAAGCGATCGGTGAAAATCAATTAAGGATCGATAGTACCGGCAGTTTGGGCATAACGCCGTAAATTAGGAATATTGGCGCTGGCAATTTTGTCACTTACTCTCCCGGGAACCACGGCTCGAGCAGGTTGAGTTGTAATCACCAAACGGTGTCCTTCGTACGCGCTATTTCTTGAGTTATTCAATTGTGGAATTTCATCTCTAACTTGACGACTATTGGCAAGAGTTATCCAGTTCCAACATAGCGACGAACATAAAACGACATCTCATCGGGAGAGTCTTTGGGAGAGAGCCGGGTTTTCGTCTCACCGCAAATCGAAGAAGCGTCTTTTCGAATTCGAATCCAAATCAAAACGTCAGAAAGATAAGTTGATGGAATGGATGAATGATTACGTGTGGTAATAATTTACAGTAAATCTGTATCGCGTTCACTCGATTTCTTATGAATGTAAAATTATGAATCACCGTGAGTTGACTTTCTATGGGACATAATTTGGTAATAAATTCTCTGCAAACATAGAGGTCTAGAAAAAACAATTATTACAGTCGGAATCACCAGATGCAGCGGAAACGTGGTGGTATGCTCCGGAACACGGGTAGTCGTACTACGAGTCGCTGCAGATCGTCCGTTTCTTGACTCCAAGATCACGTTCGGAAGACTTCCGCAGGTCCGATGTCAGATAGTCTCGCTTATGATGTCGGCGACTGGAGTAGTTGACAGCAATAAGATATTACTATGCGATTTCCACCTTGTTCGGCATCCGCCGAACGTCTGAATTCCAGAACCAGTCCCAGCTACACCTTTACTTTTTATCCCTTCTTTCATTCTATACGTTCAACTGTACTCATTATCGATTACGTATTATACTGGAACTGTGTATGCATGTGATGATGAGAAGGAAGAAGAAAACCAAATGCAGGAATTGGAGGAAAAAGACGCAAAGGATTATGGACAAGAACAGAAGGGAAGCGCGGAAGAGAGGGAAGTGGAGGGAAATTGGAAAATAGCATTCTGGAATATACCAGGCCTGATGAACAAAGATGAGATGTTCCGGAGAAAGGTGGGGAAGTGGGAATTAATTGTGTTGATAAATACTCGGTTGGGGAAAAGGAATTGGGAAGAGATGAAGTGTAAATTGCCAATGGGATACAAATGGACAAGACGAGGAGCAGGGGAGGACCGTGTATACGGACGGCCAAGATGGACATGATCTTAGGAGTGGGTAAAAAGATGCTGGAGGACGAGAAAGAAGGAAGGGAAGAAGAGGAAGTGGGGTGAATGACGAGAAAAATAAAAGCGGGAGAGGAGACCTGGATGGCAGTGGTAGTATATGTGAACGGAGATATGGAAAGGAAACTCGAATTATTGCGAGGTTGGATGGAAGAAGAGGCCCAGGAGAGGAAGGTGATAATGAGAGGACATTTTAATACGAAAACGGGAATCGAAGGAGGAACTACTCGAAAGGGAACAACTGGAGGTGGAATTTCTGAAATATCAACTTGAACAACGAAAGAGGAAGAGTGGAAAAGAAAATTGATAGTATTAGAAGTTTCCCTTACTTGTCGACTCTAATTAAATGCTTTTTATTTTTGAAATTCACATTGTTCAACTGTTTGCAAATCAATTAAATAATTACAAATTATCTTATTCACATAATGTTTTGTAAATAAATACCTATTCAAACGTTTGAATTTCGATCTTCTGGATAACGTGTCATTTTTAACATTCACATTGTTTAACTTCTTATAATTGAGTTAACTGTGTACAAATTGTATCTCTAGTAGTAGTAGTAATAACATTGTTAATTATACCGTATCGTGCTAAGGAGATATCTACCCAGTTTGCAAACAAACGCCGGCGATGCGATGATGATGATTTGGCAAAAAAAGATGTCTGTATGTATGGTCCGCATTGTAGACTTCATTTCACCAACTTATTTTAGCAAGCTGAAATAAATTTAAAGTAATGTATCGAATCATGAATGCTAGTTTACGTAAAAGTAGAAAATTCGTGAATGGACAAATTACACATACTGTGATTGGTCTCGATAATAGTATATCATGCAGCATACCTCTCAAAATAGTCGTTGATCGATATGTTTTGGACGTGATTATTGGCATTCCCATTATTTGCTGCTGGAATATTCCCTTGTAGCAGTAGTTCATCCCATGGTTCAGGCAGGTTAAGGTCACGATCATCAGCTGGTGTGGATCACCTGCTCTTCGAGCAATATTATGCAAAACAGCAGTTGCTACAATGACTGGTAAAGTCCTCTCTATTGTTCGGAAGCGACATCCAACAGACAATATTGGAAATATCCTCTTCAAATTCCAATCACACGCTCGATGGTATTACGTGTTCTTATTTGTGACTCGTTATACAGTTGTTCAGCTCGAGTTCGAGGGTTCTGCAGTGGTGTCCTTAAATACGACCGAAGTGGATAATCACCATCACCGAGTATAATAGCCTTATTGGATATCCCAGCTTCACACGAAACCTTGCCATCGTGCAACTATGTCGATGACTTCCAAGTCGGCGTTACAAATTGCTTGCACGTTTATGGAAAAATATCCTTTACGGTTTCTAAAATATTCCGCATTGTCACCACCTGCAACGAAAGTTAACATAGTACACAATATTATTGATCACGTCATATGTTTTGTACACATGTAAACAAAAATCTGGTACATCATAATTACTCACCAAGGGATTGAAGTTTTACATGAGTGCAGTCCATGCAACCCAGCACTCTTGGAAATCGTGTAATATCAAAGAATCGGATTTGTTCATTTTTGATTTCATCAGGCAGCATTGGAAATCGTATAAGATTTGGTTGAAGGCGAGCCTTCGCAGCAGTTACACGATGCACGATTCTATGCACACAGGTCTAACTTACTCCACTAAAATCACCTGCTGAAATCAAATGGCTCCCAGTTGCATAAACCTTAAGGTCAAAAGAAGTTGATTCATTGCAGATACAGCATCATTTCTGGAAAATATCAACACAAGTAGGTCAATATTATATCCATCAAATTTTCGAAACATGATTACATATATCCAAAGCAAATAAAGTTCAAGGTGCAATGTACTTACGGTTCTATTTCATGTTCTAGCTCATCACGAATATTCGCATTAACGGTTTCCTTTGATAACCGGAATCGAGCTTTGAAATCAATTTCGTCCATTTCTTCATAAAAATTTGGACGTCTTCGACATATTTGTATCCTGCGGTCGACAATATCAACCAAATCCTCATCATCCGACGATGACAAGATATTCTGGAGATTCAATGGAGATTCTTACAAATGCCTTTTGGGTTGGTTCACGCCCTGGCTGTGTTTCAGAAAGCTATGAATAAAATTTTGAGGGGTACGCACTGGGCTACATAGATGATGTACTCGTTGCGACGGAAACGGTAGACGAAGGGTTCGAACCATTAGAAATAGTTTTCGAGGCTCTTCCGGCGAAACTCTTGGTCTCGTGCCTGTGAACTCTTCGGCTCGTGCCTGACTGTTAAAACCATGCCGATGAAAATAAGATTGTTCTGGGGTGTTGAAATGAATCGAAAACTCGCTTATCCCCTGGTCAATGATGCTCGTTTATTTGCCTCGAACAGAACGCATTCTTACTCGTAGCCGCCATGTTACATAGAGAACTGCCTCGACACCTGCCGCGCTTCACTACTCTACCTTATGCCTACTGTCCACGGAGGCGTCATTTGACGAATGCATGCAAACGGCAAATGATGACAGGCGTCATTTGCATCTTAGGTATGTCCACGCAATCGGCATACAATCGTCATGCAAGCTACAAAACGGTTCATTTCTCTGAAGTTTAGAATCGCGGAAGCACAGTTTTATTTCTCGGTGTGAAAATGTCATCAAGCGATGATGAAGACGTGGTTGCCGTATAAAACTTTGTTCGAAGGCGACGACATAGACAAAGATTGTATTAGCTTCATCCATTTATTAGAAATAACATCAATTGTCGATTATTTGTTGCGGCAAGAGAGCTATCGGAGGATGATTTCTACTTTCAATCATTCTACCGAACGACTCAAAATACGTACCAAAATCATACCTGTGATGCGAGCTTGTGTCAACCCATTACATACGTATTTGCGGTTCGCAGTATGATTGAGTAGTGGCAGACAGCCGCACGATCTGCATGACGAACGCATGACGATACGCAAATGCAACAATGCCGCATCGTGGACACAGTCTCGTTCCTTTCTACTGAAGATGAAGCAAACTGCACGCAAGCGTCAAATGACGATGACGTCCGGTTGACATGCCGCTACGTGGACAGTAGGCCTTATCCTTGAAAGGATGCCTTTCAACAAGTATAGAACTTTGCTTGAGTGTATCAGTACATTTTTATCTTATTCATAACTTAACATAAGTAACAAACGAATCCCAATATTTCCAAAGCAGAACAAAAAAGGTACAACGAACGGTGAATAGGAATATTTTCCAAGAGAATCACGAAATTTTACAACGAACGACAATTAGGAAAGTCTTTCAGTCGCTTGCGAAATCCTCCAAGGGAAGAAGGCACAGCTTTCTCACGGAGCGTTTGAAGCTTTTGTTTTGGGTTTTTACGGTGACTACCAGTATTTCGTTGTTCCGTCCGGGATGCACCTCCATCACCCGGCCCAGGGCCCATTGGAGCAGGGGCACGAGATCCTCTCTGAGAAAGACCAGATCATTGAGCTGAATCTTGACTCCAGTCTCGGTCCATTTGTTTCGTCTCTGCAAGGCGAGAAGATACTCGGACTGCCATCGCCCCCAGAAAAGCTGACCTGGCTTTTGCGCATGCTGCCACCGTGAAAGACGGTTATTTGGAATCTCGCAAAAATCAGATTGCACAGGCTGAAGCAGTGAGTCGCCGATCAGGAAATGGGCTAGGGTAAAGACAGTCAAATCAGTGGGATCATTGTATAGGGGTATTGAAGGCCTAGAGTTTAGGACCGCCTTCGTCATTATGATAAGGGTATCATACTCTTCGTACATAAGGACCCACCCTTGCGTGACAGTGTGAAGATGTCGTTTTGTCATTTTTACGGCCGCTTCCCACAATCCTCTAAAGTGGGGAAAACGAGGTGGAATGAACTTCCATTCTATTCGTTGCCTGGCCAAATACGTTTCGATCTTCGGTTGCTGCTTCGCGAGGAACTCGTAGACTTCGATGAGCTCCAGCGAAGCTCCCACAAAATTGGTCCAATTGTCCGAGAACAATTTTGAACAAATCCCTCTTCGCGGCGTGAAGCGATTCAAGGACGCTCGGAACGCTTCAGTGGTTTAATCGCTTACGATCTCGAGATGCACAGCCTTCGTGCTGAAACACGTGAAGACAGCGATGTATCCTTTGCTCACGTGAACTCTCTCCCGACGTCTGCTTTCGCGAATTTGTAGCGGGCCGGCATAGTCTAGGCCTGTGATGGTGAAGGGGCGTGCGAAGTCTTCAACTCGCTCAGCTGGCATGTCACCCATGACGACATCAGGGGTGGTGAGCTTGAATCGGAAACACTTGAGGCATCGCTTGATGACCTTCTGGGCTTCCCTTCGACCGCTGATACGCCAAAACCGGAGTCTCACGTCGTGTAGCAGTTGCTCTGGTGGACAATGGAGGAGTTGTCCCTATGTGTCGTACGCCGGGTCCGTTAATTGAGCATTTTTGAGAACGTGAATTCTTGTCGTATCGATTTTCGATTGTGGCAATTGTTCCGTGATCGCTGGCAGTACTCTAAGCATTCCATTTTTGTGGTGAAATCTTCATGTATTGACTTTATCACGATTATCGTAGCCTTCCCAGAGTTCGTCGCTACTTGATTAACGCCAAAAATAGGACGATTCTCGCTGGTGCATTTAAAGTTCTATCCTCGAACCAGTCTCACGGTTATGAGGTTCAATTGCGAGCCTGGATCTAAGAGAGCGCGGCAAGGTCGCTGAGTTTCATCCGCGTCCCACACGTATACTTGCGCTGTTGATAGGATGACTAGAGACCTTGGTTTTTGAACGCAATAAACATTCATCGCAATGGAATCCTCTTCTTCGATTTCCTCGACGGTTCCACAAGTATTTACAACGACAGGAGCTCCTTTCAAGTTGTCCGGAGTAGCACCATTTTCTGTATCTTCGTGAAGCAGCGTGTTATCCTCCTTGTCGCATTTTTCACAGGACAATTCCCCCGCATTGTCTAACGTAGTGTCCTCGCATAAGACAGTTTATGCACACCCTCTTGTCGAGAACAGCTTTCATTCTGTCGGGTATTGTGATTATCAGCAGTTCCTCGCATTTCTAGATCGGATGTTCGCCGTCACAAATTCGGCAATTCGCCGTTGTGGAGTATAGACTCATCCTTCTCTCTCCTCTGTCGGTCCTCGGGTTGGTCTTCGGCATTTGATTTTCACCTGTGGGAGCTCTCGGTTTTCCTTGCTCCAGTACTCGTATCGTGTGGCATCGATACTCGTATCGTGAGGAATTCGAGGAAATCCGTCATCTTCGGCATGTCTTCCGGTGTTCGATCCTTCATCAAGTTTTGCCAATCACGTTGCTCGATGAAATCCAGTTTTTTCTTCGCTAGACGAATTACGATGGTTTCCCAGTGTTCTGCGGGCTGGGCGAGCGTCTTCAATGAAGATATATGCGTTTGTATATGCCATATAAACTGTCGAATCGAATCTGCTCTTTTCTCTTGCGCGATGGCTGGGAACTCGAGTAGTTCGTCCAAATGCGTCTAAATAATCATCATTTTGCAGTCATAGGTTTTCTTAAGAAGTGTCCGTGCGTTCTCCTTGGAGTACGCCGATGAGGTAGTGATGCTTTTGCATTGCTGAGTCCAGAGTTTTGGTGAATCGTTGTCTCGAAACTATTCTTGAAGAATATCCATTTCATTTTGCGGAGTAGTTTGTCGCTGTTGTTGAGCATCGATAATAGCTTGTGCTTTCGCTGCTGTTCGATAGTACTGATCTTCGAAGAGCTGTCTCTCCGCGGTGCCATCTGCGTCTATTGCGCCAGTGTCGTTTTGTGCAGTTGCATCTTCAGCGCTCTTGTGACTTGTCCTTTTATCTGAGCTCGTTTTTGCTTCAATTTACCTAACGCTGAAGCCATTTTGGTCGAGATGTATTAGGGAAAGGAAGAAAAAGGATTAGACGACTCACTAACCTGATTTTTCTCTCCGAAACCCCACGTTGCTGCCAGACTCCTTCGATTGGCGATTTTCTCTGTCGCTGAAGTCCGATGCAATAACGTCACCAGCTTGAGCGTCGTCGCGAGTCTGTGCCGAACCGTGAAGCTATCCATCCCGCCGTCGAACGTATCCCGCCAAGTTCTTTTATGCGTATGACTCTCCCGTCTCTCCGATGAATGTACATGCGAACGATTGAATTATGTTACAGTTTCTTTTCTTTTTTGTATCTCGCTCGAATTTTCGCGACAGCAGCGCGACTGTGGTTTTCGAACTGCTTTTCTGTTTCGCGTTCACACGGGATCACGGCGTCGCCGTGTGTGAATCGTTTTCGGTTCGAGTTCAAGTGAGTTGGGCGCCAAATGTTCTGGGGTGTTGAAATGAATCGAAAACCCGCTTATCCCTTGGTCGACGATGCTCGTTTATTCGCCTCGAACGGAACGCATTCATACCATAGACTTATACAATAGACTGAGCGCTCTTATGAGCCGCTTGAAGCTAACATATAAAGGACAGAGATATGTCGGGAGTATCGCTCTCTCTGTCTGACGATAGTTGTGGTGGGGACTGAATGGAGGAGAACGAGGAGAAATATGGGAGAAACACGGAGGAGTCTCGAGAGTAATGGCCGACTGAATAGTTCGTTTTCTGCTAGCGCTTTTATCATTTCGCAAAATTATCTACCACTATAAACCTAGTCATAGTTTTTCCATAGTGAAAATCGAAGATCAGTTCTAAACGAGTTCGACATGGGGTAGCCAGAAGTTTAACGCTTAAACCGTAGTTGCGGAACTGCGCCTAAGAAGGATTAACAAATTCATAAAAATAACCTTATAATATTGCAAGAAATCTCAAGTTATTGAATTTATTAGGGACAGAACTTTATACGTTATTGCCTATTGCATAAAATAATAGATAATAAATTAACAGGTTCATTTTGAACGAATGTAGTACGTTCTTAAGACAAAAAATATAATACAATAATAGTACATGTTACGTCCACGTAACTTTTACAAATAGTTCTCGCGTCTCACTCCATAAAATTTCGCAATTCAATATCCCTTCTAGCAAGCACCACTGCAGCGTGTTGATTGCTGACGTCAGAAGCGTAAGAAACCGCTTATCGCATGGAACTTTCCATAAACCAAGCAATAGGAGAACATCCCCCCTTAGACTAGGCTACGCCCCACCATGCGCCTTCCGCCCTTGGTGAAAATCTTACGATGAGCATCACTGCTGCGTCCAGAATAATCTTGGTGGAGGGGATAGATTTATCGCTTTTTTCGAGTATAAATACGAGGCAAAAATCAGGCAAAGTCGTCATTTCATTTTGAGAGACTTCTCGAAAGGTTGGCCAATTCTATATCCTCTGAATCTCGAACGACAAGAATATTCCAAGTCTTCACTTTGAATTATTCTAACTTCCATATCCACTGAATCCTACTACATCTCGAACGACAAGAATATTCCAAGTCTTCACTTCGAATTATTCTAACTTCCATATCCACTGAACCCTACTATATCTCGAACGACAAGAATATTCCAAGTCTTCACTTTGAATTATTCTAACTTCCATATCCACTGAATCCTACTACATCTCGAACGACAAGAATATTCTAAGTCTTTACTTTGAATTATTCTACAAATTCCAATTTCAAATCACGAACTCGAATATTATTATAATCCTAGAGACTCTGAATCACGAAGCCTGAAATCCGACTCGTATCCAAGATTTTTCTCGATAGATTGATATTTCATTTTTGTACGCAACTCGCATTTAGCTAAATACAAATTACATTGTTCTCCATTTGAATTGTACTTAGCAAACTTACAACCATCGCCACGCAATCCCAAATTATTCCTCACCTACGTTCGTGCCAGCGTATAATCCGCTCCGCCGGACTGTGCCGCATACTCAACGAGAGTATTGCCAAATCCTATAACGTCATGGTTTTCCATCATAACTCAACAGCAACGTAATTTCACCAAATAGTTTAACCTTTAGCATATTCTATATTTGAATTAGTAGTGTGTACTTAGGGCATTGAAACTAACGATAGGCCAGACCTCGGTCCCCGGTGGAGAGGGCGGAAACGTCTTGCCCCAAAACAGAGGTCACATCAAAATTGTTACGTGTCGTACGTCAGCTTCACAATCTTTGGATTTATAACGCTGTACGAATTCGCGGACGTAACAGTACATTTAGACACTAGTGCGAGAAACTGATTTTCTCCTCGTGTGGACATTTGCGCCCAAGCGAAGCGAGGGTGAAAAGGTCACTTGAGGAGGAAATAAGGAGGAAATAATTTTGTTATAAATCTTAGAAAAGCGCTCTCGTCTTCCCAGCCCGGTAATCCGTGACTGAGGATTCTCACGGTACTTACCCCGTACAAAGTACAGAAGGGCAGAGCCGATTTTCCGCTTAGGCACACTAGGCACGTCATCTAGTTTAACGTGAAACAACCATTTTTCAGACACTGGCATTCTGAGGACTTTTACAACCGCAGCAGATTGACTACTGCATTTTTGCATGACTTGACGTCGGAGCGAATAACTCGCCTTACAGTAGATATTTTTCAATGAAACTTTGTGAATTTTCTTATGAATAGTATCTCAATATATGGTGAAAATTTTAAAATATTTGACCGCATCATTTTTTTTATGGGTCCCGGAAAATCACCTACATTTACCGCCCGAGAAACTGGGCTAGCCCAGATATATTTATATTTGATATATTTCAACTAGAAAAAAGTCTGACTCATAGTAAGATTTTGTAATGTTAATCTAAGAATTATGTTACATAATAAGACTCAATGTGACGTTACCGATATTACTTAATTTCATATGTAATTTTCATTCGAAAAAAGCCAAATTTATCATAAGATTTTGTACTGTTTATAAAAAAAAATACGTCATATCTTCCTAAAGCATTCGAAATAGTCTTTTATATCAGTTACACGCTGGTTAAAAATTCAGTCGGAATTTCTTTACCGGCTCTTGGCTTAATAATTAAGTTTGATTATACTTCATTTATTCTCAGAAAGAACCGAGGAATCCCGGTTTTGTTCGGTCGCCTTTGTAATTCAATAATTCATTCGCTGTGTATGCAATACTAAACCCGTAGTGTTTATAGAATGCCACCTCTCGCTCATCTCATCTCGAAAGATTCGTCGCTTGTTTTGGCGACAGCTACGCAACGAGACAAAGACAAATCTGGGGCGAGTTTTCGTACGCGTACGCCGTCGACGGACTGCCAATTCGCTACACCTATTCGTACTTGCAACCATGGAAACCAAAGAGTAAGTTATTTTTTGTGACACACGCATGTGAAGTTTCATAGACACAGCTAACTCGACGCTACTCAAGTTTTTCCCATCTAATGGGAGGAATATTCTAAATTCTTTTCGATTTTTGCATTCGAGTGTTATAAGGATATGAATGTTTGTTTTTGTTTTTTTTTAAATTCACAACTTTTTGGTCGAGATTTTCATTCGGATCCCGATGATCAAATTGTTTTTTAAACATCGCAACATGGAGAGATTATTCAATATCGATAGCAGGAATCAAGTGGCGAAAATTTTGTGAAAAATAATCCCTAGTTTTCAAAATAGTAAAATTGAGTGAACGAGTTCCAGAGGGAGTCAAAATTTAACGAAGTCTCCCTGTCTTATTCTGCGGAACGAAATTTCAAATTGAAAGAAAAAAACATAGAATCTGATCATAAGATCTGATCCCACAATAAATCCGATAGCATGATTTGTAAAACAAAAGTTTTCGTTGAGAACTTAAAAAAAAACCGTCCACCCTCTCGAAATCGTGAATTTTGAGCTTCAAATGAACAAATCGTACCGCAGTTGATGATAATCACGTTTGTTGTATTTTTTTTTTAAAGTATAGTTGAAAACAAAAGTTAAAAAAAAAACACCTCGTTTAGTGAATTTTTCAAAAAGTGAATTTTTGAGAAAAAAAATCAAACATTCATATCTCAGAACACGTGAACGGATAAAATCGGAAAAAATTGTGAGAATTCCTCTCATTAGATGTAATCACCCATAACATTTTTGATGAAATCAAAAATTTGAATCATTATTTCCGTACGTTCTGATGGAGAAAGTCCCATTGATAAAATCCCTTGTACGTACGGTTACCTGCATGCAAGTGACTACCCTGAACGAATTTACCCTGTATAGCGGGAAGTTTCAGGGTTAACCCGCAGGCTTAACAATTTTTTTCACCCAGGAAACTATTTTTGCACTTTTTTGACAGACACAATCAATTCCATACTTGGCGGTCTTTTTTGTACATTTTTAATGTTTGTGCTGCTTATAATATCTTATCAATTATCAATTTCAGGAGACTTTGGCCGAATTGGAAATATGGAGCGCCAAGATATAGCGAACTGGGAAGCCAGGCGTCGGTTGACGCTCAAACTTTGGAAAAAAAATGAAAAAAGTACACGCCATTTTATTTTTAAATTACAAGTATTTTGCATGCAGGATTGAGAATCAAACATCGCACAGTTATCCACAAGAAACTCATTCGTCATAATTATTATTATACAGGAATGATAAAAAAAATGGAATAAATTGTGTAGCATGAAAAATTTGATTTTCGGTGCACGGCGAAGATAGGGCAATAGCGGATGCACGCTTATTGCAACGGAACATCAAAAATTGTTTATTCTGGAAACGCCTCAAGGTCGCACCTTTACCCGACGTGCCAGCCTGAGGTTTAACAACATGGATATCTTTACGTACATGAATTCCAAATTCGTATACCTGGAAAAGCACATCCAAAATCAACTAAAACAACTATATAGAGATGTCATCCAACAGAAGTGTCAATTGGAGTACCAGATAATAAAAAACATATTGGCCCTAGCGTCGGTGAAACCAGTAGAGTTTGCGTATGCCCTCATGGATGGACCAGGATATATGGCATTGGATCAAGGGGATGTTATACATATTATTAAGTGCGAACCAACCGAATGTAAGGTGCGAAGAACAGGAAATTGTTATTCTGAACTGCCGGTTACCCATGGCGACCGATCTGTATTCGTGACGCCCAGGTCAAAAATAATCAAGAATACAGGAACTCGAACGGAATGTAGCAGTCTTTTGCCAACTATGTACGAGATCGATGGAACATGGTATAAATTTATACCCCAACCAGTCGAGACAACGCCACCTCAAGAGGTAACACCAATGACTAAAATTTCGTGGAAGTAATCGGATGCAGGAGCATTAGCCACTAGTGGTATCTGCACTTCTCAGGATTTGGACAACCTACGCGATCACCTGATGTTCCCGGCTAAAAGACCGTCGCTACTCAATTACATCGCCCGAGGAGCTACAGGACACGATGTATCCGATGGAAGTATTTCTCTACTCAATTTATTGATCTAAAAAACACTGCAGCACATAGCATATACCACGGGACAAAGAATATGGTACGGGTTCGTAACTTTCGGATCGGCAAGTACTGGAGTACTGGGCATCTTCGTAGTTTTTCGAGTAATCAAGTTAATCATCGACTCGCTCATCCGCGGGTATTTATTGCAAACCATACATGGATTTGGATTACATCTGTTAGGAGCTTTATGGGGATGAATAACAAACCTGCTGATACACGTCGCCCCCCAAGCAAAAGGCAAAAAGGAATCGCGAGAGAGCCGATGACTCAGAAAGAGTGCGAATGAAAGCGACGGTTTCCTTCGACGTTATACAGAGCCACGAGACCGGGGCATTTTCCAACGTCTCATCTCGAGTGGTGTTGATACGATGCGAATACACGACGAATAGGCGACGATCGCTTCTGGAGAGACTTCCAAACGCAGAACATCGGCTTTTCTCATATATGCGCTTTTAGACAACATCGTACGCGACGCTACGCGATTTTGTACTGTCGACATATCATTCAATAAATTCCATTATTTCCTTTCGGCGTTTCTTACACGAAGTGAATTTAGCACGGAGTGCTCACTCCAGGAACCGAAGCAATCCCTGAATGCAGAATGTAAGAACGGATGCACAAAAATTGTAGCTACTGGACCGCATTTGTATCCGAGCGTGTCGCGTGCAATGAATAAAATAGGTTAGTCTTTGAGCCACGGGACAAGTGTTATATACGATTTAACGTTTGATTGTGAGGGGGGAGGTGTCACGTCCGCCGCCAGACGTATGTAATTTTATCAATACTGTTTTGTCCAACGAAAAAGGATCGCGGCCGCCTATGCGGCATTTGCTTTTGCACCACCATGAGAACTCGCGCAGACCTCCGGCGTTTGTTTCGGGATAGCATCATATAATTATCAAACAAATATCGAACGTTTAAAAGCGGAAGTTTGGAAAGTTAATACCCGCAAGATCATGGAACTGTAACGGCTAGAGAATGCTAGTGAAAAATATGGTATCGGCTATTCGAGGAATCAACTCAATAAACAGTCGAACGTTCATCCTCACTCTTAACACACGGGAGGCACAAAAATTGAGTGCAAAGCTACTTTCGAAACCCCAAGGGTCTTGGAAAGATCACGATTCGGAAGTTTCTCCTAAAAAGTATAAAGTTCTGTCCGCCACATGTTTTTGACAAAGAAATGGTACAAGATCCTCACTCAAAAAGAGACAGTCGGGGTATGGTTGAATCAATAGTAAGGGATGCCTGGGTTTTGTTAAATTACTTTCGCATGCATGGGAATGGTATGGACATGCAAGAGGAAATTAAAGGGCAATTAGACCTCGCGGCTGGTGACGAAAAACATTCCTAGCCATAATATGTCTCTGGACTGGACTCGGGACGCGCGCGATTCTTGGTCAGTCAGAGTTATGACAAACACTTGAAAGCTCGAGTGACGCGATAACCTCACGCGTAGCGAAAGGTTCGAGGAATAGCGAGCAAAAATTATTTGACTCGTGCCTGGCCAGTAAACCCATGCTGAATAGTATAGGAAACTATTCTATCTCGTTTCCGAAATAATGCAACTATGAGGGAAAGTAGATTTTATAGTAAATGTAATAATTATAAGATAACTATTCCTAGATACACTGGTAGCTTTACGATCGACATACTACAATTAAGATTAACTATAAGAACAACCAGATTCAAATTGGACAGCGATTTAACATGAATAATAATCTTTGTAGCATAAATAATTTAGTAACAAAGCGGCTTGCCATTGGAACGCCGGTACAATCGTAAAATCGGAGAAGGGAGTTAGTAGGGAATTTTGAGACCCCACACGTACGGGAACCCCGAGTTAGTTAGCCCGATCCCAGCTAGAAATCTGTAGGGTTCATCAGTGCTAAGACCAAAACATAGCGGCAAGATAGCAAACCATCGGAGTGGGAGACCAAAACCAAAATCAGTTCTGCAGTGATCTCTCAGTACGGACAACACCTTCAGAGAAAAACTCGTGCTCATTCTCTTCACCATTGTTCACTGGTACATTCACTTCCAAGTTTAAACATTTCTCCCCCACACGGTTCAATTCTGAATAATTTCAACCAATTTTCAACAAATGAATTCAGCTATCATTCCATATATTCGTAAACCTTGGGCTAGAAAGAGACGTCTTTTTAGAAAATTAAGATCTTCCAATAGAAAGTGTTCGTATACCATGGGTTTCCCCAATTCTAATATCACCTTTGTTAGAACTCAATCATCTGAAACCAAACCTTTGCCAAGTCTCTATGATTTCAAGTTAAATGTGACTTTCGGTTATGATCAAGCTAAATTGGTTGTAGGTCGAGTAGATCACGTAGTGTACAAAAGAATTACAAAACCGTATTCCAACCCAAATCTTGCCACTAAATACACAATTTATACACACCCGTCAATCTCGGTAGAGTATGGTCAAACCCTCGGTGAATTGAAGTTGCAGAGCAGTTCATAACGAGCAAATCAAAAGAAATAATCAAAATCGGTTAATACTCATGGGGTCCAGACTAATTTGTCCACCGCAAGCGCGTTTTGAGCCAATGTGCGACCTCTCGGGAGTCTGATCTGCCGTCGAGGACGCATGTATGATACGAGCCGTCGCATAGGTGGTTTCTTAGGAAACGATTTGCAATCGAATTCCTGTCCGTCCGTTTATCATTATCACTAAATATTACTAGATCTTAATCACTTCCGAATCTTATCCATATGTAAACACAGAGCACGCTCAACCACGTGGAGTCGGCACGACTCTCGCCCACGCACTGCCATCAACTGCCATCCGCCGGACAGTGCAGCCAGATTGTGGACCGACCGGCCTCACTACAATCAAACAGCAGCACGTCGTGTAGCGCAAAGCGTTCGGCTCGCTTCGGAATGCTTCGGAAGACCGAACGCGCCCGAAGCATCGTTTGGCAGCGTTCACGGTTCCGAATCGCTCAGCCCCACCATGCGATCTGCTGGGTACTAGGTAGCCACGAAAAGCACCGGCCTATTGTGTGATAGCAAACGTCGGGTTTCCGAATCGAGCCGAGCAAATCCGAACATTTGAATGCTGTGAACGTGCGGACCCATGGTGCGGCCTGTACATAGTTACGATTGAAAATCTCATCTCGTTACCTTTTCGCGCAACGTGATATGCGAGGACTCGACCGAGTCCGGAGATGAAACAAAATCAACCATTTTTTCGTCAATATAAGTCATTTTACGCCAGGAAGGAAATCCGTTTCACGACATTCCCTATCGATCGCGCTATACTTGGCGAGAAGACATTTTTTTCCATAGGAATTTTGCATAATCGTTAAAAACAAAAACTAAAAAAAGTTCATTTCGCGCCAGGTTAGAAATCCATTTCACATTTCCTATCGATCTGTTTTTAACGATTTAAGGTTCTAAAAGCCGTTTTACGCGCTAGTTGCATAATCCTACCATTTCATACGCGTCATTTCTGCATGTACTTCTTTCCGCGCGCGAAATGAACTTTTTTTAGACTTTGTTTATAACAATTATGCAAAATTCCTATGGTGTTGCGTTTGTCTACAAACATGTTTGATTATTCCTAATGTAGAATTACCGAATGGCTGCAGAACGGAAGAAAGGAATGTGCCCATCAGGTATGTAGCTTTTGAAATGATTTTTCGATATCACTATACGAATCAGGGCGATTCGACTTTGCGATGCTGTGGTGCTTGGCGTTATTTTCTGATTTCACGACAGAGACTTATCATAAGTTTTTGGATTTTCCCCAGTAGGATATTGTAGGACTTGGCTGCATCTTTTACATTTATAATGTTTTTGTGGGTTATATATTTCTAGGAAAAGCTCGAGTTCTCTTATTGGTAATTGCTTGATAAGTATACCGAGTATTAATAAGTGTTGCAATTAACCGCCATTTGCTGAAAATTTGTTGTGATGAGGAAAGTAAATAAGTAACGCTGAAGGACAGTTTGTACTCATATTATGAGAAATGAGGACGTCTGTCCGACACGTTTATCTATTATTGACTGTCATTGAAACTGTACAAGAAATGGAGGATAAACATCTAACCCTGTATGTTTCTGTATGGATGTGTTGTCTGTACGTACGAGTGTATGTATTGTCGCAGGAAAGACGGGTTCACCGTCAGCGATTTAAAATCTCTAATAATTAATTATGTTAAGACGTTCAAAATCTAGCGCCGTCACGTCAACTACGAAATAAAAATATTGCGCAAGTGTCGATTACATCAAATGTGTCGAGAATCGATCCATCAGGCCGGCAAGCGTGACATCCGCGTGTCTTCACTTGCGCGTCGATTTTGGCATCGCGCGAACCGTCGATTTTGTAATTTGTATTTTGTATTTTGTACTTTCGTAGCGGCTCTTGCGTCATACGTCACGTCTTTATTTTGTGAATCTTATTTTGAGTAATCGTACCTTGCCGTAATTACGGAAATATCTTCTGTCTAATAATTATAAATTGAAGGTGTTATAAGATCGTTCGGAACACTGGTTTCGACAAATTGTAAGTAGAATAAACTCGTATATTCTGTTTCAATCTATTTCGTACTCTTGGAAATTCAGCTGGGTCTCCCAAATCACCTCCCCTGGGATATAGTCTATTATTTATTATTTATTTATCTATCGAGCTAGTCGAATATATATTTTGTTAGCTTTTGCCACTAGCTGGCGCCCGGCAATTTATAAAAATTCATAAACTAATCATCCGACCCTCGACAGTCGTAGACCCCGACCGTGTCGAGTGAAAAGCGTCGTAATACGTGGTTTAAATTCATTCCGTCGTCGAAAATACATTATATTACTTACGTATTAAATATTAATTCGACAAAACACGCTTCGCGGTTTCAATGGCCCTCAACGTGGGGCATATTTGGGCTATCTTTTATTAAAATTCGAAGCGAATAGAAATATATGTAGATATTTTTGTAAAATTTATTCTCGTCAAATTATAACGGCAGAGTGCTGCGGACCGCGACACAGTGTAGAGACGGCGTAGCAGCACGCCAAGGCCATTGCCTAGGGACGCTTGAGCGTCAAAAATTTTTTGAATTATTGTTGAATAGATCTTGACCTATTCGACAAAATGTATTGAATTTTGCAAATTGACAATTAAAATAAATTGTCAATCTAATTATCTGATTGTAAGCCAACTCAATCAGCAAATCAAAATTCAATATGCGGTATTATCGGCGGTACGTTCGAGAATACTACTGCTTCGTTTCTCGCTGGGAGAGTCCTGATGGGGAGTACTTTATTTTGGATCGTTATTTTTTTGTGCGCGTCAACTAGATCATAGACAAGGGTTTGTTTGCGAGGTATACGCAGATTCGGTTGTTGGAGATCTTGGATGCAAAACGTACACATCTGCTCTGCAGGAACCTTAGCGGCGAGTGCTGACATACAATCTTTTAGTTGGTTATTCTCTAGTGCATCAATGATAACAGCCTGGACTTTTGTAGGGAACATCTGTACTTTAGCTGTTTTGGCGTAATTTCATTTTCGTTGGTTATTCATATTTATTAGGCAGAGAATTCTCCAGTGCTGCGAGTACTGTGTGTAGGTCGTACGAGTTTATTGAAAATAGCGCGGTACCGTCACTCTTTACGAACCCAGGCTCGGATAATAAACACTCGGCGTAGACGCTTGAGGGAACACATCCGATCAGCTTGACCGTCGCTGCGAGATTGATAGGAATCTATAAGATCAAACCTAGTAAACCAAATTAAAATTCAATCTGGGATGTAACACCTGTGCTAGGGGTTTGGAATAATTCCGACCTCTGAAAGATCTGAAACTTATGGAAACTGCTCAAAAAGTAGCGACTGTTAGCTCTTACAACGGCGCAAAGCCGGCAGACTCTAGCTTCTACAAGGATTAATGATGTTGAAAGAAACGGAAGAGAATTATGAATAAAAATTACTTACCCAATTAAGACATCAAAGCCTGGATCCTATTAGCCGGAACTAATGCTACCATATTTCAAAGACCGGCTGAAACTATGCGTAGCATCAATAGTTCTTATAACAACTACCGAACCCTTTGGTGCAGCAACGTTGCAAACAATGGGGCATTGGATTAAAGGACTTTTGAAAGATGGTGCCATTGACACTACGAAGTTTTCAGCCTACAGCACGCGACACGCGTCCGTTTCGGCTGCTCGTAAAAGAGGAGTTGACATTAATACCATAAGACGAAGTACCGGATTCGCACCGGGATCTCGAACATTTGTTAAGTTTTATTATAAACCCATTTTACATTAGGTAATTTTAAGTAGCAATTGATTGTTATGTTACTTTATAATGTTTATTATATTTTACGTTCGCAATAGAGCGAATAAAACAAGAAACTGGAAACGACATGATCACAGTCATGATCGGGAACGCAACATGTAGTATATTCGGAAGATCAAACGAGGCCACCGCAGGCGGGCGAAGTTCGGTTTAGGCCTTGTTCGGAAATTGACTGCCGGTACTGGTTTTGATAGTGTGCGTCACGTAAATTATAGAAAACCAGTCCTGGCAGTCAATTCCAAACTCAGCCTGAGATTATACGAAGTCTCGTTCGAAGACCATAGACTCCCACTCCGTTGATATATATATTTATTTATATATATATTATCATCTTCATATCAATACGTGATAATTAAATCTTCTTTACACAAAACAATATGACATTAGATCTGTGACACCAGTAGTGACAGCTACGTCCCTAGGCTTTTTTGAAAAAATAGCGCTGAACGTTGCGAATGAGGCATGACCAGCATGACGACAAATATATATCATCTTCGAACGAGACTTTTCGTATAGTCTAAATCAAACTTTGACCGCTTTCGGTAGACTCGTTTGATTTTCCGATTATATTAGACAAACTGGCTAGGATTACCAGCCTATGGCACGATACCCTATGTCGGCTTCGTCCCCCCTTCCCAGCCCCTGCATCGTCTCATGCTGTACCACTTTCCTATCAACGTTGATCAATCTCCCGCCTACGTACTGTCTCTTTTCTTCTACCTTCATCTGCTTGTGACCTTTGTAAGACCGTGACGACTGTTCCATCGTCAATTTTTTCGTTGTCACATTCGCGCTATTTTGAGGCCACCTACATAAACCGCTTCCTCCTGGGGAGCTTCCCCGGCTCACGTATGGTACTACTTCCCACCTCTCCGCATGGCTCCTGTTATTTTTCCGTTTCTTTTCTTTTCCTCGGCTCCTGTAAAACAGAAATATGACTGTTTACTCTTGGAACCGAGACATGAGAGTTTTTTTCAACGAACTTGAATTTAGCCAACTCGAAAAATGCACTCGGTAGGGCTCTCTCGTCAGGTTATGTACACTATAATAAGCTTGGTGTTGGGTTCGAATCAGAATGATTTTAACGAAAATGATTCTATTCAGCTCATTTATTTATGTGCGCAATAAAAAATCTGAAACACCCTTCTATGTATTTGGATCTTTGAATTTACCGAAAGTCTTCATGTAAGTCGAGAAGGTGCGCGTAGCAACGATTTGAATGACTTATACCGGCCCCGTACTTATTTCTTAACCATTCTGTGAATCGTTCCTCGTCCATTCGAAAACTCTCACATTTACGAAGTAAATTGGATACCTGAAACACCGGTTATTAGTCATTACACTCGCTCATTCACTATATCATTACGATTGAATCATGAAAATTGGATTTTTCTGACCATTCATTGTGAAAATGCTTAGCTTTTTTAATAATCAGTGTACGCAGTAGCAGTAACGAAAGCTTTGTGCATACGCAGGAGAAAATTAACTATCATCATGAACATATTATGACATATTATTATGACTATTACCGTATGATAACCATCTGCTGCTAATCTTCTTCCTATCTTTTCGCCGACACCATCCAAGTCGGTTACCAGTTGGTCCTCCATTGACTCGTATGCAAACTTCTGGTGTTTTTGTGCTGTGTTCGATATCTTGATAGTTCAGCTACGACTAAAACAGTCATTTTTCTATCTTGAAAACCATTCTGTTGAAATAATGAGCAACACGTTTTGCCATTCTTTATCATCAGTTTCACGAGAGTTCACACTGAAACGGACTCGGGTATTCATTTCTAAAGACTTGATTGAACGTGATGGAGCAAATGTTGATACCGGGGCAGTGATATTACAAAAATGTGGTACCACCGTCATAGATTTGTACATCTTGAATGCATTTTCCAATATTGAAATCAGCTTTTCATTTACCTCTGCCAATCAGACTAACCATTGACTCATACCATAGATGACTCGCAATTCATTCGGCACATTACCAAATATTAGAATGCACGATTCAAAATACGAAAATCACGTTCCACTGACGAGGACTCGAATCATTCAACGAGATGTGAAAGACATTTCGAATACATAGAACACAAACGCTTCATAAATTATCGATACATGCGAAACTGTAGCAATACTCATTCTAATATTATTCTTTTTACTAGGTATTATTGCGGTTTCGGTTTTGATTATTATTATCAAGCGTGAACGCAAAGTATTTTTTCACTCGCCTCGCCTACTCGCGTATCATAATAATATTGATGAAATGATTTTTGTTTTTACGACGCTCAGCCCGCGTTTTTCGACTCGGTAATGTCTCGACAAATCATAATGAATGCGGACAAGGAGCGAGAACCGCAGAACATTGAATAGCGAACGGTTCAATTTGCATGAAGAACGATTCGAACTCTGATTGACGTGAATCGACAATTCTTAGTTTCAATTTCAAAGCGGTTAGGTACAAGCCTTAGAATACGCTGCGTAAATGTTGACTCGTCCAGTAGTAGATTTAACGGCTTATCACCACTTTGACAGCTCCCGATCCGTTTGTACGGCAAGAAATGTTCATACTGACTGGTATTGATGCAGGCGTAACCAGGCATAGCTATAATCTGTAAATGTACACACTCACACTCACATGTACCAAACACCATCCGGCGAGTGGTGTATGTGCGTCATTCCACATCCTCTTTTGATTTCTCAGTATCAATGTTTTGTTGGCACCCAGGCGAAATGAATTCTCTACCATACGAACTTGGATTTTTCTTAAATGCTTGGAATAAGTTTTTTGATCGTGTTATTGATCAGAAGAAATGAGACATTATATGATGAGAGTGAAATTGCATTTTCACGATTGTCAGATGCATCGAAGAAACTCCTCAAAACTTCATGAACGTGAATTATCTGAAAGCACTTAGCTTTGCTTGCTCGTGAGTATGTGCAAATTTGAGTCAATAATCCACACTGCTCACCCATGACGTGGATTCTATTGAACGTTATAGGTTTCTACCCAATACCAAAAACTACTTTTTTGGAACTTATAGGGAATGTGCTCGAATTTATTGAAATTCAAATGATGTACGTACATCGTTGCATTCAAAGATTCAAACATTCCTAACAATGTGTGACGAAAGTCACACACAAACACACACGCGCACGCTGCCAGATATTACGCAGCATACTAAATTTTATTCAACTGTTTTCACCCAATCAACCACGGATGGTATGATATACGTGTTTTAAACAAAAAACCGGGTAAAACTGGTATAGGTATGAATATTATGCGTTATGAAGTAAAAACTCCATTTGGATGCATGGGAAAAAGACGGCTGGAAAAGCGCAAAAGGCGATAAATGCGGTATGGGGAGTGCGGCGGAGAGCGGGAAGAGATGTGATGGAAGAAAGGCTGCATTTGTTGAATTCTCTAGTAAGGGCGGGTACTATGTACGGGGTGGAAATCTGGGGATTGGGGGAAATAAGCACTTTTGAAAGAATTCAAAGTAGATATTGTAAAATAGCTTTAGGGGTTCAAAAGAACAACACCGAATTACATATGGAGAAGGGAGTTGGGTGTACCAACAATGAAATATATGATAAGGGAAAGAGCGTTGAGGTACATGGTGGAGGTATGTGGAATGAATGAAAAGAGATGGCGAAAAGTATGCCTGATGGAGGAAGTGAGGGCGATAGTAAATCATATGCCGACAAAGTGGGGAAAGGACTTAGAGGGTGTATTAAAAGAAATGGGAATACAAGATACAATTGGAATGATTTTGGAACGGAGGGAGGTGGAAGAAATTGCAAAAAGAATAAACGTTGGGTTAGAAAAATTGAAGAACGAAGCATTGAAAATGGAGGAGGAGAGGAGAGAGGTATCGACCTACAATTTTAGGTACAAGTTTATTGTGGACGGGGATGAAAGGCCGTGGAATTATTGGTATGAGGAACTAGTAAAGGGAAGAGATAAAGAGGTATGGGCTAGAATAAGGTGTGGTAACATAGGAAGAGCGGGCAAGAAAGGAGAGAGTGACTGGAAGTGCAGAATTTGTAAGGGACAAGACGAAACATTGGAGCATGTGCTGATGTGTAAGAGAAGCAGAGAGATGGTGACGGAAAGTGCCAAAAAAAGTGTGAAAGAGTGGCTGGAAGGTGTCGACCAGGTGGCAATAACAGGAGGGGTGATAAACATGCTTGGGGGAAAGATACAAAAAGGAATTTGTGATTATATCAGGGAATTGGAGGAAGTGTGGAGAAAAAAAGAGTACGGGGATGGAGAGGCAGTGAGTAGAGGTATAAGTGGAAATGGAGGAAAGCACCGATTAAGGGGTAAGGCATTAGTTTTAAGAAGGTGGATGAAAAAGAAAGATAGTAGAAGGAGATAAGAATGTAGTAATGTTTAATCCCTTGCGGGGTACATTGCGGACTCCCGCTCCGCTCACCTAAATCCTTAATCTACCTTAAGCACTATTCTATTTCTATCCTATTTTTTACTCATGCCGTCCTAGAGAGAGAGAGCTTCACTCATCCTTCTCTCCGCATTCGTTCTTCCTTTCATACCGGACTTCCGTTTCCGCCGCTCGTGTTCTACCCCTCCCTTTTGCTGCCCTCTACTCCACCATCTCCACCTCCCTGATCCTTTCCTTTTTCTCCCTTCTCCATCCATCTATCCTCTCCACCCATTTCTCCCCTAACCCCTCGTCGCCTAACACCTCCCCCCTTGCTTCTTGCCATCCTCTTGCCTCCCCCCAATCTGTGCACTCTTCCCACACATGCTCCCATGTTTCCTCCGCCATCTCGCACATCCTGCATAACCTATTTTCCCTCGTCTCCCAATACCTGGTCCCCCTCATCTCCTCCCCCAGCCTATATCTCGCCATCCTCTTCCACCTCACTTCCTCCCACCCTTTCCTCAGATACCCCGGTATCCCCGCTCCTTTCACGAATCCGTACTCCTTGTTTCCTCTCGCCTCTCTGATCCTCGTCCACCTTTCCTCCTCCTGCTTTGTCCTTTCCATCCTCACTAAGTCCTCGCCTCTCATCCCCCCCTCCTCCCATCTCCTCACTACCTCCTCCCCGTCCCATCCTTTTCCCTCGTAGAACTTCCTCCTCTCCTCCTCCCACCCCTCGCATCCCCTCACCATTCTCGCCCTCCTTTTTATTTCTCCCCAGCATCTTCTCGCCAGCTCCCCTCCCCCACCCTTTTCCAACTTCCTCTCATACCCCCATGCCCTCATGCCTGCTCTCGCCTCCAACGTTTCCCTTTGCAGTTCCTCCCTCACTGCATAGCCTGGCACCCTTCTAGTTACTCCCAACACCCATCTCAGATACCTGTCGTGAATCCTTTCCACCTCCTCTCTTCTTTCCCAGCCCCATATTTCCACCCCATATCCCAGCACCGGCCACACCATTCTGTCGAACAGCCACAGCCTTCTGCCCCAGTCCTTACCAAACTTCCTCTTTCCTATCCCCCACACCTGCCCCATCGCTTTCGCCGCCTTCTCTACTCTTTCCTCCACATGGTCCTTCTGCCCTCCATCCGCCCGCACCACATACCCTAAGTATTTATAGTTCTTCACCTCTTCTATCTCCGTCCTCTTCCACCACCATTTCACCTTCTTTTTCCTACCTCCCCCTACCTTACATCTCATCACCTTCGTCTTCCCAGTGTTCACCTCTAGCCCTTTCCCCTCCAGGTATCTCTCCAATTTCCCTATCATTCCCTTCATCTCCTCTTCCCCTCTTGCCATCAATACTAGGTCGTCCGCGTATGCCAGCGAAAACACCTTCTTCCCCCCTTCTAACTCTACCCCACCCCAACATCCCTTTTCTAGCTCCTCGTCCAAATCCGCCATCAGCAATGTGAAGAGAAGTGGACTCAACGGGCAACCCTGTCTCACGCCTCGCTCCGTCCAAAACCTTTCCCCCCTTTCCTCCCCCACTCTCACCCTCCCCGTCGTCTCCTTTAGCACCTCCTCGCACCTTTCCACGAGTCCTTCTCTAATCCCCCTTTTCCTCATGCTTTCCGCCAACTTTTCCCTGTCCACCGAGTCGAAGGCCGCTCTCAAATCCACGAAGAGCAGCACCAGGTTTACTTTTTTTCTTCTTCTTTCCCTATTTATCATGTGGTTCAGCACGTATATATTGTCTACCGTGCCCCTTCCTTAGAAGGAGATAAGATTAAGTGTATATATGTACAAGCTTTGCAAAAAAACTTTCTAAGGTTATGCAAATGAAAGTCCATTTCATCATTATGATATGCGTTATGTAATATACGCATAACATACTTTAGTTGGATAGACGAATAGTGAATACGTATTATACACAACACTGATATTTATATCGTATATAAAACGTTCAATATCGGATTTGAAGATTGGAAACGAGTGGGGTATCATATACATATATTTCACTCGGTGAATATTCGCATGTTATTCCAAATTTAATCGTCATATATACCGAAATCCTCTAGGATATTTTTGCGTTCGGGGATGTCGTGAAAAAAAACGTTTCCCAAGTACGACGATTTTACCACGGTGACGACAGTAACGATAAGTGCTATTGCCAAAATATTTGTTTGAAAAAGTACAAAATCTGTTAGACGAAATATATTAGAGTTATTCCTGCTATCTATTAAATTTTTTTCACCGGACACTAGTCTGAGTCTGACTTGTAGTCCTTGCAGGTCTAAGCGAACTCGCAACAAAGATGGGCATTTTAGCTCAAGTCTCAGGGGCTACTCAATCGACTGTTTTATTTTCAGACGTCATATTGAGAATCTGCGGCATGCCCAAAGAAAATCGTTCGAAATGGGTTACGCGTGCATTCTGAGATACATGATAACTAAGTTTGTCACACAAATATATACTTATTCGGGTATTCATCCACCTACTGAAAAATAAGCATTGCGGTTGCATTTCCTTCTTCGAATCAAATAACTTTTGTCTAAAACATTTTTCTCGATATCGCCTTGCTGACGATATGTTGAGTTGCCTCTGGACAAATGTCCCACATTGTGTAATTATAGATCAGAAATTGGCTCGACGTAATTATTCATAATTTATGTATAATTTATTTATAATTTTGTATAATCATATAGAATTGACTTAAAATTGCAAGAAAATTGTACATAGTTATATAGAGATGTACACAGTTGTATATAAATTATCAGTTTACCGAATAAATACGAGAACCTAGATGGGATTGAAGATCCCATCTAAATGGGGTGATATGTACCTAGCGAGGCCAGAAAGAAGGGCGTTTTTGTGATTTTTTTTTAAGGAAAACTATTTGAAATTTCGAAATAGGTATTTAACCGTCTCAAAGTATAAGCATTTAGAAATACATTCAATTTTCATTATTAATCATCGAAAATATACAAGCATTGTATGATTCTTGGAGCGTCGTAAAACAATCTGCGTAAATGGTACGCACTGGGGTTTCTTCAAAGCTCATCTGAAGAAAAAGATTATTGAATGAGATACTATAAGCTAGTACTAGTCATAGCCGCTTTTGAAAATATCGATTTATGACAAAATGGCGGACGTTCGAACGTAAATAGTGATTTTTGGACCAAAAGCTACTTATTATTTTGCCTATAAAAAAACTAAGTACCGAAAAAAAAGAATCTCATGACCAGTACTGGATAATGGTGTAGAATAACCGCAAGAAAAACAAGGCAATTGTTTTATTGGTCTTCGCAAAATTTTGGGTACCGATTTGAAAAACGAGGTTTTGAGAAAAACGCGTTTGAAAGTTTCGGAATGAATAAATCTTGAATTTCGTCAATTTGAATGGAACCATCGGTAGGAGAATGCTCATAGATTTTATATTATGAATTTTGTTGGCTTTCGCTCCGTGAACGGAAATGTACGCTGAACGACACTCACCAATGATAGCATGACTTTGAAAAATTAGATAATTATAATTATTCATGCGAATCGGACTCGTTTTGATAACTCCTTTAAAGTTCTGACATAGTATCATACATCTTTTAATTAGTTATCAATTAGCTAGAATCGATATCATCGGCTGATCTTTGATGGATTCATTTCGAGAACTTTATGAAACTAGTTAAGGGATGTTCGATACAAAATGTTGCTTGTTGCGAAGCATATTGTTAATTGTACAACATCCTCTGGCCAGCAGATTATTTACCGACAGTTTCGCAATTCTTGAGTAGTCAAGTTATTAAACAAATTACTCTGAAAATTCGAACGAGACGGTCGTAATCTAGATTCGAGGCTTTCGCGGTCAGTGTCATTAGTCATGTTGGCTTCCGGACGGATGCCGCGTCTTTTTTTAATCGCAGTTCCAGCGTTTCGCAATCGCTCCCGCATCATTATCAGGGCGCGGCTGCTCTAATATTCTTATAAAGGATTATTCTTTTGCAGCTATTGGAAAGTGGAATTTCTTCCCGCGAATACTTAGATGTTTAGACTCGAAACAATACTCTCTCATGAGAGTCGCTTACGATCAGAGTTCCACGTTTTTTTGTTCTAATCTCGTACTTTTCTCCAAATTAGAATCATTTATCTTGAGAGGAGAGAATCTATTCTTGTGTCCCTTGCATGGTCCAAAGTTTAGACCATGATTTTCTAATAAGGACGAAGTAATACTTATTCATTTTTACAAATATTTTCTTGGCACTGGTAGGTAAAATCCAAGATGTTCAATTTTTCTCGGGACTAACACATTTTTGTTTCAGTGTACGAAAACAATATTATCCGGTAGGATAACATGTGAACAATCAACAACCGCGGCACTTTTTGCGCGCCCAGTTATTGCCTTGTTTTACGACCCCTGATCGGTTTCGCTCGCCGATACCTCGAGATAACACTACTTCTTGCACCCTTGGCTTGTGTAGAGTAAATTCACTTACCTTGCTCTCTCTTTTCCTCTCGATAGTCGATTCTATTCCCTTTTCTGTTTGTTATTTAGATAAAAATCGTTGCATTTGTATAATCGCGAGCGCGTATGTTACGCGATTGTGTGTTTCGACTTATCGGATGTGTGTAACTATCCAAATGCGTAACTTTATCAGGATATACAATTTATAAATATATCTGTACACCTTTTATGGACATCGAGATCATCGATAAGCTGACACTTTTTCGAAAAATAGGCCTGTACGTCTATCACCTTCATCGGCGACTCGTGTTATAAGGAACCAAGGTCAATTATCAGGATCGCCAAGTTAGTTAATATTATTAACTAACTGTAAATAGTATTTAATGCAATTTAGGTTTATTCAACGAAACTATAACTCGGATACAAACTTGAATAAGACGGACCAAGCAAGGACGTCTATCGTAACCGTCTGCCTTCTACTCTACTGTTCGACTGCAGGCGTTCGTAATATAAGATAGCGATAACTGGGGAGATTAATCGCGGAGCAGTCGCACACTCTGATTCGACGTGTACTCTTGGCCGTCTCTCTACCGACTCTTCTCTCCGCAGCAGCGGAGTAAGATAAGAGCTTCTTTGAATTATACTCGTCCGTCGCAGCGGACACCCCCATCAGTGGACTGAGGTACGTCCTCGTTCCTCGATGTCAAGGTACGAGAGAGCAGCTTTTGGTTGGTTCTCTGGAGCTTGGCTAACTGCGTCTCGGCCTTTACCTGTTTCATCGTAGTCTTCCTACAACAAACTCGAGACAAAAATGTGATTATCCCGAATTTCCACATAGCGAACGCTAATCCCCCAATGAGAATTAACGAGGCGATTCCCTGCAATGTCGGGAATACAATTCCTTGTAAGTTAGCCCAGGAATTGTTTATTAGCAACTTAACCCTGTGACTATCGAGGGTTTCTCTCATCCCTCTAAGACTTGTGCCGTACCTATCAAGAGACTCTAACCTTATCTGCCGGCGGAAGGTCGCGACAGCCAACCCTTCGGGGAAAGTTAGGTTGAATAGCGAAATGTTGAAGGTAATTTCTGTGGAGATTGATTTTTCCGACTTCGTGAGCAAAACAAACCTCGAACGGGTGGTCAATACTTCGCACCTGTCGGTGGTTTGCAATAGCGATGGTTTCGAGATACTGTACGTGTCGGTCTCCATTCCGCAGTGGATGGTAACCGGAAAGTCCTTCCCTGCTTCCGGGGGAATGATGATTTGCGCTGTCCTGGTGTTTATCACTCCGAGGTCTTTTAGGCGGAAGGCGGTCAAGTGACAGTCAGAGCCCTCATGTTGCCGGAAGGCAGCTTCTGACTCACAAAGAGCAAGCGAGTGAACTTCATGCCCGATCCCTTCGTAGGGAGCGACATTGACGTTGGATGCTGATCTCATGGTATCTTCGTTGAACTCCCGGACCATAGTTTTGGTTCCGATCGTTCTCGTGATTCGTTTGCCGAACGTAGGGTTGAAGGTTACGTAGGTGTCGTCGACGACCATGGGGATAGGGGTATTCAACACTATCTTCCAGGGCTCGTTGTCGAAAAACGGAATTTTCACGATCTAAATCAGCTGTTTGTTTCGGGAAATGACCGATACTTCGGAAAGATCAATTATCGTCTGATAATTGATTTCCTGACTTAGGAGAGGGTGTTTTCCTCGGACGTCTTCGAATTTCTTCATGCCCAGAATGAGGTTCCCTGGCGTCAATAGGATTGGTTGTACAATGCCATGTTTGCCCATTTCCAGAGCCGTCATCAGCGTTCGCAGGACATAGTTCAATCCTCGAATTTCCGTTTCAAGGCGATGCATCAGCTCGATGAAATACATTTCTTTTGTAATATTGTTAACGGCCTGGTGTATGTTGTCGACCGCATGTGCGATTTCGTTGAATTGTTGTTCGATCTCGTGCCGATTCCTTGAGATGGAAGTGATTGTCTTTTCCATTATATAGGTCTGTTCCTTTACTACTCGGTTGATTTCGTTGGTAGCGTTAATGACGTTGGCAACGTTGGTGTTTATCGTACGAAGGTCACTATCATCAGGGGTTCCCCACAGAAACTTATGGATTGTTCCAACGCAGTTGACGACTCCTCTTTTCCTTCGCGGTGACGACGAGGGGTGGTAAAATACGGAGCCAAAAATTGTCATGTCCCTCCTTAAGGTGTAGTATCCGTCCATCGTTAAGGCGTACAACGCGTAGGTCGACGGTGAGGTATTCACGGTTTTGGGGCTGATCCCAGAGGACGAGTAGGTCTTCGTGATCAGACCGGTGGCTTCGGTGACTCGGTTAGAAAGTGCCTCGAATGCTAAAGACAGTTGCGAAAAGTCAATAGCATACATGAGTCGCCAAGTTTCGGAGTAGAGATACACTTCGCCTATCTCTTCTTGGAGCAAGCTCGAGTTCAGTGGTCGTAGATCCGTCTTCCCGTCCGTACTCCATCTAGAAATATGACCGTGATTATTTAGTCGAGTACCGGATCGAGCCTATCCTTGGATAACTCGGGGTTGTTCTCCCGACAGATCAATTTTCTTTATTAACCGGGGCCTCTCGTGGTTTGGGTTATCATCTTGGAAATGCTTCCTGAAAGGTTTAGTATTCCCGGTGTGAGCAACACCTACTCGCAAACCGAACCTTGTGGGATATCGGTAAACCACATTGTTTTTCTCATGGTTTACGCTGAGTACTTGGTAGGCTCCAAGCCATTTCGTTGATAGCCCATGAGATGGCGCTCTATTTCTAACGAGGATCCAGTCTCCTTCTTCGTATAAGGGCATTGGGTTACGTCTGGCACTGTCGACATATTTCCGATTCTTTTCTCGCGCTAGCATCAGGTGGTGTCTTGCTTGGTACAGCTGATTCCAGTGTTTCTGGCTCAATTCATCGAACCTTCGTTGCAGCGTGGAGGTATCGAGCTGTTCGATAGCACTAGGGTAGTTTGAGGAGTGAATGAACATGACGTTGAACGGGGTGTCTTGGATCGAGGTGTGGAAGCTATCGTTGTATGTGAAAGCGATCGCATTCATTCTCGTATCCCAAACTGTGATGTTATTCGAGCACGTGGTTCGGATTAAATCCTTGAGGACTCCGTGCATTCTTTCGATAGACCCGTTCCCCTGTGGGTGGTAAACTGTTGTCCGTATTCCTTCGATCCCCATAACTTCACCGAAATGTGTCATTAGCTTGTTATTAAACTCCTTTCCATTGTCACTGAGGATTACCCTAGGTGCTCCAAAGATGCAAATCCAGTCGTTGAATAAGGCTGTAAGAACCGTTGATGCTTTCTTGTTCGGAATGGGAATCACCCTCACGAATTTCGTCAATGTACACTGAATGGAGAGTATATATTCGTTTCCCTTCCTCGTCGCCGTCAGCGGTCCGACGATATCAATTGCTATCTTTTCGTTCGGCTCGCTAGCGGTGTCCATCAAGACGGCTGAGGGCACTGGCGGATTTCTGTCAGTCTTGTACTGTTGGCAGATAGGGCAGCTGGCTATAAACTCAAGTACAGAATCTTCCATGTTCGTCCAGTAGTTTCGACGTTGTAATTTTTCAAGGGTCTTAGTTACTCCGAGGTGTCCTACTTGATCCTTATGCACCTCTCGTATGCGGTTATTGTACTCTTCAGGTTCGCGCTCGGGGATTCCCGAACGGCACAGCTGAAAGTCTGCGTCAGTGAATTCGACGGCGAGTTCTCGAAGTTCTTTCTCTATGGCATCAAGTTGCGTCATGGAGAAGTCTTTCGGTGAAGCGAGGATTCGAAATTTCTTTTTCCCTTGTTGAATGTGGCCTTGGATCAGCAGGTACAGTTCTTGCTTCCAGGCGTCTTCCTGATATTGGAATAACAGTCCGTGTCTTCGTTTCCTTTCTTTGATCAGATCCTTATTCTTCGATGGCGGTTCGACCCCTAGCTTCGTGAGGGTAATCCACCGGGATCTGTCTCGGGGGTAATTAGGCTTTATCCTCAACCCGTTAACCCTTCCTTGACACAGAGCTATGTTGTTGATTCGCTGCATGATATTTTCTAAATCGTCGAGTTTGACTCGGGGACCCGTTTTCCAGTTCTTCAGTGTAAGAGTAGGTTTTCCTATCGTTCTGATCTGTTGGAGGATTTGACATATGGCTGGTATCTGTTTTTTCTTTGGCGACGACACTCTGTTAACCGTAGGTTCGCGCGGTATTCGCGATAGTGCGTCGGCCGCTTGGTTTTCGCAACCCTTCTTATAGTGGATGTCGAAGTCGAATTCCTCCAGGCGGAGTCTCCATCTGAGAATTCGAGAAGAGGGATCTTTGATGTCGGCCATCCAAACGAGGGCTCGATGATCGGTCTGGATTAAAAACTTATATCCCAAGAGATATTGGCGTAGTCGTTGTACCGACCAAACTATTGCTAGCATTTCCTTTTCGGAAGTTCCGTAGTTCTTTTCAGCATCATTCAGGGCACGCGAGATGTAATACACCGGGTGTCCTTCTTGTGAGAGCACTGCTACCAATCCGTGATCCGAGGCATCGGTAGTGAGTGTGAACGTCTTCGTGAAGTCCGGGCGTCGAAGTGTTGGTGATGTAGTTAAACAATGTTTCAATTCATCAAATGACTTTTGGCATTTCTCCGTCCAATTGAATTCGATACCCTTTTTCGTGAGGTCAACCATAGGTCGAGCGATGTGGGAGAAGTTCTGGATGAACCGTCGATAGTAGCCAGCGAGTCCTACAAACGACTTGACCTCTGTCGGATTAGTTGGTACCGGGAAATCTCGGACAACTTCGATTTTCGCGGGATTTGGCTGTACTCCGGCTGCTGTGATGATGTGTCCCAGGTATTAAACTTCCGGTAGGAGATACTTGCATTTTTCTGGCTCGAGGGTTAGTCCGCTTTTTCGCAATCTCTCGAAGACAGTGACCAAGTTCCGGTTATGTTCTTCGATGGTGTCTCCAAAGATGACAATGTCGTCCATGTAGACCCAACAGATTTTGTGGTTGAGTCCTACTAGACACTGATCCATCATTCTTTGAAACGTGGCTGGTGCGTTTTTTAAGCCGAATGGCATTCGTTCGTACTCGAAATGTCCTTCTGAGGTTGCAAACCCTGTGTATTTCTTTGAGTCTTCGTCCATTGCAATTTGATGAAATCCTGCCTTTAAGTCGAAAGCGCTAAAGAATTTAGCGTTCCCGAGTGAGTCGAAAATGTCCTCAATTCGAGGCATGGGATAAGCATCAAGTATCGTATTTTTATTCAGTTTTCGAAAATCGATGACGATGCGCCACTTCTTCTTTCCATCAGGTCCAGGCTTCTTTGGGACGACCCAGACAGGTGAGTTGAATGGTGACTCGGATTTTCGGATGATACCTTTCTTTGACAAGTCGGCTACCTGAGTGTTTATCTCTTCAAGGTGAGCGTGAGCGGTCTTGAAATTGCCAATGTTAATCGTGATATCATTGATTGGTACGATCTTGTGTTTCGCGTGTGGTGCGGCGGGTAAGTCTTGTCCTGGAGATGTAAAGATATCTTGATACTTCAAGATAATACTGGAAATTATCTCTTTTTGCTCTGGTTCGAGGTGATCAAGTTGTGAAGTTTCAAGTAAAAATTTGTGCTTTTGTTCCGAGGTGAGATAAGTATTATCTGTGTCCCCCCCCCCCCTTCTATCTTTACATTGGTAACCCTGATCAAGTTTTCGTCAAAGCTCAGTACGCTGTCCGTCGGATTTTCGAACATTACTTCCGTATGGCCATTCTCAATTTTGTTCACGTAAAATGTTTCAAATACATGTTCCTCTCCGTTCTTCACGATTTTGTCGTGGACACCCGGGGTGATTAAGCATTCGCGGTCTGGGCCGTCGACTGCTAACGTTATCATCACGGCTGTGTGAGGAGGTACCGTAATTCCATCAGTAATCAAGGTGTGATTCTTTCGTTTTAACACGAGATGTTTATTCGACAGGTTGTAATCTCTCTGTTTCATAAACCCGAGTCCCATGAAACCATCTTCGGGTATTATAGAATCGTTAGGTAATACATAGAAAATACTGGTGTCCCCAAGATACTTGAATCTGATCTTTTCCTTCGATTCGAATCGGCTGGTTCCCATGACGAAACTCCTTTTTGCTTTTTCCACCGGGAAGCCTGGTGGGATACACTTTTTCTTTATCAGATTAAGTGAACTACCAGTGTCTACTAGTAACTCGATATCTCGGGTGAATCCTCCTGGACGGATCCTGACTCGTTCCAAGCGTCCGATTCCGACGTTTGACACTCTCGGTATTCCTCTAGCTGGTCCCCGTTTTTTTGGATCATCTGGTTTTCCGGCTCGTCCTGTTCGATTAGGTTGTATATGTGTGGTGGTTTGGGCCGTGGCCTGTCTTGACGAAAATTTTCTTTCGGAAGGTTAGTTTGGTCTTCAGGCGGCCGTGATTGGAAATTTCTTCTAGGCGTTTGACAATCCCTAGCGAAATGTCCTCGGCCTCCACAGTTGTAACAAGTAGACTCCGCATTTGCTACAGCGGCATTTACGGTAACCGGCATTTGGCGAGTTCCGTAGCGTGTACCTAGGGCATCGTACTGTTGAGGTTGTGACTGATAGTATCGTGGCTGCTGTTTCGAAGGGTAGGCTGGCAACCTCACCCTTTCGGCGTTCGCTTGGTTATAAGCGATGTTGGCTTCGTCGATTTCTTGGGCAGCTTGCTGTGCGGCTGCGAGATTCGAGTAGGTGTTAATGTAAGCCTTCAGACAGTCGAATATATCCCTTCTACATCCGTGTATAAACATCGAGACTGCCCGGTCGTAGACCAAGGGCATGTGGTCAAGCGAACCTTTGGCTTGGTCTCTCTGGTCAGCTTCCTTAACAGCATGTAACGCGCGGTTGAAGTTTGATATGAAATCTAAGATAGTTCCCGTTTGCTTAACCTGACGAAGTTTATCCATGCAAATCTGGAAACCAGGTAAGTAACCAAGGTGACTGGTGACGAACTGTACAAGACCTTCCTCGGTTTCGATTTGTCCGGTGGCAAGTTTAGTGATTTCGTCGGATATCTTCTGCACGAAAACCATTGAGATGAATGCAGCCTTTTGGGTGTTAAACACGAAGCGGCAAGCGAATTTGAAATGCTTGATCCAGTCCAGTATTGGTGTCGATCTTTCCAGTTTTGGGACCAATAGGAGACACTCGGTCGCTTTCATAGTGCCACCAGCGGGCTGATCAAAGGGGTGCCCTCTCGACGGTGGTTTGTAAGGTTCCTCCGGCGGGTTAGGTGGTCCGCCAGGCGGGCCGTTACCTCCTCCGTTAAGGAAGGGGTCTCGTCCTGGCCCTCCAGGATTCGCTCTGAGGAATCCATGATCTTGAGGCCACCCTGATCGTTCAGACCATTCGTTGTTCGGGATGTCCATACCGATTTTGAGAGGATGATTCGTGTCCGCCCATTGGTTGGCTCGGTTTGTGCGTAGCTGATTTTGCTGCAGGTTGATTATGTCGAGTGAGTTTGCTTCGTGGTCGTACAGTGATGTCATCGCTCCTGGTTGCCTTCGTTTCTGGTGAACGGTCTCGAGCTGAACCGCAAGCGGGTTCGGAAGGGGGATGTTTTCCTCCCTGAATATAGTTTTGACAGGTTTTATGGTCATTTTGCTACGTTTGTTTCGCTGAGCCTCTTCGAGTAACATTCTTTGTTCTTCGATCTCTCGGATCGACTGTCTCGAAATCAAGTCAAGCTGTTGAATTTCTCGGCGAAGTCTCTCCTCCTTCTGGGCTTCCTTTACTGATAGCTTAATGGCTCGGTTGTATTCGTTCTGAGCTACGTCGAGTCCAGATGTTACGATTTCCCAATCTCTTGTTTTCTCGGGGGTCAGCGGTAAAAGTGGGATCGACGGTCCGGCACCCAGCGACGGTGCTTCATGATATCTCAAACGGTGCATTTCTTCCAACATCCCCTGTTGCTTTGCCTTGGCTTCGAGGAGTTCTCGCCGAAGTACTTCGACCTCAGTATTTTCCTCGTTGGTGGCGCGAAGTCGTTCAGCCAGGCGTTGTCTTTCTTGGTCTGTCAATTTGGCAGCATTTTCCAGGCGTTCGCGTTCACGTTGGAGTTCTTGAAGTCGTATTTCCTTGGCCTGGGTATCGGCGGTCGCCAGGGCGGCTATCCGCTGATAAGCGGCGATTTGTTCGCGTGCGTGCGTGAACGTTTGATTTGTTTGGAGTTTACTCAATTCGACCCTAGCGATCATTTCTTCGGCACTCATCCCAACATAGGATTCGCGGTGCGACTCAAGGTAGGATGGCGGGGCTTCGTGCTGATTTTCGTCTGTTCCTCGAGGAGGGTCGGTGACGGATAGGTTGATCTGGTCCGGTGTCAGCGCTGCGATTGGCTGCGGTGACTGTCCCAGAATCATGTCTTCTGGTTGTCGTTGGACAGGCTGTTGCTCAGCTAGCTGCATACGCCTTTCTTCTCCGGCTATTTGTTCGGCTATTGCACGATCTTGCTCGAGCTGTCGTGCTTGAGCTAATTCGTCAGTCCGGTGCTGTTCTGCCAGCTCGCGACCTCTTTGTCTACGGAGGTCGATGGCTACGTCATCGCTAATGTCGTCCGGATCGACTTCTAGCTCTAGCATGATATCTCATGCTTCGGTTCGTTCTTCTAAATTCCTTCTGATCGCGGACCGCTCCACGAGCAGAGCTGTAATTGTTTCTTCTAAGATCCGTACCTCGGTAGGCGTGTGTTCTCTTAACAATTCAGCATCTACCTTTCGGATCTCTATCCTCAATCGAGCGTACCGATCAATAAGATTTCGGACGTTACTAGGATTCATCTTGATTTGGATTTAAGTGATCTTTGTACCGTGAATCGACTTTATCTTCGAAATTTACGCGCGTGCTTATTTTCCCTACCTTCAATAGTAAAAATGTACCGAGATATGATTCAACTTACAGTAAGGAGAACAGAAAGAGTAGAGGAGTGACGATGATTATCATCCTGCGTACTTCCTTCGGTTATAAGCTCGAACTGCGTAGGACCTGGGAGTCTTCTTTACGTAGAACGGCTCCTCGTGGATCTGCTAACCGGTTATCACGTTCTTCGGGATCCGGTACCACGAGAATATTATTTCCTTTGGACAGCTGTGTGTCTCACAAACTCTTCTGTATTATTTTGAGCGTGCGTGACGTTACTACTACGATAGCACTGTTTCACTCGCGAACTCAAAATGTCTTCGGGACAAGTTAATTCTTGGGACTTCCGACGCGGAGGGCGAAATCCGAGTAATTGGTATTCCCGAGGAGGCGTAGATTAATCAAGGTATCGTTGTTAAAATTTTTATTCGAATGGAGATGCAAATGACTTGTCGCAGAAGGCTCCAAGTTTAGACGATCGATATAATCAGTGTGACTTCTACTGAGAGCAGTCGCTTAGTTATATCCTGGCAGGATCGCCAATTTGTTATAAGGAACCAAGGTCAATTATCAGGATCGCCAAGTTAGTTAATATTATTAACTAACTGTAAATAGTATTTAATGCAATTTAGGTTTATTCAACGAAACTATAACTCGGATACAAACTTGAATAAGACGGACCAAGCAAGGACGTCTATCGTAACCGTCTGCCTTCTACTCTACTGTTCGACTGCAGGCGTTCGTAATATAAGATAGCGATAACTGGGGAGATTAATCGCGGAGCAGTCGCACACTCTGATTCGACGTGTACTCTTGGCCGTCTCTCTACCGACTCTTCTCTCCGCAGCAGCGGAGTAAGATAAGAGCTTCTTTGAATTATACTCGTCCGTCGCAGCGGACACTCGGCACATCGTTTGATCTTCGAGATGAGTCTATCGTGAATGAAAATAACAAACACGCATGCCTGATACGTTCAACATGTGTAAACCACACATTAAATATGTTTAGTCTTAACCCTGTCATATACAGTAACAACAATTACAAAAAAGTAGAAAATATTCTGCGCTTTACGTTTTATAGTGAAAAATGATATTTTTACAGTCATAAGTTATAAAAAGTATCAGTAAATATTGTATACAGAACGTAAACAATTATTAAGAAGTTTTCAACTAACTGCTGTAAAGTCACAGGGAAATCTGCGGAAGCGCGTATGTATTACCATAAAAATCATTTACGGATTACGGCACTTTCCTTTTTTCTCCTAATACTCGCTAAAATCATTTTCGTATGCATAAACACCGTTTATAATGTTTGCGCCAAAAACAAATTCAAAAAATCCTAAATTTTGAATAGTTTGAAACAAAATCATATCGCAGAATCCAGACGTGATACAAAAAAATCGGCCAACGATAACAGATTTAGATCAATAAAGTCTTCAGTTTTATTTCGTGGCAGACCCGTGTTATTAGAGTAATCGAAAAGAAAACATTTTTTTTTTCAAGTTCTATCATCTCAACAGTCTTTTAAGGTATAAACAATTCTCCCCAAAGGCCAGCTTGATATTTCAATTCTACTTGACGCACAATCATTTTTGGTTTTTCCCAATGTGTAAAAAGTTATCACTACTTAGTTGTGCGTATTCAACCTTGGGTATCACAACTTCAGTTGTGAGTGATAACCTTTTACCCATTAGGATCCGACACAATTATTTCCGAGCTTTTGATAGAGAATTAAATTTCCTATGAGAATATGTGTATCAAAATAGTGGGACGTGAGAATTAACATTACTACCAGCACGTCGGACTCATATAGTAGTATACTTGTAAAAAGAATTGACGGAATGTGTAAATAAAAATATTGAAAATAGAATGGATTCGCTGTAGTGTTACACCTGAGACGTAGATGTCGTGATTACTGAGATACAATTCCATATTTTCTGGAGGGTATCGAGGATTATTATTTGAATAAGACGACAATGGTCTGCGTATTCATGTTTCATTGGAGAGTTTCATTAACGCACCATGTTATCTCGATATACACTACAGAATGATAGCACATAACTACATACCTACGCTTTTTATAGATTCTTACCACAACCTACCTAGATTTAAACGAAAAATAGATGTTTCTAATATGTTTAAAAAAATGAATAAAATAGAATATACAGAAAATTCGTTAATATGAACAATTAACAGAAATATAACACTACTAACTTTCCTTTTTTGATACACTTGTTTTACGTTGCGTTTCCTTCGATCATCCAAAGCTGTGTTCCGAAATTGACTGGCAATATCCATTATCTATAGTTAATAATGTCACATATATCCTGGATTTTCATTATTGGCATTCGATTTCAGAACACGTCTCGAGTATTTTCATTGAATGGAAGTGGAAAAGATTGTTTAAAAGCCCCCCGCCCTACCTATGATGATGATGATGATCATTCGCTTATACGAGTCACACGAAAAATTGGAAATCGCCAACGATAATACAGATAGTAACAATTGTGTATAAGTTCGTGAGAAAAGTTCTGAAAGGAATATAAAGTATGATAAATTATAAAATTTGTTAAAGAAAATAATTAAAAAAAAAAATGATAATTAAAAAAATATGATTAGAATTATTATGAATATCACGGCAAAACTGGGGTATTATTATTTTCTCCATATGATCATCCGATAACTAGAATGAAGGGACTCTATTCTATCTTGTCGATAGAATCATATGGAATTAAGAAGATGCATAGAGAATAATTATTATAGAAATACAGTGTTGCTACGTCGTGTAATATAGAAATAAAAGATACATTTCTGTATGTGTGTGTGTGTGCATGAGTATACCATATAAAATTGCTATAATCAAGTTTACCATGAAATATATATCGAGTAAGAAATCACAGATTCTGATGAAATTTCATGATGCGGTTTCTCATCAATTTTCTCTGAATATAAAGTGAAATTTTCTATTCTTTAACTGAATTATGCTCTAGGGAAAACCTTGACGATGTGATATCACGTTTAAAAGGGAAAAACGAGGCAAGACCAAAGTGAAAGGAAATTGTATGTTGTACAAATCTGTCATCGATCAAGAATCAGATATTGGATTGTCATTGGTAATTTGTGAAGTTGTTGAAATTGGACATTACCAACGATCATTTATTACTTTTACGACTAGTTCGTTGTCATAGTGAACATACGAAACTCCCCACATGATATTACATTATAGAAGAATCTTGTACACATATTTTTGAGTATGTTGAGGAATCCCGGTTCCTTTACTACGCAGCAGAAAGTGCTTCCTGTTTCATCGTGTATTTAATTTTTTCTTTTTTCCTTTTCGTTCGAAGTTTTCTATCGATATATTCGAAAATAATACAGAATTATTGGCAAATCTCAGGGTACAAAATCCGCGCTACTTAATTTATCTCATTTTGACTGTTCGTGATTTTCCTATTATTATTTTCAACAACCACGCATTCGTCGACCTCCGAATATCATGCTGCAGCGAATAAGGATTCAAAAATGCGCGAAAACGTGTATGAAAAAAAAAAAAAATTGAAATTAACAAAATAATTGTTCGGTGCTTTGCTAAGGTGAAGAATAGTATCGAACGATGAATTTTTAGTTGGGATCCTTTTCGGGCATCGATATTTCTGGTGGTGTGAATTCGCAGCAACATGGTAATCGATGGTCAATGATAAATGATTGATCGTTATACCAGAAATTCAATGAAATTAACAGTTAATGATAAGGTGGTGTGCTAGGTATTATGATTGTATAATACGTATAGTTTGTAATTGTAAATAAAGATGAATCATTGGCAGCAATTAGACAATTGATGTTTAAAATATATAAAAGAGTAACCCTATATGATAAGAACATAAAATTAATGATTAAAGTTAGGGAGGCCAATAGACAGATTATGTAACCTACTAGAGCTCAACCTAATTTATATTGAACATAAGTCGTAAGTAACACCAAAATCACACACTGCTGTATCAAAAGTAATTTTTATATAAGTCTCCATAAGTGCGCACATCATCTCCAATGGCACATTAAATTTTCGGATACATAATAATTGTAGAACATACAGAATGGTTGTACATAATAATTATAATAATAATAAAAATCAATGGGGAAAACAAAGAAGTACCATGTGTCGTTGAATAAAAGAAATGGTCACGCGTCGTGATGATTTACCTGTGATTATTAACACGATTATTAACAGCAATGTAGTTTTGGTGACGCCTTGGCCTCTAGCATTCGCCCCAATTTGTCTTGGTTTTCAGTTCGATGCTTCGCCCTTTTCATTTCTGGCATGTGTAGTTATTTCCATATTCTTGTTACGTATAGGCAATCCATTCGTCATGCGACATTCGTCTTCTCCATTTTCCTTTATGTCTTTCCACAAACTATGCTGTACGATCAAGACTACGGTATACGCCTACAAATATTGTTGAACTGATGTACACAATAATCATACTACGTTATCGACAGTATCACACTTACAATTAGTCACATCAATGTCTATGAAACGTTCGGATTAATACATGAATAGTATCAAGGAATAAAAAACATTGCATTATGTGAAACTGGGGAACAGTTTTCATATTGAAAATTATAATAACCGTTGGAAATTGAAGTATTTTTGCAGAATTATAAAATTTAAACAGTTTTATTTATTTTTGATGGAATCGTATTGTTTATATGAATTTTATACAAATTTCATACGTCAGCTACGTTGTACAAAAGTTCCATCGCCATCGTACATGGATAGGAAAGAGTTATTCCAAATTTCTGTTTATATGTTCTTGGTGGAAATGAACAGAAATGTAATTCTTACTTATCATGATATCGGAAATCATTTATCAACGATATAATGTGGTATATTGCAGTGAAAGTAGTTGCGGTATAACGAACTAATTTCATTCCAGTTGCGATATATTTATAACGATAGTTTATTGATAATATTTGATGACTGGTGTTTCCATTAGGTACTTGTTGAGTCACAATTATAAGGGATGACATCCATGACCACCACTTATTTGGGAAAGTAATTGTTTTTTTAATTTTACTGATACTTATTTAACGTTTGTTTGTCAAACCACTTCTATATATTATTGAACCTCTGTAGATGAGCATGTGCGCGCACATTTTCTGACCAGGTGCTGCTTCTTTATATTCTTGTTCGGATAAAAATATAATTTTATTTTAGAATTTTTGTCCTGTCACGTCCGCCGCCAAACGCATGAAACTTTAGATATATAAAACTGTTTTGTTTAACGAAATAAGATAGCGAGCTCCAAGGCCGGCATTTGCTCGCTATCCGCCATGAGAACTAGCGCAGTTCGTTTCGAGACACCCCTGCATAAATATTATATTCAAGTGGTATCGAAACGCATGAGACGTACAAGAGCCAATCGAAACCTCGCGCGTCGAAAACGTTAAACAGACCCGAACAATAACACTCTTCAAGCCTGACTCGGGATGCGGCCAGTTCCTAGTAAAAGATAACTCAGAAATTACCAAACATCCAAGGTATTAAGTAACGTGACGATCTCACGCTCAACGCAATATTCATCGAATATCGAGTGAAGCTCTTTGTCTCGTGCCTTACTAGTAAAACCATATATATATATATATAATAAGATATAATTATTCGTACGATTTTATCAGTAAAATACCATATATTAAAATAAGGTAAAACTAATCATACAATCCTATTTAGTAAAAACCGATATCGATTAAAATAAGATACAGTTATACATACAACTCCAAAATATTATAATTTGTTTTAGTCATAAGAGATAGTTAAGCAACTCGCTATTGCGACGCGAGCATGATCGGTAAATCGGAGTGGGGAGTCTTCTAAAGAATTTGAGACCCTTAAACACGTGGCGGGTGACGGCCCAGTCACGACGGTCCATTTAGTCTCCATGCAGTTCATTGGCGACAAAAATGTAAATACGAGATAATATACCATCAGAGTGGGAGACCACTAACCGAGGTTACGAGGATGAACAATCAAAAATCAAAAGTCAGTCATCAGTTCGCAATCTTAGTAAAACGGTCACCAGTATTTTTCAAGTGTTCATATCGTATTTGCAATTCTCGGGTAAATTCATTTCAAATCTCTAACTAATGAGTTCAGCTTTAGTTCCATATATTCGTAAGCCATGGGCTAGAAATCGCCGGTTATTCAGAAAATTAAGATCATTAACCAGAAAATATTTGTATAGTAAAGGATTTCCTATATCAGACATCAGTTTTGTAAAAAGTTGTCCTTCGGAAACTAGAATCTTACTCAGTATTTATGATTTTCAATTAAACACTACTTTTGGATATGATAACGGGGAATTAGTAATGATTAAATCAGGAGATCATACAGTAGTTGCAATCTCTCAGAAATCTTATCAAACTAGGTTCCAATCAAGACCCTCCCACTAACCACACATTGTTTAATCCAAAACCTTTGAGGTATCATTGCTGTTCGCACTTTTGATCTAGAGTATGGTCAAACCCTCGGTGAAATTGTGCGCAACGCATGTATATTTCCTTCTACAAAACCCATTTCTTTCCAATTCAATTTAACCATGAACCTATACATATTCGAGAACTCCCACTTCGGATCTAGAGTATGGTCAAACCCTCGGTGAAGTTGTGCGTTGGACTTGAATATTCCATCCATCCTAGTACCAAATAATTTAACACAAATGATAAGATTTCATTTTTGGGGAATAGTAGAAATTGCTGCAATCAGGAATAATTCATTTAATTTACGTAAATTTTCAACAGTGTCATCGTGTTTCGACCAGTGTTATTTAGGACGAACTGTTTATTTCAGTTTTTCATCAAACAACTATTTTTAACAGACTTTTGTGCGTGTGTGTGTTAGTTCCAAGTGAACCGGATATTCAACAACATTCGTTTCTGTTACCATCGTCAATCAACTTGAGTAAGTTTTAGAATGATTATGTTATCCTTATAACTGCTGGACGACTCATTCCGATTTCCCCAAAGCGATCAATCAACCGACATGAAATGTCTCATCGAATATTGTTTTTAATGTTATCACCATATTCATAACTAATTTTATTTTATTATCAATACTGCTAATTCTTATGATCATTTTTATAATTTTCTCTTGATTTAATTTGTTTCATTAAATATCATCAAATCAATCTTAATTCATTTCTTACACTCACATAGTCTCCGTAAGAGGTAGTACCCCTCAACACGTTACCCTATTCTTTCCCAAACCAGCAATTGCCGTCTCCTGTATCCCCATGGAAACATGACCAGGGAGACGGAACAAAAATAGTATAGTACGGTGATACCGGGTCAACTAGATGTTCTGTCATCTGGTTGAAACGTGACAGTCCGATTAATGATTTTTACAATCTCTTCTAAATGTTTTCTATTTGAATGGAATATAGAACGAAACTCATTTCACCCACAACAATGAGACAATCACCTCTCAAACTGCTTTCGGACTTCACTCAAGCAATTTCATCCCAACTGACCCTTCAATAATATGATCCTCTCGGACATATCTCGTACATGCTAGTGTGAAAGTATCCTGTGTTATCAGGATAATTAAATTGGTAACTATTAATACTGACCAGTTATTATTACCAACTAAATCTTTTAGCTGGTAAGTGATGAATTTTTGAGGATTCGTTGAACTTTCCGGTTGTTATTAATAATTTCTACTGCATGATGGTAAATATAATTAATTTCAGTAATAAAGAAAAAATTGAAACCGATTTCTTTAAATTTGTTAAATTGCATTTTTATATCAACACTCTATTGAGATTCAAATGCCAGTAAATATAATTGTTGCAGATTTATTAAACTCTTACCAAGTATTCAGTTAGTTAAAAATATTTGCATTTAGTTATTAATACTAGTCGGATCGCATTGCTAGTTATCGAGTCAATTGGTGTGGCAGTAACAATGTGATTCGAGCAGGATTTCGAGAGTATGAGAGAAATAGGCTGGTTTACTCTTGAAATTGAGATATTAGAAAATTATTTGAAATACTTGAATTAAAAAAAAAAAAGATGCAAGCTCTCGAATTAGTAAGGATTTTTCCTTATATCAAAATAGACACCGCAATCACACGACATTTAGTATTGCTTTCAGTTCTTCATGGACTTCGGCAAAAGCAAGAAGCGTTTCATCAAAGAAAAACATAAATTGGCCGATAGTATTGAATTTATTCTGGTTATGTACATTATAAATTTGCTGTTAGGTTCGGATCTAAATGATTTCAACAGAACGATTATACTAAAACAAACCAAGCTTATTCATTTATAAAAGAAATCAAAAGTATAAAATATGTTTCCATGTATTTGATCCTCAAATTTACAAGAATTCGTCACTCCAGTCACGAAGGGACCGATAGCAATCTTCGGACTGTTTGGTATTGGCGCCGCACGTGTCTCGCATCCATCTTTGAAAAAGTCTCTTGTCGTTGTTAAGAACCAAAGACTGACCAAGTACACCCGATGCCTGAAAAACTTGTCATTTATCATCACATTTCTTCAAATACAATACAATAAAATTTAATCTCGAAAATTGGGTTCATTTAATAAATCCCGGGGTAAAGTGTAGTTTTTTTCTCTCTTAAAGTCGTGTATACAGTAGCTAAAGCTGTATAAATATGCTGGCAAAAAGCTAAATATTGTAATGAACTTATAGTAACATACCATTACCTTATCAAAACCAGCAGCTTCCAATCTTCTTCCTAGTACTTCACCGATACCAGCTAATTCTGTGACCGGCTTACCTCTCATGGGCTCAGACACAAAATTTCGATGTTTCTGTGATGTACTCGACATCTTAATAGTTCAGCTATCACTGAAACAGTAATTTTCAATTTTTAAAAATCATTTTATTGAAATATTAGGCAAGCTTGGGAGCAGGCCTTCCGCTATTTTTTATAATCAGTATATTGAGCGTTCAAGTATTCGATTGGGAAAGTTCGGTTAAACGAAACGCCGCAAATATCGATACTCGAGGAGTAATGATTGATTATTTTCTCCTTTGCTAATGAACATTACAAAAATGTGGTACCACCATCATAGATTTGAACATTTCCATTCCACTTTCCAATCTTTTTGGTAGGCAGCCTCTCCATTGAGTCGTACCTAATATGACTCACAGTTCATTCGTTGAACCAACAAGTATTGGAATAAATCTATAGAAATGTGAAAATTGCGTCGTACGGACGAGGACTTCAATCGATTAACGAAATATCACAGATACGTCGAATTCATAGGATACACACGCTTGATAAATTATGTGTACATGAGAAATTGTACAAGTACTTCATCTGATTGTATTGTTGTTGTTTTTTTAATCATTTCCAATACGAAAAACGACACTTTTTAACGATGCAAAGTGGAATAGAGAGAGAAATATTTCGGCGGTATACCGCTATATAATAGATTAGCATAAATTGGTTGATTGTTCATTTATCGAAAACTCTATGACTACCAGGCTGACCAATAAAACTCTTAGCACGAACATTTCGAATACTCGTCGGAACGGCAGGTGAAATCTTCCAGATTTTGATGTTCAAAGGTTAAAACGCAGAGTATTTTTATATTTACCACGCTTCCTGACGTATTGTAATAATATTGACACAATCATTTCTATTTCTACAACGATCGGCCCGCGTTACTTCGGCTTGGTTGTTTCTCGACACCACTCGACATATTGTAGTGAACAGCGGACAGGGAACAAGAACCGCAGCGTCGGGAACAAGGAACGCGGCATAGCGAAGAATTTAATTTGAACGACGAAAGATTCCAACTCTCGATTATCCTGAATCATCCACAGTTTTTAGTTTCAATCCCAACTCGGTTAAGTGAACTAAAATACGCTGCGTGAATGTTGAATTGTCCAATAGAAAGTTAACGGCTTACCGCTTGGGAGAGCTTCCGATCCTTTCGTACGCAACGAAATTGTCAGAGTGATGCACGGGTAACCAGCGTGGCTATGCTCTGGCCAGATACCCCCGCGCGCACACTTATGCTGTGAATCACCGCCGCGTGAGTGGTGACGTGTGCGTCTTCCTGCATATTTTTTTGCTTCCTCTGTGGCAGTAATCAATTGCAAGCGAGTCACATACATGATGTATTTGACAAATAGAGGTGACGACGCACTTCGAATTAAAATATGTCGTCGAAAACCTTCATTATAAACTGTAGAAATGGTCTTGACCTTATGAACGAATATGTAATGACGCTCGCCAATAATAACATAAAAATAAGACGTTTGAAAACTTTGATTTCTAGTTTATCATCTGTACTCCAAGACGTTCCATTATTACGAGATATCATGGACCGATAGCTTAATTTTACAACAAACAGCAGAAAAAAAATTATGTATAATCACACTGATGTGTAAAAAAAATGTCTTTCTCATTGTTTTCATGCATGATAACGTTACATCTGACGTTCTAAACGCGGAATTACCATGGAGATGAATACAGCACATAGATTTTAAATACTATGTTTGTTTAATTGAAAAACAATATTATTAAAGTAACAACAATTACAAAAAAGTAGAAAATATCCTGCGCTTTACGTTTTATAGTGAAAAATGATATTTTTACAGTCATAAGTTATAAAAAGTATCAGTAAATATTGTATACAGAACGTAAACAATTATTAAGAAGTTTTCAACTAACTGCTGTAAAGTCACAGGGAAATCTGCGGAAGCGCGTATGTATTACCATAAAAATCATTTACGGATTACGGCACTTTCCTTCTTTCTCTTAATACTCGCTAAATTCCATTTTGTATGTATTTACACCGTTTATATTGTTCACGCCAAAAACAAATTCAAAAAATCCTAAATTTTAAATATTTTGAATCAAAATCATATCGCAGAATTCAGACGTGATACAAAAAAATCGGCCAACGAGAACAGATTCAGAGCAATGAAGTCTTCAGATTTATTTCGTGGCAGACCTGTGTTATTAGAGTAGTCGAAAAGAAAACATTTTTTTTTCAAGTTCTATCATCTCAACAGTCTTTTAAGGTATAAACAATTCTCCCCAAAGGCCAGCTTGATATTTCAATTCTACGAGACGCACAATCATTTTTTGTATTTCCGAATGTGTAAAAAGTTTTTAACCCAAATGTGTAAAAAGTTATCACTACTTAGTTGTGCGTATTCAACCTTGGGTATCACAACCTCAGTTGTGAGTGATAACCTTTTACCCATTAGGATCCGACACAATTATTTCCGAGCTTTTGATAGAGAATTACATTTCCTATGAGAATATGTGTATCAAAATAGGAAAAACAAAATAATTTTTTTTCTCTTAGTTTTGACCGGGGCAAATGAACTTTTTTTTTCACATGCTATACATATGGAAAAACAACAAATGCTTAAACGTCTCGTAGATTTGCAATATCAAGCTGGCCATTGGAGAGAATGTGTTTTATTCCTTAGAGAAATTTTCGAGACGATAGGAAACAAACTTTTTTTTACCACTCTAATAATTGTACATAAAAAATTGGCCCGATATAATTATACATAGTTCATGTATATTTTTATAGAATTATGCATAATTCTATATAATTCTATACAGTTTGTTTGCAATTTCATATAGAATTCTATATAATGGTGTGTACATTATTTATAAATCATATATAATTATATCACCCCAATTTTTTTAATAATATTGTATAGGATTATTTTTCCTCGGGAAGTGTTAATGCCGAAAATTTATCAAGTTAGCGCGCTTCTTGAAAATAACTGAAATCATTGACCTTTCAATTACTGATAACTTTCCTCAATCGTTAAATTTACCAACTTTTTATATCGTGTCCACGATGAAGTTTCCTATGACGAAACTTATAAAGATATAAGATTCGATTTCCGAACTTGGGGGAAGAAAGATTATACACGGGGTCGGGAATTTATCGTGTGACAGCTGAATACTTTATCAGCCAACGTTTTTGAGAAAAATGTCCAAGACAAAAGCTATTTGATTCAGAGGGAGAAATGTACTAGATAATGGTGTAGAATTGGTTTATTGGTCTTCGCAAAATTTTGGGTACCGATTTGAAAAACGTGGTTTTGAGAAAAACGCGTTTGAAAGTTTCGGAATGAATGAATCATGAATTTTGTTAATTTAAATGGAACCATCGGTAGGAGAATGCTCATAGATTTTATATTATGAATTTTGTTGGCTTTCGCTCCGTGAACGGAAATGTACGCTGAACGACACTCACCAATGATAGCATGACTTTGAAAAATTAGATAATTATAATTATTCATGCGAATCGGACTCGTTTTGATAACTCCTTTAAAGTTCTGACATAGTATCATACATCTTTTAATTAGTTATCAATTAGCTAGAATCGATATCATCGGCTGATCTTTGATGGATTCATTTCGAGAACTTTATGAAACTAGTCAAGGGATGTTCGATACAAAATGTTGCTTGTTGCGAAGCATATTGTTAATTGTGCAACATCCTCTGGCCAGCAGATTATTTACCGACAGTTTCGCAATTCTTGAGTAGTCAAGTTATTAAACAAATTACTCTGAAAATTCGAACGAGACGGTCGTAATCTAGATTCGAGGCTTTCGCGGTCAGTGTCATTAGTCATGTTGGTTTCCGGGCGGATGCCGCGTTTTTTTTAAAGCGTAGTTCCAGCGTTTCGCAATCGCTCCCGCTGCATTATCAGGGCGCGGCTGCTTTGATATTCTTATACAGAATTATTCTTTTGCAGCTATTGGAAAGTGGAATTTCTTCCCGCGAATACTTAGATGGTTGGACTCGAAACAATATTCTCTCATGAGAGTTGCTTACGATCAGAGAGCCACGTTTTTTTATTCTAATCTCGTACTTTTCTCCAAATTAGAATCATTTATCCTGAGAGAAGAGAATCTATTTTTGTGTCCCTTGCATGGTCTAGAGTTTAGACCATGATTTTCTAATAAGTACAATGTAATACTTATTTATTTTTACAAATATTTTCTTGGCACTGGTAGGTAAAATCCGAAATGTTCAATTTTTCTCGGGACTAACACATTTTCGTTTCAATGTACGAAAACAATATTTGCCGGTAGGATAACATGTGAACAATCAAAAACCGCGGCACTTTTTGCGCGCCCAGTTATTGCCTTGTTTTACGACCCCTGATCGGTTTCGCTCGCCGATACCTCGAGATAACACTACTTCTTGCACCCTTGGCTTGTGTAGAGTAAATTCACTTACCTTGCTCTCTCTTTTCCTCTCGATAGTCGATTCTATTCCCTTTTCTGTTTGTTATTTAGATAAAAATCGTTGCATTTGTATAATCGTGAGCGCGTATGTTACGCGATTGTGTGTTCTGACTTATCGGATGTGTGTATCTATCCGAATGCGTAACTCTATCAGGATATACAATTTATGAATATATCTGTACACCCTTTAAATGACACTTTTTCGAAAAACAGGCCTGTACGTCTATCACCTTCATCGTCGACTCGGCACATCGTTTGATCTTCGAGATGAGTCTATCATGAATAAAAATAACAAACACGCATGCCTGATACGTTGCTATGAGATTAACGTGAGAGAATCGATCCAACCACATTGATATATATATATTTGTATTCCAACCAGCGAGGCAAAGCAAGAGTTTTTTTTTATTTCTGCGTAGAGCCATTTGTTCGCGTAATGGCTTTTTTTTTGTTTTTCCGGTTGTTTTTACTATGCCCGTGTGGAAATTTGTCCGAGCTAGCCCGATGTACGCGATGGGTCCGACCAGATTTCCCCATGACAGCCATAATTCCGTGAGCCAGACTGGGCTCCGACCTGATTCTGATCAGGCCGAGTGCAACATGTGTAAACCACACATGAATTATTTTTAGTCTTTACCCTGTCATTACCTGTATGTTGAACAATTACGTTCAATATCGTGACCGCTCTCGATGATGTGGCATCGGAGAACTTTGCAGTTCTACCTAGCGCCTGTCTTGGCAGACCGAAAACAGACGCGCGATGTGTCGAAATCTATGTTGAAGTCGAGGTTGAAGTTATCGTTCAAAGGTTTTTATAATCAAGCGGTGCATATAGCAGTGCGTAGTCACTTTCAAGTGCTGCTGCAAAGTGGTTTCAAAACATGGATGACAATATTTTTATTCGACAAGCAACTGTACTGATTAAAATTTAATATCTTCGTTTTTATGTCTTATTACGATTTTGTTCATGATTGCTACGCCAAGAGTAAAGATAAGGAAGGGTTGAATTTGAGGTTTGTTTTCCAAAAGGCTGCCAGACAAGGGCCAAATCATTTACACTGTTTATTCCCTATTCTGGCGAACGTGACGCTTCTAGGCGGGCCCCGCTCAGCTTGCTCAGATTCCACACGGGTAAATGCAATGGATGCAGTTTCATTCAACTCTTACCTATTCAGGTAATTGATAATATTTGCAAATAGTTATTGATAACGTTCGGATTCGTGAAATTCACCGGAACATATCTAAGATCTGTTTGTCGGATTGATGTGATTGTTGTCAAGACAATTGGGGAGAAACGAACGATAAGATGTGAGCAGGATTACAGAGTGGGACGACATAAATATGTTCCTATTCCTCTTCCGCTCCTTTCTCTTCTACCTTCCCGGTCGTCTCTCCAGGTCTTCCGCCTTCCTCGCTACCCACCTCTTGCCCTTCGTTTTTTCCCACCGCAGCTGGAGTCTCCTCTACATTTCTCTCCTCTTCAACGATTGCCGCTCTTGCTCCTTCACCTCTCACCGCTCTACTCGTTTTCGAACTCATCCTATGCTTTTTCTCCATTTCAGCTATCTTCCTCTCCAACCCTTTAGAATTTTCCTCCATTCTCTTCATTTTCACTTCCATTTCTCCGATTTTCTCACTTAGCTCAAGCCTCAGCCTATATTCTCTTTTCCTTGCTGGTATCTCATTGCTCAGCACCCTCATCCTCTCTTCCTCCCATTTTCTCCATTCCATCCCTCGATCTTGTGCCCACGCTCTCTTCATCTCACTTTTTTCTACCTTCCCGTTTCGTTCAAATGTTTTCTCTTCTCCGATCTCCTCCTCCTCCTCCTCCTCTACCTGCTCCTCGTACTCACTTTCTTCTTCCTCCTTCTCAGTCTCCTCCTCCTTCTTGGCCTGAACAATCAAATCAAATAACAATTATTATATCGGTTACTGAAAACAACGAGTAATTCAATCTGGGAATCAACCGACAGATCACGATAATTTACCACCAACAACCTAATTGAATCAAAGGGGAAATCGGGCCGAAAGAAAAGGAGTCGTCTCCCTTTGTCTATATTTGTGTCTCTCTCTCAGCGCTACCCGGAACTAACGACCAGGACGTGGAGAGCTTCTAGTTCCACTTTGTTTTTTTTTGTTGGTTTTTTTCTTCCGCTTGTTTTTTTTTTAAATTCCTATTTATGATATTCAGCAAAACAGTTTTTGAAATTATTGAGTAGTATCAAATAAATGAAAGAGAGATACGCAAACGAAGTAGAGAATCGAACTTTGTGGCAGTCCGAGCCTTACCTAACCAAACTATCTCAAATTTCATCTCAAGTCAGCCGGAATATTTGTATCTGATGTATATTTGAAGGAATATTCCTGATAAAGTAGGATTGTATATGATTGAAATTCGTATTATCACATTGCTCGATTGGATCGACTATGTCGGATCCACCGTTCAGAATTATCCAAATCTGACCTCTTATTCGAGATCAGCGAATCAAAAAACCCCTAGATCCAAATTTTCAAAGGCATTGGTTTAATATTAGAGCTTTCAGAAAAAACTGTAGTTTCTTTCTGAAATGAATTTGGCATCGCGAGATCTTATGTTCAGCAAATTTGACGCCACACTTTTCCCCCATTTCAGCAATCCTCTTCACCAACCCCTCCCTCCTCGATTTTCGTTCTTTCTCCATTATTCCTATTGTCTCAATTAACCAACTCACCTCAAGCAGCGGTTCTATGGTCAGCGTTTTCCGTATTTGTATCTCACTTTTGAATTTCGCGATTTCTTTGCATTTCTCCGCTAGCTCTTGTAACAACGCCTTCTGCTCCTCGCATTTTTCTAGTGACTTCCATACCCTCCCGCTTTCTGCAATCGCGCTCTTCTCTTCCACTTCCTTCTCATGTTTTGTCTCACGTACTCCTGCCGTTTTTCCCTCGATCCCGATTTTTGATCCTTCCCCTTCGTTCCTGTATGACAGCTCGAAGCCTTTTACTCTTGGCATTGTGATATTAGACAATTATTCGGAAAACCTGATTTCAATTGAAATTCAGGGAAGCACTCGGTTGGGCTCTCCCAGTCGATACATGCGATAAAATTCTTCATGGGTCTCATCCGATGTCAAAATGAACACCGAAACCAAATGTCATATCGTATTGCTTCGAGCTCGTCAAATTTTACAATGGTATTGGGGATTTGTGTGTAAACATTTAGTCAGATATTGTACAATAGAAGTTTTCTGTCGAGATCAGATTCGAACGATCTTAACAAAAATAATTACGACAAAACAAACTAAGATCATTCATTCATGAAAGCAATGAAAAGTAAAAAATACGTTTCCATATATTATGATTCTGAAGCTTACATCCGTAGATTATACCATTCGGAAAGGAACTGATAGCAATCGTTGGACTGGTTTGCAGTTGCGCCGCTGGTGTCTGTCATCCATGCTTGAAATAGTTTCTTCTCCTTTCCAAGAGCCAAACATCGATGGAGCACGTGATATGCCTAAAAATCTTGTTGTGAGTATCGCATTTTCTTAGTTACAATACAATTGCATCTCAAAAATGGGATCCGTTTCATAATTCGTGGTGAAAAGTTTAGTTTGTTTTCTAACGATGACGGGTTTACAGCAACGAGAGCTGTGTACAAATGCAGGAAAAAATGAGCTATTGTTATGATCTTATTGTAACAACGGTTACCGTGACAAAACCAGCCGCTTTGAATCTTTTCCCTAGAGCCAGGCCGATACCAGGTAATTCATCTACGGGTTTTTCTCCCAGTGGCTCCGAAATGATTTTCTGGTGTGGTGGAGGTGAGGCCATATCGATAGTGTCGCTACAATTAGAACACTGTTTCTCATTTCTCGAAAAGCATTTTTTTTCAAATACTAGACAAGCTTGGGAGCAGGCCCTTTGCTATTCTCTGCAATCAATATATTGGGAGTTCACACTGTAACAAATTCAGATATTCATTCGTAAAAGTGTAGTTAAACGTGATAAAGCTAATATTGATACACGAGGACTAATGATCAAATTTTTTTCCGTTCATTGCAATAATGACCTCGGCGCTCGGGACCACTCGGAACCACTAAAATGTGACATCTCCGATCACCAAATCAACAATAATGATTGGAAAAAATCCCATCGTGAACCTAAATGAAAATAGAAACGTTCTTGCATTCATTGTTATCTAATAAATTTTTCAGTTTTGGGAAGGAAAACCCTCGCACGAACATTTCGAATAATAATCGGAACGGAAGTGAAAGTCTTCCAAATTCCAATACTCGGAGCATGAATCGCAAAGTAGGTACTCTTTCACGTAGCTATTATAAACATATTGATAAAATTATTGTTTTTTCAGCTACACAAAGTCCCTGTATTCCGGCTTAATAATGTCTCGACACGTTATAATGAACACGGGTGAAGAACAAGAACCGATTTCCGGTCAGAAAATCCCAGGAAAAACATCCAACGCAAGAATATCCCAAACCTAAAAATGCTACCACACTAAAATCCGAATATGCAAATCGCGTTGTCTGTTAATTCTTCGGCATCCGTCTTACACGGGTCTCCCACGGCAAGGACTACACGCGCTTTTATCCCTACAAAAATCACCATATTCCACCTTGCGCCATCGAACCATCTAATACATTAGAAAATTTCGACACTATACTTAATTAAAATTCAAACATGTTTTCTCTTTGTCCAACCCAACCCAAACCAACTCCGACTAATTTTGTCTTGGGGTTTCTTTGTTGGGCTATTTTTACTGCGATATTACTCACCAAGATATTTTTCCCTGGGATACTCTGACCGAGCGCCACAGAACCGCAGTATCGGGAAAAGGATCTAGGAATAGCGAACAGTTCAATTTGAATGGAGAACGATTCGAATGCTGTTCAACCCGAATGGACAACTGTTAGTTTCCAATTTCGACGCGATCAACTATGCCAGAATATGCTGCCTGAATGTTGACTCATCCAATAGCAAGTTAACGGCTCACCTCTTGGATAGTTTTCGATCCTTTCGTACGCTAACAAATTTGTGCACTCACGAAATAACGTATCTAGACGTAGTTCAGCCTCGAAACACATGCACACACACACACACGCGTAGTAAAGCACCTTCATGCGAGTGGTAACGTGTCAGTAGCCCACATTCTTTCGCGGTCTCTCGGTATCAGCTTTTTGTTTGCGGCCGATTCGAACTTCCGAACAAGATAAATCGTTGAAAAAAGTTTTGCATAAATTATAGAACTAGTTATGACTCGATGAACGAAAATGTACCCTCCGGAACACCTACCATTGATAGTAAAAAAATAAGACATTCGAAAATCTTGATCTTAAGCCCATTATTTAGACTTTGTAACATTTGATATCATGTACCTGTAGCTGAATTGTACAACCAAGTGGTAACGAGGAACCGGTATCGATCAAGCACGCTTCTCAGAGAACATTGAAATCGTTGACATTTTTATTACCGAAAACTTCGGTTTATCGGTAAATTTCAGGACACATGATACATTTCGTCCACGATGAAGTTTCCTATGACGAAGCTCTTAAAGATATTGGATTTCGATGGGAACCCCCTCGGTCGTGTGAAAATAAATAAGGATCGAACGTCGATAGCTCGTTCGATCGTGACGATAGGAGGAAAGCGATCGGTGAAAATCAATTAAGGATCGATAGTACCGGCAGTTTGGGCATAACGCCGTAAATTAGGAATATTGGCGCTGGCAATTTTGTCACTTACTCTCCCGGGAACCACGGCTCGAGCAGGTTGAGTTGTAATCACCAAACGGTGTCCTTCGTACGCGCTATTTCTTGAGTTATTCAATTGTGGAATTTCATCTCTAACTTGACGACTATTGGCAAGAGTTATCCAGTTCCAACATAGCGACGAACATAAAACGACATCTCATCGGGAGAGTCTTTGGGAGAGAGCCGGGTTTTCGTCTCACCGCAAATCGAAGAAGCGTCTTTTCGAATTCGAATCCAAATCAAAACGTCAGAAAGATAAGTTGATGGAATGGATGAACGATTACGTGTGGTAATAATTTACAGTAAATCTGTATCGCGTTCACTCGATTTCTTATGAATGTAAAATTATGAATCACCGTGAGTTGACTTTATATGGGACATAATTTGGTAATAAATTCTCTGCAAACATAGAGGTCTAGAAAAAACAATTATTACAGTCGGAATCACCAGATGCAGCGGAAACGTGGTGGTATGCTCCGGAACACGGGTAGTCGTACTACGAGTCGCTGCAGATCGTCCGTTTCTTGACTCCAAGATCACGTTCGGAAGACTTCCGCAGGTCCGATGTCAGATAGTCTCGCTTATGATGTCGGCGACTGGAGTAGTTGACAGCAATAAGATATTACTATGCGATTTCCACCTTGTTCGGCATCCGCCGAACGTCTGAATTCCAGAACCAGTCCCAGCTACACCTTTACTTTTTATCCCTTCTTTCATTCTATACGTTCAACTGTACTCATTATCGATTACGTATTATACTGGAACTGTGTATGCATGTGATGATGAGAAGGAAGAAGAAAACCAAATGCAGGAATTGGAGGAAAAAGACGCAAAGGATTATGGACAAGAACAGAAGGGAAGCGCGGAAGAGAGGGAAGTGGAGGGAAATTGGAAAATAGCATTCTGGAATATACCAGGCCTGATGAACAAAGATGAGATGTTCCGGAGAAAGGTGGGGAAGTGGGAATTAATTGTGTTGATAAATACTCGGTTGGGGAAAAGGAATTGGGAAGAGATGAAGTGTAAATTGCCAATGGGATACAAATGGACAAGACGAGGAGCAGGGGAGGACCGTGTATACGGACGGCCAAGATGGACATGATCTTAGGAGTGGGTAAAAAGATGCTGGAGGACGAGAAAGAAGGAAGGGAAGAAGAGGAAGTGGGGTGAATGACGAGAAAAATAAAAGCGGGAGAGGAGACCTGGATGGCAGTGGTAGTATATGTGAACGGAGATATGGAAAGGAAACTCGAATTATTGCGAGGTTGGATGGAAGAAGAGGCCCAGGAGAGGAAGGTGATAATGAGAGGACATTTTAATACGAAAACGGGAATCGAAGGAGGAACTACTCGAAAGGGAACAACTGGAGGTGGAATTTCTGAAATATCAACTTGAACAACGAAAGAGGAAGAGTGGAAAAGAAAATTGATAGTATTAGAAGTTTCCCTTACTTGTCGACTCTAATTAAATGCTTTTTATTTTTGAAATTCACATTGTTCAACTGTTTGCAAATCAATTAAATATTTACAAATTGAAGGACTTTCGAAAGATGGTGCCACTGACACTACGAAGTTTTCAGTCTACAGCACGCGACACGCGTCCGTTTCGGCTGCTCGTAAAAGAGGAGTTGACATTAATACCATAAGACGAAGTACCGGATTGGCACCGGGATCTCTAACATTTGTTGAGTTTCATTATAAACCCATTTTACATTAAGTAATTTTAAGTAGCAATTGATTGTTATGTTACTTTATAATGTTGATCATATTTTACGTTCGCAATAGAGCGAATAAAACAAGAAACTGGAAACGACATTATCACAGTCATGATCGGGAACGCAACATGTAGTATATTCGGAAGATCAAACGAGGCCACCGCAGGCGGGCGAAGTTCGGTTTAGGCCTTGTTCGGAAATTGACTGCCGGTACTGGTTTTGATAGTGTGCGTCACGTAAATTATAGAAAACCAGTCCTGGTAGTCAATTCCAAACTCAGCCTGAGATTATACGAAGTCTCGTTCGAAGACCATAGACTCCCACTCCGTTGATATTTATATTTATATATATATATATTATCATCTTCATATCAATACGTGATAATTAAATCTTCTTTACACAAAACAATATGACATTAGATCTGTGACACCAGTAGTGACAGCTACGTCCCTAGGCTTTTTTGAAAAAATAGCGCTGAACGTTGCGAATGAGGCATGACCAGCATGACGACAAATATATATCATCTTCGAACGAGACTTTTCGTATAGTCTAAATCAAACTTTGACCGCTTTCGGTAGACTCGTTTGATTTTCCGATTATATTAGACAAACTGGCTAGGATTTCCAGCCTATTGCAAGATGCCCTGTGTCGGCGTCGCCCTTCAGTTTCCTTCACATCCCCTGCATCGTCCCACGCTGTTCGACTTTCCTATCAACGTTGATCAATCTCTTGCCTACGTAATGTCTTGTTTCTTCTACCTTCGTCTGCTCGTAACCTTTGTTAGACCGTGATGACTGTACCATCGTCAATTTTTTCGTTGTCACATTCGCGCTATTTTGAGGCCACCTACATAAACCGCTTCCTCCTGGGGAGCTTCCCCGGCTCACGTATGGTACTACTTCCCACCTCTCCGCATGGCTCCTGTTATTTTTCCGTTTCTTTTCTTTTCCTCGGCTCCTGTGTAACAGAAATATGACTGTTCACTCTTGGAACCGAGACATGAGAATTTTTTTCAACAGACTTGAATTTAGTCAACTCGAAAAATGCACTCGGTAGGGCTCTCTCGTCAGGTTATGTACACTATAATAAGCTTGGTGTTGGGTTCGAATCAGAATGATTTTAACGAAAATGATTCTATTCAGCTCATTTATTTATGAGCGCAATAAAAAATCTGAAACACCCTTGTATGTATTTGGATCTTTGAATTTACCGAGAGTCTGCATGTAAGTCGAGAAGGTGCGCGTAGCAACTATTCGAATGACTTATACCAGCCCCGTACTTATTTCTTAACCATTCTGTGAATCGTTCCTCGTCCATTCGAAAACTCTCACATTTACGAAGTAAATTGGATACCTGAAACACCGGTTATTAGTCATTACACTCGCTCATTCACTATATCATTACGATTGAATCATGAAAATTGGATTTTTCTGACCATTCATTGTGAAAATGCTTAGCTTTTTTAATAATCAGTGTACGCAGTAGCAGTAACGAAAGCTTTGTGCATACGCAGGAGAAAATTAACTATCATCATGAACATATTATGACATATTATTATAACTATTACCGTATGATAACCATCTGCTGCTAATCTTCTTCCTATCTTTTCGCCGACACCATTCAAGTCGGTTACCAGTTGGTCCTCCATTGACTCGTATGCAAACTTCTGGTGTTTTTGTGCTGTGTTCGATATCTTGATAGTTCAGCTACGACTAAAACAGTCATTTTTCTATCTTGAAAACCATTCTGTTGAAATAATGAGCAACACGTTTTGCCATTCTTTATCATCAGTTTCACGAGAGTTCACACTGAAACGGACTCGGGTATTCATTTCTAAAGACTTGATTGAACGTGATGGAGCAAATGTTGATACCGGGGCAGTGATATTACAAAAATGTGGTACCACCGTCATAGATTTGTACATCTTGAATGCATTTTCCAATATTGAAATCAGCTTTTCATTTACCTCTGCCAATCAGACTAACCATTGACTCATACCATAGATGACTCGCAATTCATTCGGCACATTACCAAATATTAGAATGCACGATTCAAAATACGAAAATCACGTTCCACTGACGAGGACTCGAATCATTCAACGAGATGTGAAAGACATTTCGAATACATAGAACACAAACGCTTCATAAATTATCGATACATGCGAAACTGTAGCAATACTCATTCTAATATTATTCTTTTTACTAGGTATTATTGCGGTTTCGGTTTTGATTATTATTATCAAGCGTGAACGCAAAGTATTTTTTCACTCGCCTCGCCTACTCGCGTATCATAATAATATTGATGAAATGATTTTTGTTTTTACGACGCTCAGCTCGCGTTTTTCGACTCGGTAATGTCTCGACAAATCATAATGAATGCGGACAAGGAGCGAGAACCGCAGAACATTGAATAGCGAACGGTTCAATTTGCATGAAGAACGATTCGAACTCTGATTGACGTGAATCGACAATTCTTAGTTTCAATTTCAAAGCGGTTAGGTACAAGCCTTAGAATACGCTGCGTAAATGTTGACTCGTCCAGTAGTAGATTTAACGGCTTATCACCACTTTGACAGCTCCCGATCCGTTTGTACGGCAAGAAATGTTCATACTGACTGGTATTGATGCAGGCGTAACCAGGCATAGCTATAATCTGTAAATGTACACACTCACACTCACATGTACCAAACACCATCCGGCGAGTGGTGTATGTGCGTCATTCCACATCCTCTTTTGATTTCTCAGTATCAATGTTTTGTTGGCACCCAGGCGAAATGAATTCTCTACCATACGAACTTGGATTTTTCATAATGCTTGAAATAAGTTTTTTGATCGTGTTATTGATCAGAAGAAATGAGACATTATATGATGAGAGTGAAATTGCATTTTCACGATTGTCAGATGCATCGAAGAAACTCCTCGAAACTTCATGAACGTGAATTATCTGAAAGCACTTAGCTTTGCTTGCTCGTGAGTATGTGCAAATTTGAGTCAATAATCCACACTGCTCACCCATGACGTGGATTCTATTGAACGTTATAGGTTTCTACCCAATACCAAAAACTACTTTTTTGGAACTTATAGGGAATGTGCTCGAATTTATTGAAATTCAAATGATGTACGTACATCGTTGCATTCAAAGATTCAAACATTCCTAACAATGTGTGACGAAAGTCACACACACACACACACACACACACACACACACACACACACACACACACACACACACACGCGCGCGCGCGCGCGCGCGCACACATAAAACTGGTATAGGTATGAATATTATGCGTTATGAAGTAAAAACTCCATTCGGATGCATGGGAAAAAGACGGCTGGAAAAGCGCAAAAGGCGGTATTGGGAGTGTGGCGGAGAGCGGGAAGAGATGTGATGGAAGAAAGGCTGCATTTGTTGAATTCTCTAGTAAGGGCGGGTACTATGTACGGGGTGGAAATCTGGGGATTGGGGGAAATAAGCACTTTTGAAAGAATTCAAAGTAGATATTGTAAAATGGCTTTAGGGGTTCAAAAGAACAACACCGAATTACATATGGAGAAGGGAGTTGGGTGTACCAACAATGAAATATATGATAAGGGAAAGAGCGATGAGGTACATGGTGGAGGTATGTGGAATGAATGAAAAGAGATGGCCAAAAGTATGCCTGATGGAGGAAGTGAGGGCGATAGTAAATCATATGCCGACAAAGTGGGGAAAGGACTTAGAGGGTGTATCAAAAGAAATGGGAATACAAGATACAATTGGAATGATTTTGGAACGGAGGGAGGTGGAAGAAATTGCAGAAAGAATAAACGTTGGGTTAGAAAAATTGAAGAACGAAGCATTGAAAATGGAGGAGAAGAGGAGAGAGGTATCGACCTACAATTTTAGGTACAAGTTTATTGTGGACGGGGATGAAAGGCCGTGGAAGTATTGGTATGAGGAAGTAGTAAAGGGAAAAGAAAAAGAGATATGGGCTAGAATAAGGTGTGGTAACATAGGAAGAGCGGGCAAGAAAGGAGAGAGTGACTGGGAGTGCAGAATTTGTAAGGGACAAGACGAAACATTGGAGCATGTGCTGATGTGTAAGAGAAGCAGAGAGATGGTGACGCAAAGTGCCAAAAAAAGTGTGGAAGAGTGGCTGGAAGGTGTCGATGAGGTGGCAATAACAGGAGAGGTGATAAACATGCTTGGGGGAAAGATACAAAAAGGAATTTGTGATTATATCAGGGAATTGGAGGAAGTGTGGAGAAAAAAAGAGTATGGGGATGGAGAGGCAGTGAGTAGAGGTATAAGTGGAAATGGAGGAAAGCACCGATTAAGGGGTAAGGCATTAGTTTTAAGAAGGTGGATGAAAAAGAAAGATAGTGGAAGGAGATAAGATTAAGTTTATATATGTACAAGCTTTGTAAAAAACTTTCTAAGGTTATGCAAATGAAAGTCCATTTCATTATTATGATATGCGTTATGTAATATACGCATAACATACTTTAGTTGGATAGACGAATAGTGAATACGTATTATACACAACACTGATATTTATATCGTATATAAAACGTTCAATATCGGATTTGAAGATTGGAAACGAGTGGGGTATCATATACATATATTTCACTCGGTGAATATTCGCATGTTATTCCAAATTTAATCGTCATATATACCGAAATCCTCTAGGATATTTTTGCGTTCGGGGATGTCGTGAAATAAAACGTTTCCCAAGTACGACGATTTTACCACGGTGACGACAGTAACGATAAGTGCTATTGCCAAAATATTTGTTTGAAAAAGTACAAAATCTGTTAGACGAAATATATTAGAGTTATTCCTGCTATCTATTAAATTTTTTTCACCGGACACTAGTCTGAGTCTGACTTGTAGTCCTTGCAGGTCTAAGCGAACTCGCAACAAAGATGGGCATTGTAGCTCAAGTCTGAGGGGCTACTCAATCGACTGTTTTATTTTTGGTCGTCATATTGAGAATCTACGGCATGCTCAAAGAAAATCGTTCGAAATGGGTTACGTGTGCATTCTGAGATACATGATAACTAAGTTTGTCACACAAACATATCCTTATTCGGGCTTTGGCTTGTGTAGACCGAATTTAGCCTGAACAGCTCTTGCATTTTTTTAATTTCTTTTGGAATACTTCGATTGCTGTGTAAAACATTCATCATCAACCAAACAACATTGGGTAAAAATCCCAATTTGCTACCTCCTACCTACGTACCTTTTTTCAAATAAAACCTTCTATTTTTATCACGTATTCGTATTTTTTAATGGAAACAGTTTTATTGATAACGCCTTGTCCCTTCGCTAGAGCGCGTTAAATGTCAACTTCCACGAGACTAATACCTTGCGCAATATACCGACTAATCTTTCACACGAAAATTCTAAGGTTCCGAGGTAGTCAAATAATGGTAACTTTGCCGTTGACTTTGAGCCCCAACGGCAAGGTCAAATCCACGTCAACTTATATTTTCCAGATCGAAACCCCTATTTTTCTATTATTTATGTAAAAACACGCGAGTTTTGTCCGAAACTTTTTTTCAATTACTGCTAGATGGTGAGTAACGGCCAAAGCTGAAACATTTCGCAAGTCCGATGAATCATTTCGGAATGAAATGTGCTTTTCATTTATTCAGTAGATGTGTCAAGTCCGCCGCCAAACGAATGTAACTCGATCTATACGGCACAGTTGTATCTAACGAAAACGAATCGTGGCCGCCTAGGCCGGATTTGCTTGTGCACCACCATGAAAACTCGCGCAGTTGTTATCAAATAAGTATCGAGTGTTCAAGAGCGGAAGTTTGGAAAGTTAATAGCCGAGAGATCATGGGACTGCAAAGGCCAGAGAAAGCTAAAAAAAATATGGTATCGGCAATTCAAGGAACCAACTCAATAAACACTCAAACGGCCATCGTCGCTTTCAAGCCACGTGTAGTACATAAATTGAGCGCGAATGTACTTTCAAATTTCCAGGGGTCTTGGAAAAACCACGTTTCTAGTAGAATAGATCTGGTAGCCACATGTTTTAAAAAGAAATGGTATAAAACCCCCATCTAAAGGGAAACAGTCCAGGTATGATCGAAACAATAGTAAAACGACGTCAGTCACCCAATTAATCCTAAAGCTTCGATGTATCATTGCCGTTCGCACTCGGGATCTGCAGTATGGTCTAACCCTCACTGAAATTGTGCATTGGACACGGATATTCCATCCATCCTTGATCCTAGTCATTAATACCAATGATAAGAAACATTTAACGACCATTTCATTGAGTGGAGAATAGTAGAATTTCCCCTACATCAGACATCATTATTTAAACCAGTCTACATCATTTTGAACAGTGTCATCGGGATCAACCAGTTTTGTTTTACCAGTGTCAACGAACTGTTCCATTTCAAATTATTACTCACCGTGTGTGTGTGTGTGTTCCGAGTGAACTCCATACGAACTGAAACCTTTTTTTGCCAATTACTCTCTACGGTTCATCTTAATTTTCGTAAGTGTTTGAACAATTATTTTAATACCTCTTCCATCGGCATCAGATGTTAAGCTCGGAATCACAGAATCTAGCAGCATCTAATAAGCTACTTAAAACCAGTTAACACCAAACAAGCTAAGTTAATTCGGCATCGGTCTTTAAGTGAACGGTCCCTCGTTACATATAGTACGAAAATCATTGCACGCGCGAACAGGAATTATTCTAATCTAATAATTTAAGACTAGAAGATCCTAGAGCTACCCGTGTCGTTGAATACTGAGATAGCCTACGCTATTTTGACATGTATGACAATTCTGAATTTAATCGCACCGTGGATTTTTACATTCAACTGCCGTATAAATAATAAATCGGAATCCAATATCTCCGAAGATCTCATTTCAGGAAACTTCATCGCAGACGAGATGTTCTCTGTCCTAGAGGTTAACGTTAAACGAAAGTTATTAATGATAAAAGAGTCACCGATTGTCTGAAGAGCGTATTGAATCGATACTCTTCCATCGTGACGACTTGTTGTACAGGTGAGATGCAGGTACATGATATCTCGTACAAATAAAATCTTATAAAGTTTAAGGACGTTTGGGGTACCTTGAAGATAGCGGTAGATTTTTGTGCAACATAGGAATAATAATATTTGAAGTATTTTGAACGAATACGCGTTTTTCCGATATTGGTTGTAATATTGGTTTTTAAGAAATGCCAGCTTGTCGTTGAACATGTCGTTATGGGAGCACGGACTCTTTTGAAATAAACAGAAATGAGTCAAACGTTATAAAATTGTGAAAAAAATGTAGGATCAGTATTTCCTCAAAGTCTGTACTACCGTTATAATCTATAACATGGATCGATTAATAAAAAAGCTTACAAATATGAAGTGCAATGCAAGTTTTGCAGCGTCGCATTTTTGTATTGACAAATGCATAAAGGCGAGACTTTTCAAAATGGGATTTTAACCTTTTACTGTAAACAGTGTACTGAAATGTTTGAGAATGTAGGCGGTTCTGTTAATAATTTAATAGCAATGGTATCTTGGCGGAGGCCATTTTGGAGGTTGCTATGTAGTGGAACAGTAAACACTAAACAACCACAGACTCATACTTTCACACAATTCGCGAAGTTGCTAAATTCGCTCTACTCATCGGTAAACCAGAAAACTAGTCATAATGCAAACAGGCATCACGAACGTCCTTGAATCGTACCTAATAATCTAGAAATCAAGGTTTTCAATTGTCAATTTTCATGTTATTTTCAGGCATGCGACGCTTTCTAATTAAAAGTATGACCCCGTCTCTATCAGTGCGATAGAGAACTTATTCAGCTCGGGTGCAAACGAAACAGTGATATCGAGATACCACAAAAGGATGTCGCATGTACGTGTGCGTGCACGACCAGAGCATAGCCACGTTTGATGACGGGTGCGGCAGTATAACAAATTCATGTCGTACGAAAGGATTGGAAGCTTTCCGCGGGGAAACTCGTTAATTTACCATTGAACAAATCAACATTTGCACAGCGTACTCTAAGGTACTCGACCTCGCTTAAATTGAAACTAAGAATCGTCAATTCAGGATAATCATCGTTTAAGTCGTTCTTCATTCAAATACAACTGTTCGCTCTTCCGTGTTCGTTATAATATGTCGAGACATTACTAAACCGAGGTACGTAGACTTATCGTTGTGGAAACAACAATTATTCCATCAATATTATTATAATACGCGAGCAAACGGGATGAGTGAAGAAGGTCTTTGCGCTTTATGCATCCAACATTAAAATCTGGAAGACTACAACTGCCGTTCCGATTCGTAGTCGAAATGTCCGGGCTCGGGTTCGTACCTGTTAGCTCCGTAATTATTATGGACTTTTTGACGACTGGAAAAAAAATTAATTTGTACCATGATCTTCCTACACAGGTCCGGGTACGTCGCGACGTACGTATCGCGCATTGGCATGAAACAGTATTGAAGCCGGTGTTGCCTATCTTCTGCACCAAAGATCGGAGCACTGCCATCTCAGAGGCCGGTGTGCAACAAAAAGGAATATCCTTTTCTTCTTGTGCTTGCGTACTACGCTTGCAAGTTTGTATAATATGCTTTTTCATTTAGATCATAACTAAGTCTTTTGACGACAAAAATGACAAAAGTGTTACCGTAAGCGCTAGAGCACATATTCTCAACATCGGGTTGATAACCTCTATCAAGCTAGAAACACCACATGATCGAATCGAATTCTGCGATATCTGAGAATTAAGTGCTAATTAGATGCTAATTAAATGCTCTATTGCCGAATTAAGTGCTCTTCAACTTTTGAAAAATACCCGTGGTGTTGCTAGCTTGAGATCATGCTAGAAACACCACAACCGAAGGAGGACCAATTTCGAAAAACTGTTTGGGCAGGAATTAAGTGCTAATTAGATGCTCCACGAAAATCCATCGCCCGAATTAGGTGCTCCACCCATTTGATTTTTTTCCGATTTTACAAGTTTTTCTTTGGATGTTTCAGCTTGAAAACATCGTCGAGTCGAATAATTTCCGAACGACGACCAATTTCGAAAAACTGTTCGCACAGAAATTAAGTGCTAATCAGATGCTCCATGAAAATCCATCGCCCGAATTAAGTGCTTTACCCATTTGATTTTTTCCGATTTTTCAAGTAGCTCAATTTTGTGCGGAAGAAAGTTAATTTCTAGAAACGACATCTTAAAAAAACGTTATCAGCTGATAGCTCGGTAACTATGCACTTGAGGCCGAAAATCTTGATGACCATTATTGCAGCGAACAAATTTCCCCAACTTTTGTTTCGGATGAAGTTTTTCATAAAACAGTGAATATTTCGATTCAGGGCTACATATCAAAACTAGTCCAATTTTTTTGTAGCAATGCTTATCATTGAAATATGATATCCCATGGAATATGAAATATGATATCCATGGTTTCTAGCATGATCTCAAGCTAGCCACACCACGGGTATTTTTCAAAAGATGAAGAGCACTTAATTCGGCAATAGAGCATTTAATTAGCATCTAATTAGCACTTAATTCCTGCCCAAACAGTTTTTCGAAATTGGTCCTCCTTCGGTTGTGGTGTTTCTAGCATGATCTCAAGCTAGCAACACCACGGGTATTTTTAAAAAGTTGAAGAGCACTTAATTCGGCAATAGAGCATTTAATTAGCATCTAATTAGCACTTAATTCTCAGATATCACAGAATTCGATTCGATCATGTGGTGTTTCTAGCTTGATAGAGGTGGGTTGATAATTATTCTAGTCACGGTTTTAGAGAGGACTTGTGCAGATCTGTGTAGAAGACCGCAAGTTACACTACAAGGGAGGGGGGGGGGGCAGAATTTTACTCGCTAGACTTTAAATTTGCTCGTAGTGTGAATAACTCGACTTCTATTGTGTATTGATACATCTTTTAGTAATCAGCTTTCTCACCACGGCAAGGTAGATGTCTGGTCGAGAAGGGTCTTTTTTAGTTTTTTGTTAAATTTTCTTCTAATTTAAAAAAAAGCTTTCTGATTCTTCTATCCCTTTTATCTATTTTTTCATTTTTTTTTTATTCTTTCGCTTGGAATCTCAGTAAGGGTTCTCGTTATGTATTAAATCGCATCAATTATTTTTTTTTTATTCGGAAACATCAATGTATAACTTTTACTTTTATCTTGCCTGGTTTGAGTTTCAATTTTTTGTTAGCGCCTCTTCGTTAAAGCTCTCTTCCCGGCCCTGCGTGCGTCCGAACTTGGGACATAGTATTGCTAAAGGAGGGTTATTTTGTAGTCACATCAACTTCTGTACTTTAGTGTGCCAAAATTTTGGTTTGAATCGGTGTATATAATTTATATGTAAAGCCTTTGTTGCACTATAAAATATTTTAAGGGGGGGCGGTGGTCTAGAGCTTGTAAGTTTGAGGCATTTTTGGGAATTTTTTTGAAGTGACAATAATGAACAATAGTATTGAAACTTTGTAGCTACATTATACCAATCAAATAGCATACAAAATTATTTTTACAATCTGAAAAAAAATGTTTCAGTTATTTCAAAAATAGCGCTGAAGATGACTCCCTCAAACATTGGCGTAGGTGATTTGAGCTCTTTTACTCATCTGAAAAATAAAAACTAAGAAAATTATCAATCTGTATGAGTGTAGCTATATTCGGTACCAGAACCAATGAAAAAAAATGTTGTTTAAAGGAATGGCGCGTTTCTTAAGTTTGATTACCGAAAACACGCTTATTTTTAATCAGTTTTTTGAGCTCAAAAGTAAGAAGTTCGTGGTTAAGTACATTTTTGATTTGTCTGTAATTGTTAAAAAAACCTGCAATCCCAGGCGGCCACGTGCCCTCCCCCGCCCCCCCCCCCCCCCCCCCAACACAATTTAAAATGTGTTTTTTTTTCAGTTTTGGAAAAAGACGACGACAAGAACCACTTCGATTTTTAAAAAATAAGAATCACTGCTTCAGTTGTAGCTAAACTATCGAAATGTCGAGCACCTCACAAAAGTATCTGGATATTGTGTCCGCGCCAATGGACGACAAACTAGTAACGGAATTACCTGGTATCCAAAGAAGTTCAGGATTAAAATTGCGAGCAGCTGGTTATCATAAGGTACGTTACAGTAAGTTCATTACAATGATAATATCTCCAATATATCGACGACTCTGATGAATAATAACACCACAAAATTTGGCGCAAATAATAGGACCGAAAATGAGGTATCCACGAATCAAAGCGCCAAACCGATAACGGCCACGAATAAAAGTACCATACACATTTTTTATGGATCAAAAAAAGTGTTTATCAATAACAAATGCGTATAGTGTTTTTATTCGTGGCAGTCATATTTTTGATGCTTTTGTTCGTGAAAGCTCGTTGTCGGTGCTATTATTCGCTAGAGCCGTCGATAAGTAGACAGTTTTCGTCGCTGTATACATCATTTGTTGGAAAAATAATTTTTTTAAACACGATTCATCAAACAGATGGAATTCTCGAAATTCAATTGTAATGCAATTGTGAGACTATGATGACCAATAACAAGCTTTTCAGGCACGCGAAATGGTTGGTAAATTTTTGTCCCTCGGAAGAGATAAGAAACTTTTTGAAGAATGGCTGAAAGACACGTGCAACGGCAGTATACGAGTCGAACAGTGCGAAGATTGCTATCAGTGCCTTTCTGACTGGTGTGAAGAATGGCAGTAAATTCGAGAATCAAATTACATGGAAACCTATGTTACACTATTGATTAGTTTTATAAATGAATGAGCTTAGTTTGGTTTATTACAATCATTTGGACCTGACCCAACAGCAAACTCCAAACAAGACCTGATTCAGTGTTGAAATGCAAATTTAATACTAGTGTCAAGTTTGCATTTCTCTCGCGTGAAATATTTTCCGCTATTTCCTGAGTCGTTGATGAAGTGAAAACAATACTGAATGACATTTGATCGCGGTGTCCATTTCGATCCGAGGAAAGACCGATTGCTAATTCGCTACATTGCTATTTGAATAACTTGCATCAACCAGAAGACACCTAACCAGTGCGATTTTCACTTTTGTGTAAATTCAAAAATTATGATTGTTGCAAAAAATTAATAACACATTTTTTGGGGGAAAAAATGTTTTTTGGAAAAAAAGTTTGTTGAAAAAAAAAGCTTTTTTCAACGCTAATGCCGACGCTAACAAACAGTGCCAGTCAGAAATCGACTACATTTTTCCTGGCCGTCACAAAGCATTGTCAATGGGTTGGAAAATGATTTTTTTTTTAGCAGCAGCAGCAGCTCTGGGACTCGCTAGATATTACTGGTCATATCTAGCAAGTTACCAAACTGCTGCTGCTGCGCACTGCCCATGAAATGGCACCCTAAAACGTTCCATTTCTATTATGAAATAATAATGAAATTATTTTCAAAATTACCGACATTACCGGTATTTACTGTAGAAATGTATCATTAGATTCGATCGTCACGGTAGAATAGCACTTTGTTCTTCGAAAAAACGCGCTGAAAAATTGGGAGAAGAGAAATGTGAAATATTAGTTTAAAATAAGATATAACACTGCACTGAGTTTAAATACACAAGAAATAAGATAGAAAACTGCACTGAAGTCAAATATATTTGGCAAGTTCATATCTGCCGCCCCGAAGGCCGGCGAGTACCGTGCGTTCCCGCTACTTATGTGATGGCGCCTTCAGCGCCCCTCGTGGTGAAATCTCGAAACATCCATCGATATCAATGGTTGTCGATATTATCGAACGATTTCGACAAATCTTCGAAAGCTGTCACATTTTTCATGATCTATGAAAATACAGTGTTATCTGTGTCATTCTGATAATGTTATGTAGGTGACTGATCTTTTATTGCTCACTATATAAATTCTACATGGTAATGCAATAATTTTTCCACTGATATCCGTGTCCAATAATTATTTTGTATTTAACCTTTCCATGGCATGCCTTGTTATAATGTCATGAAGATCTACATGCCGTTAACATGTTTTCCAACCAGTCGATGCTCGTCAATAGACTATCCGAAGACGTACTCGTATAAATTTTGGCTCATGTCACGATATTGCGGTTTGACAATGCGCGAGTACTACGTGCTGCACTGTATCGACGCTCCGTATGAAACGTAGCACCATTCAGCCGCTGACCAGAAACAAACACCATATGGTGCTTCGAGCGAAGTATAGCACGGTTCACGATCCTTTAACAAAAAGGATTGTGCTTTAACGAAAATCACCACTTTCTGAGCACTATCGAAGAATAGCATCGTTCGCCGATCGCTCAAGAAATCTAGCGCTACTCGTTGAACACTGGCAGAGCTTTGCACCACTCGCAGAATGCTTGACGAAAAGTAGTATCACTCGCTGATCGCTGACGAAAAGTAGTATCACTCGCTGATCGCTGACGAAAAGTAGCACACCTAATAGAGCGCTAATTGTAGAGAAGTTCAAACAAGGATTTCGCTATTTACTCAAGCGTGACAGAATAATACATGGGGGGATACCCTACACCCTCTTGAGTACCTCCACCTTAATAATACTGATGTGATCCGGGACTGGTGCTACTTTTCCTAAAGAGTTCATCGAGTGGTGCTAACCTTTGCCAGTGTTTTGCGAGTGCTGCTACTTTTTGTAAGCAGTTTTGAATCGAGCTATCATTCGGCTAGCCTTGCTCGTAATGCTACCATCATTTCTACATCAGCGCATAGTATCATAAGTTATATCTTCTTCGCTGCTGTGTACTATTGCAATCAGCTATATGTTTATAGTTTATGCAATTTCAATTAGGATAAAAAACACATTACACGAGTATGGATGAGTTGGGGCGTTTATTAGGTCATAATAAAAGAGTTATCAGTGGGGGTAAACACAATCGGATGAAAGTTAGAATTTTTAGATTTCAGAAACCTACAAGGTGAACGATGAAAAATCCTATCACTCATGTGTTCAGAAAGCTAGCAAGGAGTATCTTTCCGTTCATTGTGGTGATTTTTAGTGTGAATGCCGAGATTTTTTTCACCACATTTACCAGTTGATGCTCAAATTATAAGGATGATGATCGCCGCAATTTCAACAATTTCTTGAAAATATTTACATTATTACAATTGCATAGCCTAGATTGGGAGCTATTCCATAGCCTGCTCAGTCTATTTGTTGGAGTATAATAAATACCATTATTAGCAAAAACATCTTCCACCAAAGTTCCTGGCACTCTAAACTGATATGTGTGGAAGACAATCCATATCTCCACGCAACACCGCCTAACGAACAGAATATCATTATAGTTACGAATCGACTCGATAGATGGTAGTTTGAAAGGTAAAAAATATTGGAAAAATCATGTTCATAAAAAGGCATTAGAATTTATTGAGCTTTACTATCTACTGATTATAATGAAACTACTGCACATTAAATGCCCCGCGTCTGTTATAGTTCACGGACTGACCAGACGTGTCGCGGCCATCGTCTATCCAGTTTTTATATACTATATACATATATACTTACAAGTTCCAAACTGCCGGTGTCACTCACTGTAGGCTGTCATAGGTCCACGTCAGTCGTTCACCGTGTTCCTGAATGTGTGCGGCTACAAGCGCGACTGATCCACGACGCTGGTACATCGGCGCATTACGAGTGAAAATCACTTTTCAACTATATTTTGATCAATCTGATCAAGATAATTTGTCAGGTCGTAACATAAAAAAGGTAGCATTTGTTTTAATCCATATAAGTATATTGATATGCATTCGTTTGAAACAAACTGTAACCGCTGAGACGTTCCATGTGAAAATCACCTGTAGAGTTCTGTTGTTATAACAGCTGTTCACTCCTGTGGGATAGACGAGTTAAACGCAATTAGGAAAAGTGTATTTATCTGTGAAACACCTGATTATAATTCTTGGACAAAACCTTTTCAGCTACTTCTTGATTGTTTATAGAAAGAGTCTCTTGTAATATACCAACGAAGACGGATCCAGGAGTTGCACGTAGATATCTCTTACCACTGTTCCTGATTGATTTATTCAGTCCAATTTTGATAATTATAAAATACGAAATTTGCTTTTGCTTCAATCAGTATACGTGATAATGAATCAAAGATTAATGTAAAATATGAAAAGAAATGTATTTGATATTGAATCAGCTGTTTGGTCTATGATTTTGTTTATAATTTTTCAATTCAAATAGACAATACATAATGAATTGGATAACATGCCTGGGTATCATCCTGATGGTTGATTCTTGCATGATCGATGCCCAACAAAGAGTTGCACCCGGCGTTCCGCCGCAACATTATCAACAAGTTAGTCAATGCAAATTGATTTTTTTGCTATTTTATATTTTGCTAGATAAGGTTTTGCCATGTTAACCTCGTATTACATGCATAGCCACCTCCACCACAACAAGTTCATCAGCAACAGCAACAAGTTCACCAACAACAAATGCATCAGCAGCAACAACTCCACCAACAGCAACACATACCTCAACAACAGGTCAGAGCAATTTTTTTTACCTTCCACTCAGGTTCCGTGGTAAAAAACTCGTCGCAACATTCAGAGTCCGCTCGGTATTTTGAGTCAAATGTTGCCAAAATGTATTAGTCGTTTGTTTTCTACATAGAATCATCTTGAAAAATATAACTGAAACGTCTAGATTTGTGGTTCCAAACTGATATTTTGAACTCTGGTACCCTACAATCTGTTTATATTTGAAAAATAAATACAATGATTAAGTATCAAAATTGAAGTATCAACAAGTACCAGTGCAACAAGTTCCTGTTCAACAAGTTCCTATCCAACAACAACAACAAGTTCCAGTCCAGCATGTGCCAGTACAGCAGCAACAAGCTGGTCATGGTCACCACCATGGACCGGGGCAGCCTGGACAAATCCTTAATGCTGCAAATATCGCGTCGGAGAAGGAGTGAGCTTGATTTGAATATCAACAATGATATCAGAATTCATCTTGCTTATTTCTACTGTTAGAGCTTCGCATTTGATGTGTGTAATTGTGATTTAATTTCCGATCAGGCACATAGCTGAACACATGGAGGTGCCAATGGATACTAGTAAAATGTCGGATCAGGAGCTGCAGTTTCATTATTTCAAAATGCATGACGCTGACAATAATAACAAGCTGGATGGATGTGAACTTATAAAATCACTTATTCACTGGCATGGTATGTATATTCCTAATTATTATTTTCCGTTAATCCTGAACAAACTTTATCCTTCGTTTGAAGTTCTAAAAAGTTGTCCTAATTTTGAAATGATTGGAAACTTTTTTTTAAATCAATCACGTCTCAGTGACGTGTCTGTTTATCATCTGCCAAATCCAGTAGGTATCGTTCAACTGTTATCAATCAGTTTTGGAAACGCTGTTACAAGAGTACAACAAATCTCAATCATTGCTATAAAAATGGCATACGAGGTGTATTCTGATTCACTACCCTGCAACTTGCGTGCTTTAAAACTATGTTGTATGCATGCCCAAGATTACTTGATTTTGTCAATAACAATTGAGAAATTCGTTCTGTATTTTATTTTCAGCACCACAGATCTGCAAAAGTCAGTTTTAAAATAATTACATGATACTCAAATTATAAGCAGCAAAATGTGCATGTGCTTGTCCTGAAAGCAGGAAATCAGGGATAAAAAAACGCGGCTCCTACCTATAATTCATGTGCGAGATCATGCAATGGTTTCTATTCATTAATCTTTAACTGTATCTGCGATCATGATCTACACACTCGAATTAAAAATATTCAAATTGCATTGAATTTGTTTTCGAAAAGCATAATATGTGGGTGTAGTTTGAGTCTGTTATTTTTTGTTTCAAATTACGCAACAAAGATTTGGGCAATAAGAATTTAACTGCATAAATTCTAATATGACTTATCATGTCGCACTCTTCTAGCGAATCACATCCGATAATTACAAGAAAAGCGAAAATGATTTCATAATAATAACCGTTATTATATTTTATAATATTACATATAATATCTCATTTCATAATGTACATTCATTTAAATACATATTTTCGTTTTTTATCATTTCGGCTGTCCATTCATTAAACTGTCAGATCGTATTTTCTTGTTGTTTGATATGTATAGCTATTGTTGGCTTTAAAGTGACGTCCTGCATTGCTTTGTGTTTTTGTTCGTTTCTGGTACACAGAACAAGGTAATAAGGAACCAGGGACACCCCATGTTGAGGAAAAGCTTTTCAAAGATGACGAACTGGTTGCACTGATTGATCCAATTTTGGGGATGGATGATTCCAACAAAGATGGATTTATCGATTACCCTGAATTCATTCAAGCACAGCAGAAAGCTGCTGCTACTGGTCGAACATAAACGCTTCAAGGTGAGGCTAGAATTACCAGTGCCAATGATTGTCTGTTCACTTTGCAAAATTGTGCTTCTAGGAGTTGCAATACCACTAAGTTACATATGCATGTAGTGTTGTAGCAACAAAAGTTATACTCATATATGGTTACTGTTGATGCACAAGTATATTAACATCATCTAATGCATTCATGATGTCATGAAATTAGCCAAGGCCAGGACATCATAAGAAATCATGAACGATAAAAAAAAAGTGAAATAGAACGTCTATTGGAAAAAGGTTTTCTATTCGTAATTGATTGTACTCATTGTAGTCAGACCTACCATTCAAATGTTATCCAAATATCATGCTTGATTCTGATTATGTAATATTGCTAACTATCCATCGCATGCACACATTTCATTGTATTGTAAAATAAATTATTCGAAATCCATATGCTTTTGAATGTTTGATTGGAATTTCAACTGAATCATCAGATTGTATCACCTTTTGCATGTCCATATAACATAAACCTTGACATGCGACATAGAGTTGTCTTCATTTTGACAATGAAGAAGTATGTTTTATTACATGATCTCGGAAATATTGCTCTATTGATTGTCGTAAGTAGCTTACTGTTTCACTTCATCAGAATATATCTTGCATATGTTTTTTTTCATTTGTTTAGATAAAGAAGATACGTCAAAGGATGCCATTTATCCAGATCATGAGTTGGAAACTCTTGTTGAAACAGTAATGTCATCTACAGATGCTAACAATGATGGATACATCGAATGGGCTGAGTTCATGATTGATGGCAAAATGTAATATTCACGAACTAAGATTGCGATAATTTTGAAAAGTATGAACAATAACGCCAAGAATAAAATTCGTCTGTTGGGATTTTTTCCTTAATTACTTATACACCAGATGTACTATGGGTTACCGAAGAATGTCATAAAACAAATTGTAGAATAATCACAAATTTTAGTTCTTACAGCTCTAGTATATAGATAATAGTAAATTTTAATGAATCGTAAGCCATGCAAAAATGATACCAACACCGAACAATTGTCATATACGCAACTACAAATTTCACATGGTTTACAAATACGTTTCAATGTAATATGAATGATCAAAGCTCATTGATATCACAATTTAAACAATATGAAAAGTTGGTCGTTGTGATCATTCAACAAAATAGAAATCGTTCGGAGTTGAAATGTCAATTACGTCCACCTTACTTACTTTGCTGAATACTTGTAAAATACTTTAGATGAACGTAAGTGGCAATTGATTTCCTGTATTATATGTAAGCGCGTTTATTGTTTGTTTATTGAACTTTATGACACCATACATGTTTTATAAAAAATGATCTGTTATTGAAATATTATGATAGCATATCATCAATGCCATTATTCATTGTTGATTATCATGATTTTCTTTTATTTTAATACGAGGGAGGACGTTTTATACGATGAATAACATAAACTATATGCATTCCTCAATGTTTTCTTTACTAAATCATTTACTGCTCGACACTCGCTTGCGTGAATTAAATTGTGTATTTGGTAGATATACTTGGAGACTTCACCTCACATAACCGATTCAGTTTATTATATCTCATAAATAAGTTGTCAACTAACATTAGGCAAAGCTTTTTGATGAGCAATGATAATACCGATTTTATACTATACATCATTATTCGAATCCAACTAGATACTTTCAAGCAAAAAACGTTTTCACTTTAGCAGTAATAGAATAAGAAGTAAATGCTGTAACTGACCCAATTGCTTTGTCTTCTCATCGTTAAGTTTGAATGCCACTGACGTTAAATACATACATACTTATTTTCGGGCAAGTTAGTGTTGAATAAGAGTCATTTGCGTCTCATATCATGTACAATTCATATCACAATAACATTGCACGGTCGCATGCTGTATCTGAGCAAGTAAATGAACAATGACGAATAGTTCATCGAATTATTCTAAGCTGTTGAAGTATCATATTTGAATGAGTGAGGATTTATCTGTCGATTACGGAAAAGTTAGAATAGGCAGGAATGTAAATACCTTCATTTACTGTCGAATATTTTATAACACTATGTCATAGAGTTTTGGGTTGTGCATATTTTTTTCTACATACGACCATTTATCACGTCATAGTTCTCATGCATATGCTTCATTTTAATATATTTTTATGCAATAATAAATTATAAGATAGACTAAGTGATTAATGTAATGCTTGATCCATACCAATGAGCCCATGACTACCGACTGCATTGTAATTGAGGAAGAGCAATCCAGATCACGAATATTAATACATCAAGTGACATGCTCTATTTTATATAAAAATACAAATTGTTGTTATTTTATAAACTTTAGCTCAGTGTATTTTACCCATACACCAAACTGTTATTACAATATTATTTTTGAAAACTAAAAAATTAGATTAAACAATGAATTGTGCAAATCAAAGTGATGTGCAAGAATTTCTATAACACAAACTAAACTCAGACATCAAACAACATGTTCAAAAAGGCTTTGGGGATGATCAGTCTGTCGACTAATGCAACAATATTTGATCAAAAATGAAAAATAAATACTGACTACACATTACATGAATTTTCTTTTTTCAAAAGACGCATAATAAATCGCGGCATTCTGTGCAGCCTTTAAAATGAAACGCAATATATTTTAAAAGCAAATAAGAAAGGTACCAACGATGAGAAAGACATTACACAAAATATGTGACATCAGATTAGTATCTACGAAGAAAAGCAGTCATCACAATTAAAGAATTCTAAAGACGAATACCATTCGTAAGTGAATTTTGTTTTAGAAGAATTAAAAACAGATCATTCGCAGGTAGTGTTCATCGAATACTGAGAGGTATAAAAGCATTCTGGCGATTGTAGGACCATCTGAACCATGTCGGATCGATTGTTGGACCATCTGATCCACGTTGGATTATTCTTTGGCAATTGTTCAACCGTTATCGCCACTTTGGTCCAGAATAAAGATTATGAATCTGAAGAACGTTTCAACTGGTTCTACATCAGGATTCGATAGAATTTGATCAACTCCGATTAATAGAAACGTAGTTCTTATAATCAAATTCACAGTTTTCGTGCTGGTGAGATTCACCGCCTTCTTGGTCATATACCATATGTTGGGACCAGAGATATACATAAGAAGTATAGATATACAGTTATATTATATTTGCATAATATGCAGATATGTATACATATGATCCAATCCTTAAAATTACGAATCTTAAATCAAAGCTAGTTGAGCCAATAGCAATGCTGATCTTCAATGCATGTCTCCCATTGGCTGATAATAGTTATGTACGTCAGTGTCAGTCTCCTGGTTCACTGATGGCACTGTTGGTTATGTCAAGTGACATCAAATTGTTTGCCCGGTCTCATTGGTGATAAAGAGTATTCGATGAGCCGTGAAATCTCAAATACTCGACGGCGTACCTAAGGAAACCAATTTCGATTTGAAAACACTCTGCGAATCGACACTCAATGATGGTGGCTGTTTCAGCAACCAAATGTTTAGTACGTTCTTGTCGAAAAAATTACATTTTTAAGAAACTGTTCTTTTCCGTCAACTTCGACTTGCTTATGTCTAAGAAATGCTCAAGTCAAAGGCATTGTTGATGGTTTCGCGTGTCGCAATTGATATTAGATCAGTACAATTGAAAATAATAATTAATTGTATTATTAAGGATTATGGAAATAGAATAACTTTACAGGTTCCAGTATCTTTTACTATTACTAAGAAAAAAAATTCTCGGTTGAATTCATTCGCAAAAGTTGTACTTTCTATTTCAGGCTCAGATTTCAACTGTTCGTCCATTGTTTTATTGGGTAACGCAAATGTTTAATAGGTAAAAGATTCAACAATTTATCAAAAGTTTGATTTGCCAACAACATGTGTATTACCGGAACATATAACGGGTAATACTTGATGATTGAAGGACGGACCCTGGTCGTGTCAAGGCGGTTGGTCCTGACAGAGCTTGTGCTGAATGGCTACTGCGAAATGGAGCAGCCATTAAATGGAAGGGAGAACATACTTTCCTCAAAGATTACAATGCACTTCCTTCGTTACAAGAACCATCACGCAATATTCAAGCAATAGATGCCACCGATTCTGCTATCAGTGACATTGGATTTTCTCATTTTCGTACGTAGAAAAATGATCTTAGGATAAACCTTTTTTCATCAACTACATCTATCTGATTTCAGGTGGTTGCAAACACATCGAAGAATTGAAACTTATAAGTTGCTTTTATGTACACGAGGAAGAATTTCCACTTATTACTCTGCTCAGTGGTAGTTTGAATCACCTGGAAATCATAAACTGTCAGAATATTGGGGAGAATGGTTTGAACTACGTATCAGAACTTTCGTAAGTCTGCTGGTCACTCTGATGCAACAATTGTATTGTTGAGGTTTTATGGAATATATATTTTCAGGAAATTAAAAGTATTGAAGCTGGGCGATTTGCCACTTGTCAAGAACAAAAAGAACGTCATTGAAAGACTGACCAAGGCTTTACCAAATTGTGACATTCAAATTCAACTTTGACAAACTGTTTTAATATTGTACTCACAGTCTCTAGTCTTGTAAATAATTATAACTATGAACCCGCGACTAACTATAGACGAAACTAGAACTTTATAACAACTTGCAAAACGTGGAAACTTGAGATATAAGTAAGAGATGGATTGACATTTTTTACTTCATGAAGAGCACAAGTTAAACTTATATAAAGTTGCACAACACTCTACGGTGCTATAATTTTTTTATTCCACATTTCAGTTGTATAGCCGTTAAATAAAAAATGTACGAATAAAGGTTTTCAAGACACCAGCATTTAGAAACTGTCAAATCATAAACAAATACAAATCTAAGATATCTTCTCTTACCATACATATACAAGAAAATTGTATAACAAATTTTTTTGACGCCAATGAAATCAATACTACAACAGTAAGTTTCTCAAAAAATAATCTTGAGTTCGATTACTCAAATACCTCATAGATTCATGCACCATTATAATTTTATGACTTTTTTAAATAGCGTAATTCAAAAGTACCCTACAGTAGATCGAGATTATCAGTTTTTCCTCAAAAATGATTTGATTTACAAAATACAACACACTCCTGAGAACCATAGAATTAGGAGAATGATAAAATTAGAAATACAATTGCAACTTCAGCATATATTAATAAATTACAAAAATGATATCAATTTCTAATCGCAATTGAATGAAGAAGATATTGGTAGTTGATTCATCAGAGTAACAAATTATACCATAGCAATACCACAGAGGAAAATCGTATACATAACACTTCCCGCATAACTCAGAAATTAACAGGACAGTTATTTAATTTCGTTTATTTTGGATCTTCCAGACTTTTTATGACAGATATCATTTTCTCGCGATTCTCTTGCAGACCATTCAAGACTACTTCTAATTCATCGCTTTGGTTTTTAAAATTCGTAATTGATTTAGTGTGCTGATCATTATCATTCTGTATTTGTGTTATGTTCGTACGGATTTTTGACAAGGTATCACTATGAGTTTCATAATCTTTTTTGCACTTGTTTAACTTTTGTTGCGTATTTAACAGCCCAGCCTTAATACAAGCAATGCGCTCTTCAATTTCCGATGAAGAAGTTTCATACTTCTCTATCGAACTGGTTAACTCTTTCTGCTCTTGAGTTAATTCTTCAAACACTGTTGTTACCCTTAATTGTCTTTCTTTTTCGAAGTTTTCTTTTTCAGATATTGCAGAAACTTGTTCGACCAGTTGAATATTCCTAGTTGTTGCATCTTTCAATTTTGTTTTAGCAGCAGTCAGATCCTCCTCAGCATAAGCCAATCGTCCTCTCAAGTCCCATTTATTCAACTTTGGTCTTGGTTTGGGGTCAGCTTTGGTAATCGATGCCTGGGTAGTGGCAAGAACTTTCGATGTCTGATTGGGACGTGCCGTGGCAGCATGATTTTGTTGTGCTGTTTTCACTGTCTTAGTAAGACCACTGCAAGTTGTCTCGTTTTTATTCGCAGAAGTGAGGGTTTTGTTACGTTGCAATTCGGGACATTTAGTTTTATTTGGACGATATTTTTTGGTCACTCCCACTAACTTTGGCACCAGCAGCTTTGACTCCATCTAAAAATGATGAACAGGGTAAATAAGCCATTTCAACGATATCATTTATGCAATTTTTCGAAAAGTTACCACAAGCAGTGCAATTGAGTAAAATCACAAATAACTTCGAACAGATAAATGCGATCTGACTCGGAAGATTCGATATAATACTATTGTGTTTCTCGAAAATACTGATTATGCTTATTTCTTTTCCAAACCTACGTCATTACGTTAAAACTAAAACATTGATAAAGCCGTTGAATATCATAAGCTTCTAGATCAAACCTACCGCGCAATGGTATGTAATGAAATAATCAGTGTTATCAATAACTTGGCAACAAATATTTAAATATGAACGAAAAAATACTAGACTTACGTTGGGTAAAATCGGTAAAATCCTTGCGCACAAAAGTGATATACAGTGATATGTATCCGTCGTTGCATGTCGTTGATTCAACAAGGGTAGAGGGGGGGGAGAGACAGGAGATGTTGAGAATTTAAACTTGCATTGCGAAACCTAACGGTCATCAAGTGAACTAACCAACATGGCTACCACTGTAGCATAGGGTATGTTCGAACTAAGTCAGCATCGTGGAGCATCGTTTAAAGCTCGGTCTCCAATTGAGGTATACGTTTCCATTCCCGTTGCCGTGGAGAGTTGGAGTATACGAAAGCTATAGTACCGTCTACAATCAAATGCGCATGCAGCGCAACCGGATGTTCCCGTAAAATATGAAATATTTTAATTTTTACCACCGATCGACCAATCTGGTGGGACACTATTTGTCCCTACTCTCTTTGTGTGCCCATATACGACGTTCAAACCACGGTCGTACATACAGGTCTGGAAACGAAGCCCATATTCCAATGAAGCCATCTGATACCTTAACCAGTTCCACTTTTAATTCTACTCGATGCCACATGCGCTGCTGTCGGAGTATGACCCCACCATGGTCTTCTATGCTCCCACCGTCTCTCACCCTTTTCCCTTGGCATGCGCATATATATTACATTATATGCGTATGCGCCGTCGACCTTAGGTCTAGTTTATAGTAGACCGTGCTGACAGCATCGCATGTGGCGATAAATGAAAATAAAAATGGATCGGTTTAGTGCACCTACCCCCACTACAAAAAGTGGAAAAGCGCATGCGCGCTACGAACGTACACGTGCTAGCAGAACCACCCCCACCACACGAGTTATGTCTCCTGTCTCAAGCCTTCTTGGATCGAACTTAACTCAGCAACTAGTGACATGATTATTATTTAAGCTGGAATATGTCGCCGGTATTTAGATAAGTCAAAACAGAAGTAAAAGGCGGAATATGAAGAATCATAGGACTCGACCTTAATCTGGAAAAGTTTATTGTCACTTTTCACCTGTATCTTTGCATCTGACTGCATTTGACATAATACATTTGAAATGCAGTCGTCAAAGTTATATTTTATATTGATGAAAACAGGCTAGCCATCAATTTCTCATTCATCATAAGTAGTAAATGTGAGAATACATTCTCAGGTGTAACGATATTAATTAATCAATCGTATTTTTATCGTTCATCGTTATTTATCATTTTAAATTCTTGAAATAATGGAAATTAATCCCTTGAGTGTCATATTAGTCAAAAGTGACAGTAAAGGGGATCGTATGTTATTCCGCTATCCACATGCTGCTAATTTAGAAAGAGATTCGAGACAGCTGACAAAGAGAAAAAACCCATACTCACTGACAATCAGCGAAGATTTATTGCAAGTACATAAAATTCATAAGTGAATTATGTTAATAATATATATTAACATGGTTAAGACAAGAGGGTAGTAATTATATTGTGAATAGGAGTCATGTTTTGATGAGTCGGACATTGGGCCACTTTCCAAATAAAAATGTTCTTTTTCCAGTCATTATCATTTCCAACATCGAACATTAGTAATGGAAACCTTACTGGATTTTCGGATGAAGTACTATCTACTCTCTTCGCCGTTAAACCTGAATTGTGCGAATTGAAATTTGAGCTGAAGGTGAATAATGTACGTTTTGTTGGACATCCCACTTTGCTTCCAACACGAGGACTCAAAGATGTAAATTCATCTATGTTATTTAACATAGTATTCGCTTTACAAGCACAAGCCAATCATTCCGTGGTAAAATGTTATTATGATCTTAGCAAAAGGTAATTCTGAATAATTTTGATTTGTTGTCATTTCTATGAATCCCATACATTGAAATATTTAACTGTTAGGCTGGGAATAGCACTGAGACATGAAGAAAAACGATGCGGTTTTCTTACCGATGAAATAAAAATAATGGTCTCAACTCATGACGAGGTTGCTGCTAGGTAACTTTTCAGATTTATTGTTGTATAAACAAATCACCTTGCAAACATGCAAGTTTATTTCATATTTTATTAACTAATACATGCTATCAAGTTCATAATAATAATTATTACTCGCATCACACAGATCTGAAGAAGAAAGCGAATGTGACGAATCACCATATGAACTCATATTACAAAGAAGCTCATTAGCTCGTGATTTGAAGCTAGTGTTTAATAGTTTAAGTACTTCGGGTGTTATAAATATTATGATAAATAAGTGGATACAAGTTAGTTTCTGTCTGCCACAAAAAGTTCATCAATCACATAAAAAAGGCTTCATAATAAATCCAGAAATAATTGACAGGTAGTTTGGTTTTCATGTGAATATCTTTGAATACGAAAGGAATTTAACTAAAATTGAAATTGATGACCTTTAGATGTTTAGAAAGCTTGCGGCCTTATCACGGATTATTGCTACTGATAGAACCGATGGATCTTTTGGATTCTCTACCAGCTGATTCTGCGCCAGCGCTTGTGCGTCTCATTCAAATGTACAGTCCATTGAAAAGTCTTCAGACCTTAGCAGCAGACTCGGATCTCAGTCTAGCACAGGTGACGGATTGTGAATAAAATCGATGATAACGCAACGATAACAGAATATTGATTAGATGTATTTGCAGGTGTTCCAATTAACTGGACATCTGGTGTATTGGGCCAAGGCAACAATTATTTACCCTTTATGTGAAAGTAATGTTTACGTTGTAGCTCCTGATGCAGTCTTGACTCCTCAATTATTAGATATATTTTCTGAACAATTTTCAGGATTATGTTTATTACAGGTAATTTCAATTCATGACTTTGGTGAGCATAGAAGCATGGTACTTTGGCTAATCATCTTTCATTTTCAGGTTGTCAGTGATTTCTCATTGCCAACGTCAATAAGCCAAAAACTCAATCCGTTGAGCCAACCTCAACAACCTCAGCAATTAGTTAAAGTGATTATTTGGTTACTAAGGAATCATTTGCTCCTTCAATTACACACCTACATACAATACATGCCTACATTACATGGCCGCTCAAAATTGGTAATGTCGCACCATCAAAGATAATTCATTTTCGCTCATGTTACCAGTCCTTTTTTTCAGCCACACAAAAGTAAAGACAAAGATCAAGTTAATGGCGGATCTCGAAGTCAAAACAGTTGGGGACAAGGCGATACCTTACTGGAAACCACAGGCGATTCTGATTCAGTTAATTTGAGCACTCTGAATAATACTAGTGATATTTTTGAATACCAGTCAGATAATTTTTCAATTCCGTCGGATGACATAATTTTACTTGATAAATTATGCAGGCTCGGATATCTCAAGGGTAGACATCATCTTGAAGAAATCATGTATCTTGAAAATATCAGAAGATCGCAATTATTACAAATACTAGATAAGTTCAGAGACGTGCTCATTACTTGTGAAACTGAAGATCCAGCAATTGCATTGTTTTACTCACACTTCGACTATTGAAAAATAAATTAATATACAGAGTCGTCCACGCAGCGTGTACACAGTTATAACTTCCAAAGTATCCGTTGCACACATTGCGTAGACCACCCTATAATTGTAAGATACTAAAAGGGGTAAGAATTTTTCTACACAAAGTATTACGACTCAGTTAGATTCTAATGAAATTAAAAATAAGAATTTATAATAAATGCACTGGAGTCATAATAGATTGTTTTTGTCATTACATCATAATGATTCACAAGTACATCAAGTCGGATTTCAAGGTGAATTTCCTCCAGTGGTTTTGATGAAAAGCTACGATGAATAGTAATCAGATCGTGATAGTTTAAAAATCAAATGTGTGAATCCCAGCAAATAGAAATTTTTGGTTTTCTAACGTTCCTAATTGAAAATCTGAGCCACACTTTTGTTTTCTGATTAAACATATCGTACTTGTTACTTGCTTGATTGATATTACTTACCTTTTATAACAGAACCATACTCAATTACATTATTTTTCACATAACAACTTCAATAATTTTAAATATTTAAACGTGATATCCATGAAAAATATCTTGTCAAGTCTCAGGCAATATTTAAAAAGAATAATTACAATCAGTCAATGTGGGTCAAGTAAATGTTGTTTTTATGAAATTTGACTTCAGTAAATTCCTTATCTCTACTATCATACAAAAGCACACTCTTTATTTTATTAACATTACAAAATATAGGACAACCTGGCATCTGTATCATTTTTGGGTGAATCCCCAGAAAATAATATCGCATAAATGTGCAACTTTCCATATCGATACTTACACACATTCTTCAACAGGTTACCATCACAAGAAATAAATTACAGTAAATATATTTTTCACAAAAAGAAAAACCCTCGATCACAACGAAAGATACACCTCAATGCTCGTGTCTTCTATATGGATAATCGATAATAGTCCACAATTTTTGAAAAACAATGGTCAATAGTTTATCAACAATCAAATATTTCGCCCATGCGAAGTTTATATGAGTTGATAAATAGCATTTTTGCCTCAAGCCGGTAATAGGTAATTTCGGTACAAAATTCTAATAATACGTTTCCGCATCTAAGTAGGCCTGACAGATATAGCCAACAGAGCTGGCACGACTTGGAGTACCAATGCCGAGGTACAATGTTACTCACCTTTCACTCTTCTGGATCGGGGAGGGAAAGTGAATGTGAAAGATAACAAATTTCCGAGCGAGATCCTCCAATCAGGTCCGATTTCCAGAGATCATTTGACACCCAAGAAGAGAGGTGGGCGTACGTATAAGTAGGGTTAAGCCACTTAGGTTACCATAGCTTCGACGTTCAAATGTCAATCATATTGAAAGGTTAGTTTCGTGTCAATTGTCATGTAAACTTTCTCTAAATAAATTCCAAAACCGGAGTGAACTAATCGAAGAATTTACAGAATCGTGCGATACTCGTATACTTATAAGTGTTATTAACCACTAAGAAATGGCTTCTGATGTTAAGAGTTTGAGATTACAATTACGTGAGTTCAATCAGGAACATCTGTTACAATTTTGGGATGAAATCAGCGACGATGAAAAAATATTGCTGATAGATGATATCAAGGAACATAACTTGAAGGATGTAACTTCGTATTTTACCAGTGCTGTGTCATCTTTGAATAGTGAGAAAGTTAAATTAGATGATAGATTACATCCGATACCCCTAGAAGTCAATGCCTCGGCAATAACGTCGTCGCCAGAACTGATACAAAGTTTTGAAGATGTTGGCCTGGAAGAAATATCAGATGGCCGCGTTGCTGTACTTCTTTTGGCCGGGGGACAAGGTACTCGTCTTGGAGTTTCCTATCCGAAAGGAATGTACAATGTAGGTTTACCATCGGGGAAAACTTTGTTTCAATTACAAGCCGAGAGGATACTTCGATTAGAAAATTTGGCAGAAAAAAGATTCAACAAACGAAATTCCATAACTTGGTATATATTAACAAGCGAAGCCACCTACGAACCCACGCTTAACTATCTTGTGGCTAATAAATACTTTGGTTTGAAAGACGAGAACGTAATATTGTTCAAGCAGGGCTTGCTTCCCTGTTTCACGTTTGATGGAAAAATAATCCTGGATGAGAAGCATCGATTATCTAAAGCTCCCGATGGAAATGGTGGGCTTTATAAAGCCTTAAAAGTACAGGGAATACTGAGTGACATGAACAAACGGAAAATCCGATCTATACACGTCCATTCTGTTGATAATATCTTGGTGAAAGTCGCAGACCCAATATTCATTGGCTATTGCTTATCACGGTCAGCTGATTGTGGCGTGAAAGTTGTTGAGAAATCATCGCCAACGGAGGCAGTTGGTGTTGTTTGCCAGGTCGATGATCATTTTCAAGTTGTGGAATATAGCGAGATAACCCAGGAAACAGCGTCGCTGCGTGACGAAACTGGTCGTCTTAAATTTAATGCTGGAAATATCTGTAATCATTATTTCACAAGAGATTTCCTCGAGCTAATTGCAGATATTCATGAAACTGAGTTGGAACTGCATGTAGCAAAAAAGAAAATTCCTTATGTCGCAGAATCTGGAATTAGAATAGTTCCGGATAAGCCGAATGGTATTAAAATAGAGAAATTTGTTTTCGATGTCTTCCAATTTTCGAAAAATTTTGCTGTATGGGAAGTTTTACGTGAAGCGGAATTCAGTGCACTAAAAAATAGTGACAAAGCTGGAGAAGATTGTCCGTCAACTGCACGCAATGATGTTCTCCAACTGCATAAGAAGTGGTTGTTACATAGTGGTGCTGCTTCTGTGAATGGGGCTGTTGAAATTTCTCCACTCCTATCGTACAGTGGAGAGAATCTGGATATTCGTGGAAAAAATTTGGAAGGTCCATTGATCTTACAATAGACTGAAAAAAATTGAATTCATATGCCAATTTGTAGTGAACACTACAACTATGTTACTATTTGACAATACACGACGATTTTGCAAATTATTAACATCCTTCCATCTTTAACGAGTTTTATAGATGGAACTCCATCATTCGAATCAGTCGAATAGATTAAATTAAATGAAGACGAGCAGGGCACAAAGAATAGAGATTTTTGCAATTCATACGACAGGCACCACACATATTGTAATCTTTTTGGAGTAAAAAATATTTACCTGCTCTATATTTTATCAATATTTCGTATCAATACGAATCATGCCACATTCCATCTGGGAATAGGATTATTTATTTTTTTAGAAAACTCGGTATAGGGTACGATATTTTATCGTTACATACAGTATACATTCTGTGTTATGGATAGTTACTTTTGATTGGAAAGACCAATAGTTTTGATCCCGGACAAAATTACTTGATTTGGCCAATTTCCTGCCTATAGTACTACCTAAAATTTCAATTCCGAATTGAACGTGAAACAAAAGTAATATATTTACAATGATGAATCAGTCGCGAGACTTCATTAGCATGTAGTTGCATAATTTTTATATTATGGGTAATGTTATTTTAAATGAATTGTAATTTTCATCGAATCAATGTTCGAAACAATGAAGCTCATTTTATAAATCATATTATATATTATAAAAATCTATCGAATGTGAATGAATCAATTGTAAGTATCTTTGAACGAGAAATATTAGTTGTTGAATTTTATTATCTTTTATATGTACATCATGTACCCTTGCATTCCTCCGCAGATTATGTAAATTGATTATCTAATTCCAAGGAAGTTCTCCACACATAATAATTGTTTGATTTCGAGAATCAGGTTGTATAAAACTCAGTCATGTTTAGAACGATTGATTTTTTTCAACTTGTAAGTATAAAAAATGTAGATTTCATGACAATGTGTTGGTGAAATTTGATATAACATCCATGTTTTTAAAATAATACTTACAGTACGTGGGGATAATTAAATATAATTTTATAATTGGGTTGGAGAGGCAAGCAATATTTATGGATTAATTACCAAATGGACATTCGATACTTGCTTATTGACACATTCAAAACTGTCATGATTTTGTTGAAAAAACCGAAAATTTGAAATTGAATAGATCATTTCAAAATCCGCATAAGTCACACAATCAGAATTTTTAGGTGTCAAGAAAAACTGTGTCAATCACAAGTAACCGAGTTTTGAAGGACTTTCTTGGGCTGAATGTAGTTTTTAAACTCTAAAAGTTTGAAATATCGAATAATCTCCATAATTTGTGAATAATAATAGTAAAAACACCTGAAAAACTGTTCTTGACTTATGTTGGTTCAGCAAAAAACAGGGCTAGATGGTAGTATAAATTGAACAAAACAGTCATACCAATCATATTTCTAATCAATATTATCAAAAATTACTTGTCTTATTAACATAGTTACATCTTCATGTCTTACTATCATTATGGTGCGTAATCATATTCTCCATCATTCTCATTCGGGTTATCTTCAACATTTAAAGTTAGGCAGTCAAATATGTTTGTATAAAAGGGCATATGCTCTTTCAGAATGCTATCCTGAACACACTTTAAATCAACTTATTTTTTAGTAATAATTGGTATTTTCAAACCCATAAGCTTTGACGTATGGAAGAGATACAAGGTTTGAGAGTTTTTGCATTAATGCGAATGAATGTTTAATAAACCCATTTATTAATATTGGGGTATAATATTTGTTCGTCTATGCAAATTTATATTTTGGTTCATCACACCACCCACGAAACAAAAAAATGATGGAGCAAATGATATATGACCATCGAACTTTGTATGATGAACTCACTTTGTATTAACTGTTTTATAACATACCATTTGTCAATGTATTAATTCCATCAGGTAGTTAATGTTATGGGATGAACTGTATGGGGATAGGTGAAAGATTATTCTAATAAATATATTATATTTTTACTTGGAGTGTTATTAAAAATCCACTGTTTAGGCTATTTCACCTAAATGAAACTAGGAGGCCAATGAAATTAGAAGAGCCGTTGGAAAGTCAAATATGTTTAATGATCGATGTTATACAACTTCAATTATCAATTTATGATTGGTACTTAAATACTCACAGGTTTCAAAGGAGCAATTAACTCGTATTTTTCAGTTGTTCCGCCCATTTCTTTCAACTCATTTACCAGATCAGATAAATCAATTTTTCGAGACACAACCAAAGTTCGATTATCCTTGGGACCATGGCTTTGTGATTTGGCTCCCAGCTGCCTTGCGATCCTATGTAACATAAGACACATTTAGAATAATCTAAAACATATTTGTGTATGAATATTTTAACACTATTCGTTACTTACTGATGGATCAATGCTCTTTCGTCATTGGTAAAATCTGATTCGAATACTAAATCTGTTTTTGTTTCACTATTGAGGTAGTTTGTTAAAATCTCTAGCATTTTTTTCTTCAAAATATCTTGACTATATCTTCCCAGTTTCAATCCCAGTCCTTCTCTACTAATTTGCTGCTGTACCCTATGAATGATTTGAAGTAAAATTCACCAAATAAGATCATGTTTTATCAGTTTCTTTTAAAATCGTGCGTAACTATGTATGAAAGATCTGTTTTCGGTTTCAATACTTGCGAAATATGTACTTGCATTTTTTTTGCACTATTCTCGGTCAAAATTTAAACTAGAAATAATTCTATAATTATTGCTGGGCATATTAGTAAGCCGTTTACTGCACATGAATACCTAGCTACTTACTTGATTCACGCAGTGTCTTATCATGCCACCACGTCAATACTGTGCTAAGCGATTAGCGGAATTTTCGAAATTAATTTGTTACAACCAAAAGATAATGGAATTACGTAATAGTAGGTATTATTTTAGAAATCCAGTCGTATAATCATTTTCAATTTCGTTGACTTTTAATTTTAATGGAACGCGTCCGATATAACACTGTATAATTCGTCATTTATTATTTATTCTTCTATAATCATGACATTATGGTAGAACGTATTTCCTGCGAATGAAGAACTTCTACTGCATACATTTACTTCTTGTATTTGATCGGAGTGAAAATCAAATCTTACGTTATTGGCTGAATAATGCCCTGTTGAGATTTCCCAAGTCCACCACCACGCCACCCCATCATTAGCATAAGTTTCCTGCCTATGTTATCATCGGGTAAAGTATCTTCGACGGGTATGCTATCCGAAATAGATTCACTGCTAACCAGGGTTTGAGCTTCTCCGTGAAATGTCTTTTTAACCTGGAATTTATGAGATATGATTTATGAGGATTAATTAGATTTATGTTGAATAGTATGAATTTTTTACCTTGATCGTGTAATAATAGTTTTTTAATAATTCTAATCCGTTAGTTGCTGCTGCTTTCTTAGCTAATTTTTTAGTGGAGCCATTTCCGATGATTAAATTGGAACCATTTATTTGTATCTCACATTCACTGAAATTGAAATGTAAGATTGACTAATCATAAGATAGCAATAGAATGTAATAATTAATTCTTCAACGTTTGGAAAACATTTGTTATTTTCAATCAATCACTTAGTGTAAACCAGGTTCCATTTGTAATTCGTGTTACTTACCAATCTGTGGAACTCATTTTGAATTTCCATTCTAAATTTTGACCACTGGCCCTTACTGCGTGAGTTAGAATGTTTATCGGATTATCATTGCGATGTTCGACCAATACAATGTTTCCAAATGGTCCAGAACATATTGATGGCTTTCTGTTATTTGGCACACTCCTGCCTGGTTTATTTTTATAGTTTTTGAGTTTCTTAGTAATAGTATGTCCTGTTGTTGCAGATTTGTCCGTTTTTAATGATGTACTGGCATTGGATGTTGTAGTCTCACTATTTTTTTGTAACCTTGTACTTAGTCCTAGAATAGTCGCAGAAATGTATGGTAAAGTTAACAAGAGAGAATGGATTCGAACAGAGATTTTTCCCGTAATAGTACATATTATCAGCATTTAAAATGGATAAAGTTTTAGAACTCCATACTCTACCGTTTTCAAGAAAAAAGGCTCTAAAAATACTGGTATACTTTTGTTGGCTATTTTTCAGAGCTGTTTTTCTCGAAAACAGTGGACTATTTTGCTCTACGACTTCGACGTTTTAACTAATAAAAAATTGCCATTTGCTTGCGTTCTCCGACACCTTTACCTTAGTAAGTTTAACATGTAGGATCATTCATGGATAACGATGGAATATAATTTTTGCATACATATCTTCGATGAATATGTAAAATAGTGCAATTCTTTTACACTTCTGAAATTTTCTCTATGTTAGTAATGTTATTGCACAAGGATCATTGTATATGAATATTCATATTTATCACTTGAGGAAAACAACTGTCGTTTTAAGATCAGATTGATGCATGTATAATTAGTTTGCAGGGCCAATAGCTTTGTCAATATTTGTTCCATATAACTCGAAACGTGTATTCCAAAATCTTCATTCGTGTAACGAATATAATAATGGAAGCATTTTTATACTTGTCATTTCATGATAACTCACATATCGTAGATCTACCTTTAGCCTTTGCTCCTGCTGCATCAGAGGCTTTAACAAATGTTCTTTTCAATTTATCCTTCTGTTTGTCTCTGTAATCTGCAGCTACTTCGTGGGACAATTCCTCGACAAGTTGCATAGTTTCATCGGGATAACTGAAATGGTAGTGGAATTAAAGTAGCTCTAGATTCTTGGTATCTCATAAACTTTGAGTCAATCAGAAGTGGTCAAGATCTATTGGCAGTATCTTACCGACAACCCAGAAATTCTACGTTAATGAATACTTGTGCTAGGCATATCAATTCATCTTCAGAGAATTTGTTTTGATGGGCAAGGAGAAATTGTTTTCGGAGTTCCCAATGGTCATCACATTCGTGTTCCGTTTTATATTTTTCCACGTCCCATTCCTCAGTTGACTCCATTCCTCTTGAAACAATACAAACGTTTTTATTTGAAAACAAAATGGACGAAAATGAGGTTGGATTCAAATCAAAACACAACTTTTAATATTACCACTATTCAATGTTGTTCAGTAATCAAGTGAGGGTCTTTCGAATATATATATATACGTTACAAAAGTTTTCTGATATTGCAAAGCGGTAAAACACTTATAAATTCTTCGGCTGAAATTAGTGTTGTCACGCTTCGCAAGCTGTATATTTGCTGTGAAATTCTTTTCAAAGTACTGGAAACGTTTGCACTTGATTAACCAATAACAGCCACGTTATTAATCATATTGTCATTACTAGTGTGAGTTTCCAGCGCAGTTGGGCCCTATTTCATGAGCAGTCACCAGCAGCAGCAGTTTGGTGACTTACTAGATATTACTAGCATCAATCTAGTGATTTAACGGCAGCATATGCTGCCGCTTTACTGCTTTGCTGCTCGAATAAATGAACTTCGATCAGTAAAATCCTGCGCCGGAACTTGATTGTCAGTTTAGGGCAATTCTTGATTTACTGATGCTGCGCACTGCTCATGAAATGGAACTCCATACGATTTCAGATCCTGCAAATGTGACAGTAACGTGAGACCCAAAGAGTATGGCATTCGATAATAAGCTATGGCATTGCGCCGGTCGAATTCCACCAATAGGATGTCGGGCACCGCTTTCAGCCATCTTGGTAACGAAAACCAATCAACGTTGAGGCGGGGTTCTCAACGCTCCTCACACTGGAGTAAAATAGCTAATAGCTCCGAAAGGTAAAAAATGACAAAATACGATACAAATTGTAGTTTTTCTTGTTTTATTAGAGTTATTATATCAAAATGACAACACTTACGTAACCTGTAGGGGTTTCACAAATAAACTATGTACGAAATATAAGAACATATTGATATATATTATTTTGTTTTCAATATTTTGACCAAATACCTCTCTTCATAACTAACAGTCATATATCTTTGAATTTTTTTTCGCAAAGTTTGTCACATAAAACGCACGTTTTTAAAAGAAATTTCCACAACGCTGCTCTTTATGGCTGAAAGTGGTGCCCAGTCACGTGATGCGCAGAACAAGCAACTTCTGGTATCTCCGAATACCATACCTCATTATCTGTATTTTGCGCCCAGGTACGCCAATCATGCATCACGTTAAATGTGTCAAACGGGGGCGTCATCAGTGTTGCCAACACTTCGAATTCTCTTCCACTAATTAATTTTAATTAAAAACCACTAAGACTTCTGGCGGTGAACCCATATGAGCACCCCTGTGTATCCGGGTCTTATGATCTATGCCGGCAAACTTTTTTTGTAAATCAACGGTAAGCTGTATTCTTTTCGGAGTTAGCAGATTCTATCACTATTTGACACGTTTCCCAGGATTTCACATTTCATTTCCCTCTCGCACACACACATATATATACGTATGTAGCGGGTGAATACCTGTGCGCTATCACAAGCTTGTCGGTTACTCGTAATACCTCGATCAAAACACTCTAGGACGATCGTCTGATATTATGCCGCGAGCTCAAAAAACGTGGAGTTGCATGATCCTATTTCCCAGATGAAGTCGAAAAATAAAATTGTTCAAAATCGATATCTGATCGAAATATATTTATTTTATAATATACGATTCATTTTACAAATAATTCTCAATTTCTCGACATATTTTCTTTTTTGATTCGTGTTTGTAGATTAGATTTCTAATCAGAAGGTATAAATCGCAACAGGACATAAAATATATCAAGTTTGTGTAACGAACTAATCAATACATCTGGTATAGATGTTAAATGGAGTAAAATTGCGTTGCTGTAGAGGATTGAAGTTCAATTTGTCCCATCTTGAATTGTAATCGATTTAGCCATCGCAACAACAATTCATTGGTATCACGCTGTTCGATACTGGTACCAACAGACTTTTTCAAATGCTCCGTTTTCATTGGCGGAAAGTTACGGCAATTGTGTAAACGCGTCTGTAATTGGCCAGGCAACTGTAACGTAGTTAATTCATTGTTTGATGATTGTTGATTATGAATGTTTATGAATGATAAATATGAGTGAGAACATTTTGTATCTAGTCAATGTAACGTCAACAAAAAAAAGTGTTTTTACATTAAAGTCACCTGAATATGATGGGCAAATAGTATCGGACTCCACAGCGGTAAGAGTTTGCTGAGTAACGTAGATTGGCATTCCAATAAAGCCTCCAACAAACTCAAGAAATGTAAATTGACCATCTCTGCTAACTAAGTTCAATGAAACATATACGGATTTTTTAAAAATAAACAATTTTGAAATGCTCGAGTATTCGTTGCAGGGAATCTACTTACCACTTTGGAATGAGAAACGAGTTGTAAAACACAGGGTGTGACTTTTCCCCAGAAATCTAATAGTATGCTCATCGTTACGTTGTGAGATTCGCTGCTAATCAAGTTGTGTTTAGAAATTTCTTCTAGGTAAACAGTCCAGAGCTGAAAACACAGAAGGCACGTTATTCGCAGCAAAGTTTGTTATTTGAACCGCAACGTTACTTTTGATAAGTGCAAGTCTCACCAGGGATGAAATTCAAAAGCTTCGAAGAAGCATATTGCCTTCAACTAAATCAAGCCCACGAACCTGACAAAGAATGAATGTGTGGAAAAGTGAGGACATGTGTAGCACGGAGGTCTTCGACTGTTCAGGAAAGCCAGAGAGTATGACTTGGATGTGATCTGCGATGTGGCAAGACACTTCTTGAGGTATAGGTTGAGCGAAAGGAGTTGGAGGCCCGTGAATATGAGGATTTCCAGAATATGAATACGACGTAGCACTATTTCCATGGAGGGCTATGTGAGTGAGCGACCCTAATAACAGCCAAGATAAAAGCCGTACATGACCGATGCAGTCGACGAATTCACGTGATCTGTAAAAGCAAGGAAACAAAGTCGATTAGCGTATTTCTACTTATATCCAATCCGCTGTTTTGTTTCAACTACCAGTTAATGCGTTTGTGATGCTAAATTTGTCTCAGCTTGTACAGCAAAATATGACGATTTTGTATTTATTAGATGATTGAGAGAACATTCGTAGTTCTCCTGCGAGCTAGAAATCGCTGATCCTTACCATGAGATAAGAAGTAACGCACTGTTCATAATCAGCTAAGAATATAGAATCATCTCTGACCTACGTCAGTTGTGTACCTCACAGTGCATCGTAGTGTGTCTTTCAGGTTTTTTTCTCCATATCGCAGTTCTGATTGGCATTCAATTCATCATACTTTTGGATAGAGCATTACCTACATAATTTATTTAAGAATCACCTAATAACAAATCTATCTAAAAGCTATGATTCGATACCAAAAACCTACTTGTACATCAATTTCGCGCAGTCACTAATTCAGGAGTCTTTCAATTACATCTGTTCATGCCGTGCACGTAAACAGACGTTGTCTCATTGACTTTGAGCAATTCGAGCAAGAAATTCCCATTGAATTCGAAGCCTAAAGCTCACTTTAAAGGTTTATTCGAACAATCGCCTTTCGAATTAACTGAAGTTTTGTTAATTATGTCTAAGAACACAATGGTAACGAACGACGAAGAATGCCTGATTCTAGTGGAAACCTCGATTATTACCCTTGTTGTAAAGTTGATGGCACGCTATAAAGCCAAGGCAAATATCTGGCAACAGCTCTGTTATCGCGACTATTCCCTCTGGTAATTTCTAAAGCCAAGTACTGAGCTAAGCCACACTTCAGCATGCCACCCAACGTATCTTCGTTTAATCCGGCTTGCATCCCTTTGCTGTAACTCTGAAATTTAACATCGACTCATGTGGTTAAACATAAACATAGCAGTATGATAATTATCTCTCAGACAAAGTTCTACCTTTACTCTACTGAGCGTATGAAAGTCAGCTAAGAAGTCAAGAACGTCTGAAAGTTGGCTCCGTAACGATTCCGAAGCATTTGTGTTATAAATCGGCGATATGTCGGCTTGGATATCTTCGATAGCGACGTTCATCGGCAGCATACCTCCTACGTCCTAATGCATTGCATATGTAAGGTGTGAAAAACAAATTTTTCTTTCAAAACTATATCATAAGTTTTCAACATACCTGAAGAATGAAGTGGATCAACAGAAGAAAATTTGAATCAGGAATCGTAGTCTTAAACTTGATCGCTTGAACCAATTCGAAAACGATAGTTCTGCTCAGAAAGTGTTTATCCCGGTCTCGCATGAAACCACGATGACACAAATAGGAAAGGTCTGTCAGGTAATTATATTTCAAGATCGAATTTTGTATAGCATAGCTGAGGACCTTGGAGAATGGATCCAGTAAAGCCTGAAACGTAAAATTTTGGGCATCAAGTGTCTTTCAATTATCTAAAATCGCTACAAAGACGATCAATTTCACGAGGGAGTAAATGAATGTGAACTCTCTCCAGTAGAGCACAAACTTTCAGACTTGTTTTACAAGTAAAAAAAGGAAATGGAAATAAATCATGAAGTAAATGAAGATATAATCACGAATAACTCCCGAACAAGCCAATGCGAACCACACGTTTATTATGTATGTATGCAGAAAGTATAAGCCGTACCTCTGTGTTGTTCGTTTAATGAAGTAACTGAAATGTACCTTAAATTGTGCAATTCCGGGAACTTTGAGCACTGATACCATAATGCGAAAAAGTGGAGTGATATCTTCAATCGAATTTAGCAAAAGTACGAGTCTGCGAAATAAACCATCGATTTGGGACAAGAGATCTCCCCATATCGTAGCACCAGGTCCTAAACCTGCCTCTAGTGGAAGGCAGTCGAGATAGCATGCCACATTGTGCAGTATGGTGGGAAGACGTTCTAATGGTAGTGTTTTTTTTGCATTCAAACTCTGGAACGTAAAAATACAGATCAGTCTTGTGAAACAAATCGTGGTTATCCATTATTAACAATGAAACCATTATTAAAAAGATAATCGTCACGCATACCTCGAACAACAGTTGCAGCGGTGCAGTTGGGTTCAATTCGTTAAAATCCACCAGAGCTTGTGCGACGCTTTTGAAAAATTGTATTCTCGTTGATTCTAGAAGAAAATAAACGAAAACCTGAAGCATCATCAATACTTGTTCTGCGAATCATATAATCTTCCTCTTTTCAATTTACGATATCAAGCCTGCCAGCTTCATTTTTCAAATTTCAGTCTTATCCTGATTCTTGAACCATTCTATTTTCGACATGATAATAAAAATGTTCGAAAAATGACTCCATGTGTGGGAAACGGTGATGTTCCGGGCAATTAAGGGAAAACAACACGATTCACCGTATCTAAATTGTGTTCCGTATAATTGAATTTCCTAAAAGCTATTGACTATCAAACGAGGCAGATAGAACCTCGAGGACTTGGGTTCTATCTTATGATGTCCTAAATTGTCTTGAATAAGTCGTATAATAAAATAAAGCTTCTTTCTTATTCATTAGCAGTAATACTCACCGTTGGTGTGCGTTTGAAACATTTGAACGAAAACACCATTTGGAGCTAGTTGGTGTAAGACACATCTGAGAAATTGATGCGCAACGCTGACTGCTCCTCCGGGAAGATGAGTGTTCGTCTCGTTTTGCCAGGGATACATCGCATTCAATGCCACTCTACGAATTTTATCAAACGAATCGTCTTAGTACTATGAACTAAGTACGGCAATTTTTGAAACTCCGCTAAATCGCACGAAACACCGTTACCGATTTTTGCGAAGACCAATATTTTGCGATTTTTTTTGCGAAAACATGCCTTCGTCTCTGTATCATGCTTACAATTAGAAATATTTCCATTCGCATGCTGGAAAACTGATCGTTAACTAACTTTGTGACGACGCTCAGTATTTCTGGCAGCAAGGGCGCGGCTAGTGCTGGTTCTCTATGAATAAAAGTTCCAAGTGTGATGATGCAAAGACCTAATTCCTCGTCGCTATATTCTTCCTTGATCGTACCACATTCCGAACATCTGAAGCATGATTGAAGACATATGATAAGTTCGCAATGACGATGTTTACTTCATGAAAAGGTTTACGAGTACCTGTCGTAAATACATTCATCTCCTATGCGAAACAAACTTTGTTTCAAATTAAAATCCGCATGATAGGCCTGCTGTCCCAAAGAATCGAGAGTTTCGTGCATCTGTTGTCCTGGCCTACGGGAAAATAAATCTGCAATTCAATTATGCCGCAGCTTGTTTTGCACGGCGTTGTTTTGTTCCGTCAAAAACACCGTACAATCTAAAAGTTTGGCGAGGAATAAGGAACTTACAGGTCTTGGAAACGAAAAAGTTGCTTTAGAATGAGCTTGGACCTCGCATACACCACGCATACGTATTTTGGATGTGAAAGCTTACCATGATTCTGGTCGTCGTATGTTTCCAATCGTGTGTTGTGTTATGTTGAAAGGTATTTTTCTCATTTTGTCTCTTTGGCTGCGTAACAAGTCTTCTATTTTGATTCTGTGTTCCGGCTCTGATGGACGGAAGTATGATGCGTCATGTTCGATGATCGGAGGTGGTGATTCTAGAGCTACTTGTTTTATTAATTTTCTCGGACTTGGTGATCTGCTTGGGTGTACATCTTTCGAAGCTGCCGTCAAGACTAAAGACTGACCAACCTGTTGATCAAGATTGTTTTCCAATACTGCATACCGTTTTTAACGTAGGACTGAGATGAGCATTTGAATGCCTGCTAGCGATGAATTACACGTAAAAATACCCTTATATTCTTATGTGTATTACTATTTTTATTTTGAGGCATTCGTCTACTTAAAACATGAATCCGAAACAACAGCTTGGGATCTTTGATGCTCGTTAATCCGATCATACAATAGACTAATTATCTTTGTATTCATCATCAGGACTTTTAAATTATGAAATTTAAATTATTCTTACTCGTCGTATTAAACCCATCGTAAAACATTGTATGTTGACAACGTTCTTGATTATTTCATACGAATTGCGCATTACGAGGATACTATGATCTGTCCAAACTATTATCTTACTTTCAATTTGCGCGTCCAATTCTTGCCTTATGGCCGAGTTAAGGTGAGCGAATGTCCCGCAAATTACTATGTTTTATGGTAATCACTATGTTTCTCTCGATACTGACCATGTTATTCAACGTGAAATGATCACGTTTCGAGTGTTGACTCTGAGAAGTGTTTTTCATCTCAGCTTGGGTATCGTCCAGTTGATGATGGGATACTTCTGTAACACCAGATATTCCGATGTGTTTTTCCACATTTTTCATACAAGATAATTAGGGTCGTACCGTCAGCTGCTGGAACACCGAGAGCTTGCCACACACGTTCTATGAGCCCAGATATGGTGTCGCGTTGTGGTCCAACCGGTAGCAAACGTTCTGGCATTGGAAATTCCAACTGCGAAACGCTTCGCGGTGTTGTTACATCACTCGACACACATGTTTCACTGTCTTGATCAAAAGATGAGCCTAAGCCGAGATTGATCAATGGGAGATATACTTACCGATCGGTAGTAATGGAAAACAATCGCGTGTCTTCGCTGAAACGATCCTAACATTGTACCTTCCGCAAAACTTACCGACAGTTAATACGTCCATCTTGGATAGTGGAGATTCGGGTGATCCATAAGGATCATCAGAAAGAAGAGCTCTATGAGTCGAACGTTGTCCTGTAAGCATACGAGTTCGATTTTAAGAACATCGTAGATTTGAAAGAATTTCTAAGATACGTCGCGTAGCTCACATTTGCTTTTCATATTACGTATTTCCGTTTTATGGAACTTTATACTCAGGTATTGGATATTTGGAATATATTCACATACGTGCGACGGTGCCAATAGGCAGCAACCTCTCGACAGTCGGTGTTATTATTTGCGGTTGAGTCGAGACGATTTGCCATCGAGGTGTAGAATTTTTTCCGTTTTCAGTACTTGTGAGTTGAGATGAAGACATAGAACTGATCGCGGTCGAGCTGGAATGATCGCTACTCGTTTGGTGACTAGCACTCGTGGGAGTCACTTGCGACAACGAAACCGGAGATGTCAAAGGTGTAGTTTGCTCGACATGTTTCTGTCGACCGAATTGTTTCTGCGGTGGAGATGTATTCACGCACTGTTCTAGTACACTTGCGTGTACTTTGTCCTTGAGAATTCCGCTGTCGGATCTAGAATTATAGGCAGATAAAAATCATTTTCTTCGAACAAGCCTCCAGATTGGTATTTTTAGTTGTGAAGTAGAACAAAGAATGTTTGCTACACACATTTGGTGAGAATTTGAAGATGCTGTTGTAGATACACCTATATTGGGTACTCCAGCTGCAACAGCAATAGCACCAGCTAATCCAGTTGAACTGAACGTAGATTTAGTTGACGTAACGCTACTGTTGGCCACTGATTGGGTTATCACTGTTGATTTCGGTGTCGAAGCTTGGGGAGCAGATTTTTGTGAATGTTGCTGTCCTGTCAAGAACGAAGATTGCACGAGCATCTTGACGCCTTCGTGCACTCCCCATTTCTTCTGAGATATGCCGTTATTCACCTGTAACCAAATTCTCTGCATTCGTATCGTCGAGAATGAGAAAACGGCTACGCGATTAGAAGGAACAAACTTGTAGAGCGTCGTCTTCGCTGCCCAAAAACCACATTGGTCGACGAACAAGACCCTCTTGCTTGTTTCGATGACTGCCTTGCAATTCTGACACTTTATTCCTATCTGTGCTGCTGCAACTTTCCATATTAGTAGCATAATGATGGAATCGGCTTGTTGTAGCTACGTTTCTTCCCATTATAGCAGAACTCTCCTCCATTTCACCGAGGGATCCGCTGCTGCTCCCATGAAGAGTACAGTCTGATTTTGGGCTCTCTGGTATCGCAGCAAGCTCTGATTCCGTATCGTCAGCGTTTATGGAATAGCTACGCAAAGCAAATGATACAATTATACAAAAAAAATATACTCGAGTCCATGTAGATGTGCGAAATCGTAGGAAGAAAACAATTAAGTAATTTATCTGTAAATTTTTCGGTAGTTTCGCGTATGATTTTCCGTTAGGTGTGTCGACGGAGGGTACACTTGGAACATGGAATCCTAAGGTAAGACGCTTCTAGTTTTAGATGTTCTTTCGTGGAAGTATGATGATTACACTAATTATCTGAAAAATTTTGCTGTGCGAAAAATTATCCAAGATTGTTTTTTCCATCTGATCATAATCGAGAAGTGAAAAGCTGTCACAGTCTTAATATTCTAGGATGTCAGTTATGATAACAGAGTCTTCAGTGGTTTAAGCTAGTGATCTGGTAGCTTGAGTTGGTAAATCGATTTTCTTTTACATATTTTGAAAGTGCTGTATGTTAAGAGTGTACTGTATAAATCTCGCCGAGATTTGAAATATTGGCGACGTTGTAGCACATATTCGAGGACGCCGCGTAGTCGGTCGCGTAGCCAAGCAGAGATTCAAAAAACGTGCAATTTACCAGTTTACTACCTTAATAAACGTGACTCAAAATACCTGGAATGTTTATTGGGATGTAAACACGCGGTAGCCTCCTCCCAATGCGTTTCCATAGCATGAGATTGAGCATGGTTCGGTCCGGGACTTCGTTGATGCATGGAAACAATGGTTGCCGGAGATTTACCTGGTGGACTTTCTCCATCAACATCGCCGATACATCCCGCGGCTAAATCGTGATCTGCTCCCAAAGATGGCTGAGAAACGTCTATGAATGGCGAGAAATATTTTCAGTAACGATAAACTACCTAACAAACATTTGAGAAACAACAAATTAAACACGCAACGCGTATTGCAATGTTCAAGTTTATTAACACCTTATCGAACCTCAACTTTGTGGACACCGAAATTGGAATGTTGAAACAGAACTAGGACTTGTGCATTATCGGGAACCAAGATTGAGCAGTTACCCAAAAGCTTGCCAAAAGAATACAAGATCTACGTTTTCTTAACTTGTTCTTTTACGAATCTCAAAAAGGGATTGTTTTTCAGGATATTACTAGGGATAAAAACCGTGATATACTTCATGGAGTAGAACTTGTGGTTCATTTTAAGTAATTGTTCGTTGTATTGGTTTGTATTTGGTCGTAGATGTTAGTATAGTAGGGAAGTTTAATTTTTGCTCGCGTCACAATTAGCACTTCATTATATTTTGCGTTTAGCACAGCTGGAGCTCAGGCTAAAGAGACGAGCGAGTATGTCTGCGAAACCTGGGAAATATGTTGCGACGCACAGTAGACGGGCAGAATAAATCCAACTCATTAGCAGAGTCGCGTCAATATAGATTGTGATGCAACCGATAGAGTATAAAATTCTGTATGCACAAGTTTTTAATCAACATTTATCGCGGGTCTATCTAAGTATTACCTCGCGACCTGGATGGAGGTCCACCCATTACTACCGTAGCAGGTATTCTTCTACACTGATGGTGCTGTGTGTCCAGTGTATTTAAAACAAGCTTAATCAGAGACTGAAGTTGAGTGCACCACGGTTGTTGTCCGTATTGATACTATAAACAACCAAACATTCAAATTTGTGATTGCATAGTTCGATGTTCTTTTGCAGTTCCACCTTATCATAACGGATTTGTAATCGGCGAATCAATAAACTTAGGGAGATGAAACTTCGAAGCATTACGCACGATACGATATGATTCGTTCTCTGCATGTTGTTCAGCTCAAATAGCTTGTGACTTGGAATTTTTTTCCACCTGGGAGAACAAAATAGACGACAGTACTGGAATTTTTTTTCATGAAGAAGAAAGGAATCCGATGGTATTAGTAAAAAGATTTTCCAAGTAACAATCTGTCCAAACTCCACGTGGTTGTTTTAAGGAAAAAATTATATTTTTCGACGAGAGTCGAAAACTGTGAATATCAAAAGAAATGTGCATATCAAACCTTATATAAGAGAACCAACAGTGACATCAGCCATGTTCGTCGAATCTGTGGTTCCAAATACCAGAGACTATAAGTTGGGGGTTGATGATCAGTAGGGGGCATTACTTGCGGAGGACATGGACAATGTTGTAAGATGGCCAAAATCGGAGGGACCATGACCCATCCCATTATATGATTTTGATCCAAAAGTTGTGGCAAATTTGCAATAAATACGTTAAACACTGGAGACAGTCTGAAAAGAGATACGATTTATTCTCAGGAACGTGCTATGTCTGGATCTATCCGTATCGCCTAACATTTCTGAGAAGTTATAGGGTGAAAAATACCTAAGACGTTGCGGAGATGTGTGAAATGTTCGGTCGATTTGATTGTAACCAAGGAGAAGATAAAGATGTCGCAGAATAATCCCCTGCGTTTTTGACAGAGGTTTCTCGTCCGTTGGATAAGCCTACGAAAATCCGAATACCATATCTATAATCTACGTATAGTCTATAATCTGTAAGGTATAATTTAGCCCGTATAATTGAAATCAAGCAACGAAGAAACTCAAAGACAGTACGAATACGAAAAATCCGTCCAACTCAACTGAAATAACGAATATTCGAGTACCTGGTCTGCTCTGGAGAGAAATTGCATCAGCAGGAATACGAGTAGGTGCATCGTTTCCTTATCAGCCTCTTCCAGGTCGATGATTTTATGGATGAATCCGGGTAGATTTCCACTTTCGACGGTCACATTCAAAGAGTGAATATGACCATCTGAAAATAAGATTGTCCTCAGCATCGGAAGAGCAATACCATAAAGGTACATATAGCTGCTAGGCTATAGCTTCTATTACATAATTAGAATAACAATATCCCATTAATGAACATACGAATCGTCAAAAACTGAATAACTTCGTTGAATAATACAATATTATCCGAAGATTCATGCATAAAACGCCATACTCGCAGCTGTGAACAATTTATGCTTCAGCAAATTAGTCATATGCTAATGAACCAAATTTGAAGATCAGAATCATTAAGATAATATTCAATATACTGCTGACGTTATGGAATCGGTGCTGTAATAGATAAATTCCAAATGCAGTGCGATATCTCGTAGCACTGCCACTCTGATATCACATTCCTATGAAAATATAAATTGTAAACTTCATCAATACGTTTACAATGAAGTAACAGTTGATCGCTAATAGATAGACATTTAATTACGTCTATCCATCAGGTTTTATTTTAGGCTAATGCTAATTGTATTAACGAAGCGCCATCATCGATGCATTGTTTAATCTCGCATGCTGCTCATCAGCAAAGAGCTTGCAACAAATAGCATTCAAAATATATTTATTATCAACGAAAATAAAAGGGTTGCGTTGTTGGAAAAAGTGGTATTTACAAAATACATTCGTAAGATTCGTCTACATAATAACATTATCGAATGAAGTATGCAAGGAGCCGTTAAAACTGAAGTCAGAATTCAGAGCTCTCCATTTGCTTCAAAGTTTTAGTTTTTTCAGAGTAGGTAAACGTTGCGAACCGAACGAGTCGTTCGATATTCAAAATTATTGAGTTTCACTAGATTTTCATCTTAATTTTGAATTGAAGATTATGCCACGAGTATCGTGAAGTTGAATTTATTCAAAACTTGAATTCAGCCAGGCTCGATGGTACGAGTTTGAGACGATAATCAGAAAATGAATGGTCCAGTTAAAAATGGCGCTGTGTTCCAAAAATTAGTCGGATTTCAGAGGACGTGTGAATTTTGGAATTCGATCTTCGGAATACTTTCAAGACGTTGATTGAGAAGTATTCGTGGAAAATGGTTGACTCGTGGACAGGCATTCAAAATTCTGAACCCTTGTAAAATTTCATGCAATTCCTCAAAATAAACTACACTCAATAATGTCGTGTGAGATTCCTCATGCGTAATTGAATTCTCATGTGTAGTTTACGTGGGAAAACGGAACTCGTTCGGATATAATATATGCTTCTTATCAAAATAACATACTTAACTCGTGATTCTTTTCATTTTGTTCAAGGGATTTCAGACTTGCAAACATTTAATCATTTCATCTGTACATCGACACAGCCAATGTCGTTCGTTTTTATATAGCGAATATCAATAATAACTACACAGACACTACGCTACCTGGGATACTGTTATTAGTTGGGGTGGACCCCAGCAACTGACCCAATCCAAACCTGGAGCTCTTGCGCTTTAAGATTGGTGCTGAATACTGCCGGCTGTACACTTTCTCTTTCTCTGGGAAAGCGACACATAGAAATACATGGTGAAGTAGGACGAAGAAGTGTGAATGAAAAGAAACAAGCTACCCTTGTAAGTTAATCATTTTCTCGTTCTACGGGAGCGTTCTACGAATGTAACAACTACTTATTGCTGCTCGCCATTCATGGGCGTCGCAAGGCATTTGTATTTTCCCAGAATGACACCAACAGCAAAGTGAGTGAATCGTAACAGGGATGTTTAAAACGTGCAGTTCTGGGTAGAACAAACAAGAAATAAACTTTTCACGCTATCTGTTTGCGCGATTCCAATTACAAGAGAGTTCAGCAAAATTGATTCTCGTTATTATTCAACAGGTCCGGTGTAAAGCTCTGCCTGATTATTGTACGCTTGAACTATGAAAGATGATGATCCAATGCAACTGTCTGCTTTTTATTATGCATGCAAAACACGTCTGGTTTCAATGTTACACAAGATGGACTCCTTTTGCTTCGTGACTCCTCAAATCCTCTGCACATCGATCGTGGGAGTCGTGGAATGGTTTATTGTGTCGCAAGACCGTAACGTGAACTCTGCATGATAGGGCTATTTGCATCTACCAAAATGACATGATACGAATGAACTTCGGAGCGTGGAATTAATCATCGGTATGAATTAGCTCAGGACAATATGAACTAGCAGCTTTCCGGGGCATACCACATCGGGGATAATCTTTCCGTTCATAGTTCGTTCGAACGAAACGGTCGCGCTAATCGTAGCGGTGCTCTCAGTCACTGAACATGATATCCAAACATTGATATTACCGAATATCAGAAAACCGAATCACGTGAGCGTAAATTCCGATGACTGTTATCTACCGTCGTTAAGATTTTTGACTCGATGGTACAGTGCAGTAAATAGTAGTAGAAAAAAAAACATCGTTTCGATAAAATATCGAACACTCCACAGCGATATGTTAATACTAATTGATTCTAAGAAACGCGATTCTGGTATAAATAGAATCGCCATGTGATATCGAACATGTGCCTACAAACCAAGTCTTTGCAACATTGTGATTGAAAATGTGTAAGTGCTGTTAACATCAACCCTATAAAAACGATCCAACTATCTTAAATACTACGACTTTGATGACTCTTCTCATCACAAACTTGAAACACGACAGTTTTTTTTAGAATCTTTTCCAAAGATGTTTTGCAATTATAAATTGAAAGAAAAATCCTTTCTGATCTTATTGATTTCCATTCATAGCACGATTATTATTTTTCAACGCTACTAGCAAATGATAAACTTTGATCTTCGAATGAAGACGAGGGCCATTTATGAATATATCATATGCCACGTGTTTCATTTATCTTGAGACAACCTAATATCTTGTTAAGATGACAATCTTTAGGGTTCAAGGTCAAATTAAGGTCAATTTTGATTTTTTGAACAGAAATCCCTAATTTTTCTTGCATATTCGTATTTTTTGCATAAACCCATGTATCTTTTGCTGGATAATTTTCTCTTGACAATGCTTCGTTCTCTCGGTAGAGGATTCCAAACGTTAACTTTGTCTAAAATAGTGCCTCCCTATCAAGTTATTAGGTTGTCTCAAGATAAATGGATCACCTGGTATTTCGAGCGCCTGTTCAGATGTTGCGTGTTGTATGGAAATGTTTAAGACACTATATACACGAGCTGTGGGAAAATAGAACAACAATCCGTGATACAGGAAAGAAGGATATTTTGAGAAAGATAGTGAATATTCATGAGAAACTTGCGTATTGCCGACGCCATGTTGATGATGAATCAACTATATCGAAGTTCAATCATACTCAAATTTACATAACTAACGAATGATTTTTGTTAATTGAAAATTAATATCTAATACGCATGACTGAAAACAATGGATAACAGATCAATAAACGTACCTTGTTTCGTGTCCTGGCGTGGAATAGTAGATGCAGGAGCGGACATCGTACGTTTGTATGGCCATTTCGTACCAAAACTCGCGTTCAGGGTCTTCAGCAAGCTCGTACTACTGCCGTCCGAGAGAGAAAGTGCTTCGTGAGCTCGATGTAACTTCCGTATGAAGACTTCGCTATTCAAATCCGTATTCCGAAGATCTGTGGACGACAATCACATGGATTTAAGGAACATCTTGGCAGGTTCGTGGAATGCTATCTATCATGTTTCTTACACTAACCTCGGAGATAAGCTATGTCGCCGGCTTTTTCCAAATTTATTTGAGCTTCCAGATAGAGAGCATCGAAGCGGTTTAAAAAAAATTCCCAGGTGAGTATGCGCCTGTCACTGAGACTGTTATGCAATTGGTAAAGCGACTGGAGTACCATGGGTCGATCGACTATAACCGAATCGAATTGTGTCTCCAGACAAAAAATCAGTGCCTGTAAAATAATAGAAATTGTTATCTATCTGCAGAGAACAGAATAGAATCCGAAATCTAAGTTGAAAGCAATATCGAAATAGTGGAAAATGATACATGAAACATGATCTCCGTTTATTTTTAGTTTCAAGCCTCGTTTTTTTCTCTTTTAGGCATACTCACTCGAATCGCGGTATCATGTATCGTACCCAGGTACAACGTTGCGCGTTGTGCTACGTACACATTGCTGTCATCCATGCTGGTGATCAAGTAACAGAAGGCATTAGTCAGGGCTGCTTGTAGGCTTGGATTGTTTCGTAAAGGCGTAGAATCCATAAATCTTGCTATCAATGTTACACGTTCAACTGAAAAACAATCGTCAGAATTGTGTCGTCGTATTGTGGTAATTCTCGTATAATTAGCTGCTCAGCACAAAATTGAAAGCAGCCACACAGGTTTTTTTTGCATTATTTTCTTACAACCGTTAGACGACATGCATTCGAAAGCTGTCTAAAAATAATGCTTGAAAACCGTTTTGTGAGCTCAGTTGGGGGTCTCTCGTATTGTGCAGCTAAGAGCATTTTCGTGAAAGTGAATTTTACCGGCGACGAATCTCACACGCCAATCGTTGCTGTGGAATTCTTCTTGGATGAGATGCCAAAAAGTATCAGCACCGCAAGGTAGCGTGATGCAGTGCAACAATAATGGCACCGTGACCTCGGCAATATGAGAATGTTCAGCATTGCACAGCTCCCACAAGCTGCGAAAGAAAATTAGAATTAGGTTTTTATGATTACTCGAGAATTTTGGCAGATAATGAAATTCGATAACGTAACGAAACATGATTTAGGTGTTGATAATTTCCGCGAATCAGACTAGGTTTACATTATCCAAACATTACCTGATAATGGACTTTCCAGTTGCGTTTACACAACGAAATACTTCACTGATCCGCATGTGCATAATCAAAAGGGATGCTGCATCATCTGCAGTGAATTGTGTGACATTTTACCCAGCAAACGCAATTGGATAGCTTCGTTATGTACTCAAATAACATTCGATAATTTACATCCAATAACTTTGTTTTAATGCGTTCAAATACAACTTTGCAAAGTAATATCGCCATCGATGCAATCGGACCAAATACAATAGAAGTAACTTTTCTATCTATTATTTTGGAAAAAAATATTTTTTCTCTCGCAATAGTAATAATTTCATTTTTCACTTATAATGAATATAAAATCTATTTTATATTAAATTTTTATCCAAATTCGTTCGTATATCTGATCGTTTCAGTCAGAATTGAGGATAAAGAAACAAATGAGATTAGATCCTATAGAAACGAATTCTATTCGTTTTCGTTTTTGTACGAGGCAAGTAAATCTAAATCAAAGAAAAATATTGACAGCCAGCGAGTAAAGTAATAAGCCAGCTGGTTGTAGAATGCGTCTATGGTGATCTATGAACATCAGGAAAATGTTGAGTTCTTAATTAATGAAATGAATTTTGCAGTACTTCTTGATCAGCAAATTTTCTTGGCACCAGATGAAGAAGCCTTGATGGTCTTTGACTGCGGTGCTGAAAGCGTCGCCGTGAAGACACATGACGTTCAAACATTGCAGCATATAGTACAGTATATTCGATTGTGTAACTCCCATCAGTTCCTTGAATGACAATATAACAACGTTGCGGTGACAGTAGAGGGAAATTTCTGCATCGGCGTATTTTTTTCTGCTAATAAAATAGGTACCTTCAACAAATTATGAATGTATTGCAGTTGTTCGGGTAAATCTTCGATCGAAAATCGAAATTTTCCCACCGAAGTGTGCCAGAAGTCATCTAGTTCGTTTTCAGGGCTCAGCATCACCGGTTGATCGTTTTCCCCCACAATCTGTGGTTTCGCTACGCTTACAGTTGCGGTAGCTTTGCAAAATCAAAAATTGAACCGTCATTTTTTGTGAAACCAACGTTTTGTCACGAAAAATATTTTCAAAATTGAAATTACAGGATTGGTAAGAATGGGGCATGGACTGAAATGAGGGTAAGTCTTGCTCACCTACATCCGTCTCCGAAAGAGTCACAGCTCTTGCTACCGCAGACATGACTCGTTCGGTTGGAATAATGGCTGCCAAATCAAGCTGCTCCGACACCGTTTCTACTGTGGCAGTCATTATCTGTTCAAAGAACTAATATAAACAATCAAAATACCCATCCCTTGACTGCACGGAAACATGATATCTAATTCGTTGCAGAAATAGCCCACTATCAGTTTTCTAGAGATCCATTCGCACATTTTTAGCCCATTAAAATCCAAGCCGAGCTCAAATCAAGTAACAAAAAATGATCTATCAGAAAAAACCATCCGTCTTTCATCTTTGGGCAGAATTATTCGTTTGAACCGAAAAACTAATCGAGTAATTCGATTCTACGTGGAAAAATGTGTATGCAAAAGGTGTATCAAATAATTTCTTATCTTTTCAATTAAAATTTGAGTAAACTTTTCTAGACGATTGTTCTGCGAAGATAAAAAACTATTATACTGTTAATCGTTCAACTAGTTTCCCAATACTGGCATATCTCAAGACATTCTCTCGCAATTATTGTTCAAACAAATGATTTTGTCAAGAGATAAAACAGGGGTAAAATCTTTTTCGATTTTTCTGTGAATCTAACGTCTAGTCTGGTGCTCAGTAGCTCAAATCTTTATTTTCCCATTATCTAACATTCGGGAAAAAATGCATAATCTATTTTCTAGCTAGACATACGATTACTAAATAAATGAAAAATCCTACGACTATCTATTTAGGATAGCTACCTAATTATCGCTAGCCACATGCTCTGATCATCGCATATTCTACACAGTGGGAAATGAATTATCCGACTACAACCTAATCTATATTTGACAGAGAAGAATTCCTCAATGGAATCACCATAATTTATACGAAATTCTATAAGAATTGTATCATTTCGCATATTTTTTCTCGCAGCCAAGCATTAAAAAATATTCATTAAGCTAATTATTCTGAAAAAATGTATTCCAGATGATAGTTTAACAATAATTTACGATGCTTCGAGATCATGGAATATTTCAAGAAACATTGAATGTCAGAATAGGACGGGGACAACTTTCACAAAATTGCGTTCCGAAATGAAATAAAATTTGGAAAAGTACGATTTGTACCGTTTGGAAAAATTATACGGAGAGATCGAAAATTTTCACGTTTTTTCGGAAACGACAGGAAAAACGTGTGCTGTAACGGAATTTTTGGCCACCTACGATTGAGGAATTTCACTCTGTATGGGAATGAAAAAAAGTCTACGTCACACAATTACCAGTACGATATTTTATGTTCATTACGAAAATATTATCCAACGTGGTAGCAGATGTTTTAGAAATACATCAACGAAGCTTCTCTAGATATATAAACGTACGATATAATTCTCGTGTTAGTAAATAAACCTAGTTAAAAAATTGTCCAGCCAAAGTCCCAAACACGTGACTGATTATCGGCAATTTATGACTATTTATGCAAACATTTCGGGAAAGCGAAACATAGATGTGTTGTCATTAAAAAAATATCCTCTAAAAATGATGTAACTTCGGTCAAGATTTTACAGAATGTAGACAAAAATATTTCTCGTTGCAATGACATGTTCAACAGAGTGAAAATTGACGAAGCAATCCAGAACCGAAAATGCTATAAAATATACGCTTTTGTAATCTGCTGCATTTTACGTGATGCATTGTTCACAAAAATCCCGACAATGCTCGCTGGGTTTTGCGATTGTTAGCCGTATCGAAAATAATACATTCAATGTATAGTATCTGCGCATACATGTTTAAATTCACTGAACGCGCATAATTTCATCCGTCGCCAGTCTGTCGTCGATCTGGACGAATTTTTGTGATTGAGCAAAAGTTTGTGACGAATGATCATAGCTCAATAATAATCTGTTGATCGACCTACAAAATCCATACTCGAACATCTAATGTCTCGATAATATTGTTACCTATGTTCCTTTACGATCTATCGATACTATAGGGTATACGATTCTCGTCAAGAATCGGATTAATTTTCTTTTTACCAGCTGGCTTGTTGCAGACTTCCTAAAGAATCTCTGCGGTAAGACTATCGCTAGCTATCATCGCTCGATTGGAATAATGAAAGCGGTACAGTGCAGTATCGCGGTGAGAATTGAAAAGTAGTAGTTCTTAGCTGCTCACAGCTTGTGTCAAGTGGATACGTTATTTTAATGCATACGTAATAGCTTTAGTTATACATACAGAACATACGTGAGGCATATGCACGAGGACACCTCCCACGGAGTGGATTTCTGGTACTGGCATATTTATGACGACGTCGGTTTTGCTATCAGATTTTTTATCATTTTCCGGTGGACTCTTTCGCCCGTGATCCTCCGCAGACTCGTCGATCGTTGCCTGATCGTGTATAAATGAAAAAACACGCGCATTTTCGAACCATTTGTCTCGTTCCATTTTGAATATCATTATCTTATCAACCTATTCGCGACGTTTACCCTTTTATTTGTTTGTTTTTTGTAAATGTAATCAATTGCATGAACTCACGTCAGGCGGGTGCGCAGGATGTTCAGGTGCCATGTAAGAAATTAATTGCAAGCACAGCTGATGCCAGATTACTCTAGATTCGCAATAGGTGCATTCGCTGTCCGGCGAACAAGAATGACTTCCGCTCCAAGTTGCGGCTACCATAGATTTCATGAGGCAGCACGCGTCTCTGCACACCCACGTATTAATTCCAGTGTGCTTGTCGATTTCTTGCAGCTCCATCTGGAATGAAAATTCAAAATCCATTTTTCTATCAAGTGTTATAGCATGTTTGGAAAATTTATCCGAATTCGTATCCAGCTGAACAATGAGATGTTCTTCCATTTTGTGAAGTTCATCTCTCAATCCTGATTTTTCCTACGCTCGGAGATTCGAGGGCAGTTTTGGCAAGTATTTGCAACAATTATACCATGTTAGTGATGGGAAAACGAAATGTTTTTCCCATCGAGAATAAATAGCCGAGGTACCATTTATTTCGTGTTAATAATTACCACGGATGCGTGAAAATTCCATAGATTATTGATACAGTCGCGAGTTTGAATTGTCGAGTGAGAGAAACATTGGTCCAATGATTAATACGCCTACATTAGGCTATTGTAATTGGAGCCACGAATAGCTATGTCTTGTCCGACTTTACCCACAATTTTTGTTGATGGTCGACATTTTCTTTGATTATTCACCTGTTTCAATAAAATGTCTAACATCAGTATGCAGCAGGACAAATTCAGTTCCGTATCCGTAGTGAATTCCATATGTCGTGGCGTTGGTATCATGTCGTCGGATAACGGCGTTGTGTTTCCCGAGTCATCTTCGACCACTGTACATATCGTACTCCTTTCAATCACCTCGTGAGATCTGGGGGATCTCGAAGCTTTCTCGGACTCGTTCTGAAGAGATGCTTTCATGATCCTCACGCCGTCGCCAAACATCGAAAACAACTGTGTGAGTGGTATCATGATTTCCAAGAGAGTCAATATCTGCAACCAGTTGAGAGCTTGTTCCTGAACTTTGGCCGTCGTGTTGATGAATCTCTGCGCGACGAAGTTATACATCTTCTTAGCATCGAAGCCGAGTGGACTCATGTCAGGATCCAAGATTTTACTAGAAATAAAATAACATTTTGCAATATAAGAACACCTGGCAATTAATTCTCATCAATTCCAATATCTACATTCCTATGGTCATTCACATAGAAGGCGGAGGCTAATGCAAACTCCGTATCTATATTTCATTGCATTCGATAATATTGCCATGTATCAATTCCGAATAAAATGCCATTTCTATTATATGGGAACTCGCGAATTCGTCAACTCGGTAGATGAAGGGATTAAACGATGTTCGGAATAAAAATTTAGAACTTTTTTTCCTCTACGGGAGCGATGAGCATTCGGCGAACGAAAATAACTGAGCCAGAAAACTAATAATCTTCAATATTTTTTATGCACGTATAGTCGTCAGCATGCGAAAACTAATTATATAAATACCATAGTATAACTTTGAGCTCGTGCAATTCTTTCTCGGGAACATCGTTCACCATAGCCTCCATCCAATGAGGCATCACGTAGTCCCATATCTCTGGAGTAATCACTTCGTAAGGTACTAGACAAAATAATCTATTCAGACCATCTTTCAGATGAGACGTGCGCGATGCTAAAGTTTCCCTGGTGCGAAAAAAATGTCTTCGTGAGTTATCATAAATTTCCATCTACGTTCCAGGATTTGGCATGGTACAAATGTTAATCATCGTCTAGTATTATATTCGAATATTAAATTTCCGAAGGTAGATGTAATTCGAAGCAAAAACAAGTGAGACAAGAAAATTGAAAAGCTGTTACTATTTCAATTCCTACACTTTGCTTCTGCTAATTTCATTCTCTGTTGTTCCATTGTTGGCTCAGATTCGTGTTCACTGTTCAATGTGTGGTAGCAAAGATTGGATAGTTTTTTTTAACCACAGTTAGTATCACGAATAAAAATGCGTCGCTCGAAAAGCAACGCTGGAACTAAGAGAAGAGTATAAGAACGAACGAGAGTTACGAGTTGAAAAAATCTGTATCTCGTCTTACCAGTGTCCTCCTATTCTGACATAGTCGGTAGGATGCGGCAAAAGGCATGAAATGAACACGTCGTAGTGCGTTTTCGCAATTTCGGATAGCCAACCGCAAACGTAGTCGGTTTTCAGTTTTTCCAAAGTGCTTTCGGCTTGCCCTGAAATTATTCGTGGTTAATGGTGTTGAAATATCGACGCTTACGATAGTTACGTTCATCAATAAATTGAAAAAAATTCATGGCTGTTTAGTGTAAGTGTCTTAGTTGGTAATCTATATCAACTGTAGTTGACCACTACTAGACTTTGATGCGTAGAAAACGTTCGGCGACCGAGTGACGTAGTCGATTTACGTAGATCGTTGCAATTTCGGACAACCGACACGAATCTCGTCGGTAAGTTTCCCTTCGACTCTCCCATCACAAGATCATTTTCCGCGCATCAAATGGTAATTATATATGCACATTATTCTAACTAGCTATCAGCTTATTTCTACCAATTATGTGAAATGTTAAATTACCAACAGAAAAGATAAGATGCATAAGACTTTTTTTAGTACCATCAAAGGAGTAAGCAGTAACATGAAACCAGTGAAATAGCATTGATAATAAACGGCCGAGAATTTGGACGGGTGTCTCGTTGTTCGGAGTGCAGAGTCCTACGAGTAGCCATACACCGTAGCGACCCAAGAGCTGGCGTTCCTCCAGGTTGGCCGGATCGACTCCCATACCACCCTGGCCGACGCCACTTCCTGAGAACCCTGTTCCTCCCTTATTAGTATTAATTTCCAACGAATCTTTGTTACTATCCATACTTAGCGGTTCAGCCTCCTTAAGCAGGCTGTAAAAAAAGGAACGAGATTGAGGTAACGATGTACGGAGTATGCTTGAAGTTGCATCCGCTGACACGTGTCTGACAGTTAGATGTATCATGTCTGTTCCTGGCCGCAAACTGAAAGACTAACATCCAGAAGCTCTTTCCTTTACGATCAACAAACTCATCTTTGGTGGAATTTCCAACTATACGTATGATTTCGAGTACTCATTTTTTCCTGCAAAATTCATTCGAAATTTTCTCCGGATAAAATCCATAGTCTAGAAGATACGGTCATCGTAAAGTCAGATTGTTTAAAAAATTTTTTTTAAATATTCGTTGTTGAATATTAAATCAGAAAAAATGAGTAATTTCCAAATTTCGTCGCTTTTCGGAAATTCCGCTTGAATGCTGTAACGTCTAAAAATATGACTTGAAAAAATCAACTGGAATTGCTGTATTGTCGTCAATTGCCGACACAATATACGGGCTAAAGTCGCGTTTTTGGGTTGAGAAGGTATTTAGAATGTTTGAAACGCATCTTTGAAAAATTCAAATAATGGCAATTATTGGAACAACGATCAAATCCCTGTAGAATTTCAAATGTCAGATACCGAAACGAGAAGTAAAGAAATTCAAATCTGTTTTCAATAACGCTTTAATACGTTAATTGCATTGAAAGCTACTCATTTGATGGAAGATAGAAAATTTATTTTTAATAAGTCTGATATATCTTGTAGTGAAATTGTTGAAAATTCTTTTCGGTTTGCAGCCTCGTTATGTCGATCGGTTATAATGAAAATAAAATTGATTCTTAGCTGCGAATTTATTATTCTGCGTTTTCAGGTGCAGCTTTTGTCTTTTGTTTCTTCTCTTTTTGAAATACTCTTGCCAATATTATCCAATCACAGTTACATTCGTTATTCCACGACAGAATAGTAAATTCGTATGATAGAATCGTAAAGATACTCGCTGATAATAATATTCAGATAGCTGTTCGTTGAATAATGTAGAAGAAAGCTGATGAAAGTATCTATTGCGATGTAATGTGCACGTCAGATAATTGTCAGGTGGTACAACTTCAAACTTCGAAAAGATTTCAGGATTGATAAAAATGACTACGAGGCGACTAAACTGTTTCTAGTTCAAGTTCCAATAGTTCTATAAATATAGCGCAGCTATAGAAGAAACTGTGTAAACGCTAGGACATGATGTTTAAACATTAGAGAGATTGTCATATTATCATTCTATACTAATTCGGTGGTTAATTTATTGAAAACTAATGCATAATATATAGTTCGAAGAATATTTGGATGGTAGAATTGTATTGCAACGATGAGATGATTGTTAATACCATAAGCTAGGAGCTACCGCATGCTTCGTACATTTCATTCATTATTTCATCTCATGCTGTACAGCTTAACAGTACGAACACTATTTATTGCTGATACTGATTTTGAAAAGCGGTCGTGCCAACATTCTATTTAATCCGTTCAGTATTTCTGACATTTTCAAAACGTGACAACGACAACGAGAATTTTGTTGAGATAAGGTTTTAACATTTTATTTTCTACCAAATCTATTTAGGTAGATGAAAGAGAATTATTGTTAGCAAAATCTGGGATTCATTCAATGGCATTCACAACGATGGGAATTATTATGAACACAAACATTCGACGATGATGCAGGCATCGGAATTCTTGATTAAACCATAAGTAATTATAGAGACTTTTAGTTTTCGAATTTTTTATTAAAATTTGAAATTGTAATATTTTTGTTATCTCATACATCGGAACAATAATTACTGTAAAATAGAATTTATTCTTTTCTCATCATTTTCGGTTCCAAAACTCCGAACCTCCGAAGGGAATTACTCATATGTCAACCAAAGTGTTGGGTAAATGTATTATGAATTTTAAATTTTAAATTTTAATTATAAATGAATGATCGAATAAATCGTAAAACATGCGCTAGACTTTTTTTAGTCGATAAAATTGATTATTCACAGAAATTTGTAACATCGAATCATGCAGCACGAAATACATTTGAATGGATACATCAAAAATATGTCTGACACATCAGAAATCTGAGATACTTATTGATCTGTTTAGACACTAATTATTGATAATAAATTTGAAAGGTGCTCGGTGATATTGAAATATTACTTTTCTTTCAAAAGCGATACGTGCAGGAATATAGAAAAAGAGGCGTGTCGAATAACTTGCATTGCATTCAAAATAATAACAGCTGCGTAGTAATTGAAAATACGGTGTATCACTTGTGTGCTAATGCGCGCTGCACACGCATGGATGTGTGAGCGTGTAAGAATAGACGTATACATATATATAAATATATGCCCCTGTATATATATATATATATATATATATATATATATATATATATATATATATATATATATATATATATGTGTGTGTGTGTGTGTATATATATATCGTATGGATATATATATTTATAAAATGTAAGAATATCTGTGAAAAATTTTAATAAAACAGAGATGTTTAAATTGTCGTATGTTGAATTGGGCTTATCTCGGAAACTATGAGTTCTACGGTTTGAGATTTATTAACTTTTGTTGTAGAAAATTAAATTTTCAACAAAAAAGCACTGATATAATTTTGCTGTAAAGCTTATGGTTCACGAGAAAAAACGAAAAAACCATGAAATTTGGTAAAAAATCACGTTTAAGATTGTTTATCGGTGACATGGTTTACAGAACGTAAATCAGCCATGAACACTACAATTTCCGCCTATGACCAATCGAATAAGGTGAAATGCCGGGCAGTTATAGATAATTGAAAAAAATTTAAGATTTACGTGTTAATCAAATGGGAAAATTTCAAATGATGTAGCGAGTACTCAAAATAAAAATTAGGAGCTCATCTTTGCTGATTTTATATATTTAGAGTAACATTCCGTCCGTAGAGCGAAAAACAAAATGAGTCGTCTGAAACGAAGCACCCTAATTTAAGTATAAGAATAATAAATGTGATACCTTTGTTGCTGATTGCAAGAAATAACGATGGACAGAGAATTTACTTTAAAAAACGAGATGTCTGTCGAACTACCAATTCTTATTTTGGCAATCGAAGTTCCATCGATATCAGATTATATGGTATCACTATCAATGACGCATTTCACAGAGCATATAGAAAATATATGTCAACGACTCCGAATGTAATGTCAATGATGATGATGATGATGATCACCCCACAACATTTGTTTTGACGTTGGAATTTAGGATTAACGTTTCCATCATTACATTTGTTGCGATAACCGATATGAAAACAATAGATTCAAGATTCATAGTGAAGCAAGAATAAATCAGACTGTGTCTTGTAAGCAAATGTCAACGTCGATTTCGTGGGGTGATCTGAAAGTGGAGAAACGTTTATCAAGGAGAACGCGCCATTTGTGGATGCTGGTTGCTACAAAGTAATATTCAAACCAGAAAATGATGATGTTCAGACGGATCAGCGTAACGAGTATGAATTTGAAGTTCGGCAGTTTGAATTTCATTTTTTTGGGTCCTGATGATCATTCTCGTCGTTTTTCTCACGGGTGTATACGAATGTTTTGTGGCTTAACATTGTGTGGTACGCGAGTTAAGAAAATACATATCGTCATCGACGCCATAAAAACATGTCACACGCGCTGTAATTAGACAAACTAATCAACTGATGGGATCAGATCGAAATAAATAACGTGTTTTGGTCGTTATAAACGTATAAGCACAACGGACAACATCAAACATCATAGTGTGACGATGCGATCATGCTGAACTTCATATGAACCTAACGATATGAATTTCACGATAAATTTAGTATCAAATTCGGGTTTTCCATCCGATTTACATACGTTGAATAATTGCAATTATTATCAATAAATGTAGATTATCTTCGAGGATTGGCTTACTATTAGCCTCACTGTTTATATTTGGTTACTCTCAACGCTGCATAAAAACACGTTGAATATTATTCCAAACGTAAGAATCTCCTTTGTTCTTATATGAGACTATATCAGAATATACATCGAATCTTTGGTGATTTTTTAGAGAATAAGATCCATTGCATTTGTGAAGAATATACGCGATGAGAATACATTAATTATCTTGGTGAGCCTAGATAACGGTGATATTTTTATCGTTCAAGAATGCTATTCGAAAGCATTCCTACCACCTTGATTTTCTGTCTCGCTCGTTTGACGAAGCATCAAATGGAACGTTGATCATTATACCCTTCTACCCTAGCTATTCTCGTAACAAGATTCGAACTAGAATACTGAAGAAAAAAACATTTTGTTCGAGGAAATATATCAAAACTGTTGCAAACAATGATACATTATTCCAATTTTGTATCATTGATATATTGCTACGGATCCTTTTTTCAAGAGTTCTGTCTCTTAGCACCAACTGTTCAGTAGTTCAGTTGCATGCTTGCAATTTTGCGCCAGTCTCGTATTACAAATAGTTCGTATAAATTTCGTCAGCCACGTTACACAGATTTATTTTCCCAGCTGCACATAAAATTCGTGGAAAACTATACAATACACATTGTTGGCGCCCATTGAAAGAATCGTTTTCGTAGCTAGTGCGTATATCCTTTCGGAGAAATGTGAGACCAGCATTATATCAGTAAGTATAAAACACTTTTCTATAATTTCAATGGACCACTTTCTCTGACGATAGTTATTACTCAAAGATAGTTATTACCAAGTAAAGAAATAGAATACATTTTTGTATCGTATCCTATGTATAGGGATTAGGTATCCCAACAAAGAGCAAGTAGATCTTCGAAATATATTCGCTGTTATCAACAACACTATTTGAATCAGAGCTAATCACGTTTCTGTCGGGAGACCGCATCAGATTCTCACGGACATTTTTGTCTAGCCCTGCAATGTATTCGCTATAGAATTAGCAAACGAGAATGTACTAGTTCCAGAATAAAAAACGTAATAGTTTCACAACCAAATTTTAGTGTCTTCAAATTGAGTTATAAGAAGAGATTTGGATACAGATTTATATTAGCTAGAGGTAGGTCTCAGCGTTAGGCCAGACTGAACCACGCGACTGGCGCAAAACTGCATTTTGAACACCATTACCGTAACTGTAAATTTCGCCGTGTTTAGCTGTACGTAATATTATATGCCTTGATTTATCAGTAGCGACGAATAACGTTTTTTGATGAAAATCGCAAGGTTTGTAAACCAAAGTTCGATGTTACAAAAAGATGTCCCTGCACGCCGAAGTATTCTTACACTACCTGTAATTCATACACGTTTCTCGTCCTATCCTAATAAATCGAACCTATAAAGGTTGCCTGTGACCGAACCTAAATGAGGTCTGTTTAAAATTAAACGATGTAGCTGCTGTGTAGCTTAAAAAGCTCAGGGTGACCAGTGAAAAATCATGCTGATAAAACAGAAATCTGACCTGACTATGGCTTGAACCATGTATGTCTGCATCTGCGAATCCATTTGTGATATGTGCGGCAAAGCGGTGTGAAAGACGTGGTCACCGCCTCGTCGATTGTTGTGACGAATATTGTGACACTGCTGACAATAGCGAATCGGGTGATTCCCATTATAGCTCGCACATTCGGTAGAAAAGCAAACGCTGATCGCTGATTTATCGGCGGCACGACAATTCTGGAGAAAGAGATGACATCAGATCAGAGATGTCATCAGATCAGAGATGACATCAGATGACACCATAAACATTGAATAACTCATCGCAGATATCAAGGCACAACGAGTGCCTTGAGATACCAGAAACAATTGATCAAACACGTGTATCAAAATGTATCGACAATCGTGCACGAACGTTAGAAGGCTATACGAATCATTGCGCGACCCACGAAGCATGTTTCTTTCATATTCCAGAACTAGAAATCTCATAAATATTACCTTATTCTCACAGACCATCGAAACTTGTTGCATCGGATGTAATATGTCGTAAAACATTTGATTCGGGTGTTCGCGATGAATTTCATTCGCGCATTCTATGCACAAATACAGAGGTGGCGGTGAATCGGTAGCAAATGTGATTGAAATACAATGATCGTAGCAAACTTTTCCAGCTTCGGCATTTCCAGCGTTCGGGCACGTGTCTCTTTGACATACGAACGGCGACAAGTCATCTAAAACAACGGGAAATTAATATGCGAATAAAACAGATTATAATAACAACGATAATTAACATTGTATCGATACATTGCGACGATTACTCGCACAAATCACAACTATACACTTACTCGTGAATTTCATCAAAACTGCCCGTCGATCAAACAAATTTGGATTGAATGTTGGCCAGTAGTAAAATAACAATTTTGCAGCGGACGCGCGAGCGGGTGCCGTTCCATATGCGATAACGCATAAAATATCTTTTATTACTCCAGGTTTGAGTGCCATTAAGCATTCTAATAGCTGACAATGATGTGCTGGAAGAAATTGATTATTTACGACTTTATATCTTACCCTAACGATTCCATGTACCTCTTTATATGTATCTTTAATACAACCATTCTGATAGGAATGACACCATAAATGTGAACTGAAACTTACCAGGATTATTTGAATATTGAAAAATCATCATGATTACAGCGGAAATTGATTGACTCGCATAATTTTCTGCTCCATCGTCGATTTTTCGTGCTGAAACAGAAAAATTGGCAAACATACAGCAATAAATAGAGTATTCGTTTACGTTAAATCAATATTAGCTACCTAGAGCAAAATAACGCCGATAAAATTTTCAACATTGAAGAATTGGATGCGAATCATCTTCGTGCAGAAAACTCATTAACTAAAATCTTTACTCAACAACTGCACCCAATCGATCAATACATCATCAAACGTACGTCGTAGCTACTGATAAATCGTATCAATAGCCACGCTGCTAGATAATATTTAAACGATCAAGTGGAGCATCGCACGATGATAAATATCTGCTGGGAATTACATGGTTGCTGGAAAGTACCACGTGCCCGACAATCATTGTGATGCTAACTTTCGCTCCGAAGAAACAAACGGAAAGAATTGAAAAGAAATTCGAAGTATACACGTACTGATTGTGAAAGGCAGTATGTAGAAGCATAAGTAGTTCACGATTTCCTGGTGTAGTTCTACTGGCAAAACGGATATAGCACTGGCCGTAAGATATGGTAGGTTATCTATAAGATCATGTTCCAGAAATGGCAGTAGGCATCCCAAACATTGTAACATTGCCTGTCCAAATGCTGTGGAAAAAAAACACTTAATTGAAATTGCGTCGAGTAGCATGGCTAATTATTTTAAATGTCACTAGGAACTAACAATCTTTCGATGCAAAACAATACGAACCGTGAAGACCTATGTGCACCAACGGAACAACATCCATGAGCTGCATTAGCGCGTTGTATAATTGTTTGTAATCCAAGTTTGGATACAACGCCATTCGCTGGGAGTCAAATTCTTGAGATTTTATCATTTCTAGCGGTGATTCGGGAACATCTTTCAGAAGTGCTGAAAATGTTGAAAATTTATTCAAAATGCCCTGCAAATAGTACGAATAGAATCTTTAGAATGGGAAACTAAAACAAATTATAACATTTTTGTTCCGATGCATCTTCGATGAAATTAAATGAAGTAGCATTCAATTTGCATCCGTACTATTTCAATCAGTTTTGTTTACGATTTTTTTTTAATTATAGATCAATTTAATTATATCTTGTAGTGGAATAGTTTAATTTAGCTAAAATTTGTTTCGGTTGCAGCATAAAAGAACGTATGTATATCTGATACACCCACAGAGCAGTGTTTGGGAGAAATACTTGATGGTATTCGTCATGTCGGTGCCTGATGGTGTTGGCTGTATGCCATGAAGAAGTCTTTGATGGTAATCATGAAGACTCGAAAGTTTTAACGTATCTGTAATAAGAAGTGGGAAAAATTTACTGCTGGTACATTGAAATTTACGGACCAAATGAATCAATTCGTGTTCGAATATGCATGATAAACATACGTACATGCGGCGAATCGTGTCCCCATGACTGTTACAATAATCCGGACATTATGTTACTTTTTTAATGAAAATGTATCATGTACAAAAACACTTATTTGCCAGGTGCATGATCTCACGATTTGAGTAATCTCTCGAATGTTGCATCTTTGAGAGACAGAGTTGTACCCGAATCAGTTGGAAATATTTTTCAGTCATATATTTTTATTATATCTTCGGAAGAATAAGGATCCATCGCGATCACTCGATTACTCGCAACGCAGTGAACTTATAATCTGAATATTATGGATAAAACTTCCGGTTTTTAAATGATATTCATTTGTAAACGATATCGGACTGTCGTTAATCCGCGCGAAACGCACGGCGCGACGGTACACATCCTATTGATCTTCCGTGGATGCTGGCTCAGCTGGCTTCCAGGTTGTTTGAACGATTTGGGGCTAAAAAAGCGCAGGCGCGATGAGTTAGATAACCGAGTATTGATAGTCTAGAAAAAGATTTTCAAACTTGCAACATCCCCTCACTTTATATTCTACAATTATATACAGGTACCCGCTCATCAAGTACTCGGCGAGCTGAAGGTAATCGGAAACTACCTTGAATTCATCCTACAGACGTTTTCAAGATCAAAGTCGACTAAAGTAATTAGAAATTCTTGCATCAGATATTTTTCACGATATCCGCAAGAAATCTTTCGCTGATTGGGATTTTCCGATTGTGCTCCTTTTCATGAAATAATCGTACAATAATAAAATAAATATCCCTCCTACAACATTGCATCAAAAAATTTCAATTAAGTTAGAAAACTGCTTATTACTTCCACGTATGAAAATCACTCAACCAATTATATCTTCCACTAGTCATCGATGACCAGTGACTTTTTCACGAAGTAATCTACGTATCACAAATGAGAACTCGTACATAACAGCAGGGGTATCTTACAAGTGAGAATTAAACATAATATGTTAACTACTTACCTGAATAAATTGATTGTTGCACACACTCACCCACACACACACACACACACACACACACACGCGCGCGCGCGATCCTGAGTAGTGCTAAGCGCGGCAATCTGAGAAAAAAAAGATTAGATATAATTAAATATAGTTCTATGTAATTATATAGATTTTTTGCAATTTTATTTACAATTCTATATAATTATATATAATAATATAAAAATTATGTACAATTGTTTTACGCCAATTTTTTTTATATAAGTATGTATAATGTTTTTTTCTAGAAAAGGATTTTCTCATCTAGAACATTGTTTTATTAACTAATACGCCAGATTGTCTATTTTTAATGGACCGTTAGCTATATTTTACGTTATTTTTCGATGGTTGTTTCATGGAATATTTTCAGCAATCCCGTAGCGCAGATACTCTCATGATTCGTCAATCTGCGAAATTGCAGACAAAGTAGGCGGGAGCAAAAAAAAAACCAACCGTTTGTTTTTTCGAGTCCACTATGAAAATACGTTAGTTTGTCATGCTTTAAGAGCTCTCTCCAAAAATCAGTGCGATCAAAAACGTTTTACAGGCTGCTTACAGAATTGGAAAATCCTAAAAGTAGTCAAAATTCGATTTTTTTTTTGATTTTTTAAATTTTTGGCTGGTTACGGTAAATTTTTGTACACAAAAAAAAATGTTCTTAAAGTTTCACCTTGAAATAATTACTTACAGAGTCGCTCATAATTTTTGTAAGTTTTCAAATGCATTGATTTTGATGTTTTCAATCGACCTTTAAATATTCATAATTGAAACTCATATGGACATTCAAAGGTTAACAAAATTTGCATTTCGACTATTTTGAAATTTTCAAAGATTGTGAGCGAGCTTCAAAAATCCTTTAATCGAGCTGATTTTTAAAGAGAGCTCTTAAAACATGATAAACTAACGTATTTTCATAGGAGACTCGAAAAAATAGTCTATTTGTTTGTGTCACGCTAATACAAAGTAAGAAAATTATCGATATTGCTGCAAAACATCAAATGCTGTGCGTAACTCAAAAATTATTAAACACTAATAATAAAAACCATTTTTATTCGAACCGCATGAATGGGGCCAACAATCGCCAAGCTTCACAATGAATCCGCTATGAGCGCTACTAGTCACACATGACACGGCGCGTAAGCGAAGCAGTCGGAATCATCATTACACGTACTTCGACGCTTCATGAGGATTCTCCAGCTGGTTGTGTCGAATGTGGTCGAATGATCGTTCTGCGCCGTGTACAACGTAATCAAATAACCTTCACCTGAGACATCAGTGTAGCACAGATAATCGAAGTTCAGAATCAGTTATTTCATAATGTGGGAATTTGTGAGTCGGCATAATATAGAATTGATTTCCGTGCGGTGTTGAGACGTTAATTCAACATCACCTAAAGAAACATCTCCGTTGACGAGCGTAGTTCACTTATGGGGTGGAATGGGAGCTGTTGAGAAAGTATAAAAGAGCTCGAGCAACGCAGCAGTGGGGCTTCTGAGAAGCGCGCATCTAGGATTGTTCGTATTATTGTTCATTCGATTGATAATACGAATTATCCGATAATGGCCCTCAGTCAGACTAGTGTGGTGAGTAACAAAGAGCTACCACGAGAATAATATGCTAACGAGGAACGAGGAAAAAACAACACAGGAACTGATCTGTACACCGAGGAATAATAGCGTTAGCTTCATTGAAGACCTTGAAGAATTTCCATGATCTGTCAATAAATTTTTCTTATCTTAGATTTATCAACGTGATTTCACAGCATGCGCTGAATTTTGTAACGATATTTTTCTGATAATCAAATATTTGGTTAACATCAGAGGCATTCTATTTCATTAACAATTTTCCCATTTCCCCGTATCAGTCATGCCTCGAGAAATCTGAGTAATCGAATTGGACCATGAAAAATTCAGAACACGAGTCGATACATTATATCCGTGCATCAAAGATCTACTCGCTGAATATCACAGATTACTGCTATTGTCTTTTGTTTCAAATAATTCTCAAGAATTGAAAATATATTCAATTTATTATTCTGTCAAGAATCAACAATGAATACTTCGCAATTGACAATTTCCCCTCTGTTAAATTATTTCTTATCATATCAATGGCCAACCATTTTTTGTAACATAATTGTTCTGTTGTGAAGATTACTTCGGTTTCCATAATGCAAATGTTGCTTCTGTATGGTTTATAACAGTTCCTTGTAGCAACAAATTATTCGAATTGAATGGTGATCAAAATCATGATATACGGTAGACGCGGCATTGAAATCGTTGGTTTCCTTTACTTACAGTTGAAATTATACAAGACGGTAATCGAAGATGTTATAGCCGGAGTACGAGAATCATTTTTAGATGAAGGTGTTGATGAGCAAGTTTTACAAGAGTTGAAACAAATATGGGAAACAAAACTTGGGACTAGTAAAGCTTTTGAAGTGAACGCAGTTTCGTTAGAACCCCAACCTCCTCAGCTCACCACACAGAAGCTGGCTGCGGCTAACAAAGGTAACTAAAAATGAAGTTAGATAAAGTTTTTGTGTATAGACTTTAGCGTGTCTCTGTTTGTCATAATTTCTTTTAAATCTAATACCATGTCCATTTGGTACAATAATGTAAAGGGAAAAGTACGAATTCTATTGGCTTATATTAAAATACTATAAATGGATCAGAAAAATCCATATCGAACTGCATGGTTTAAAAATTGATATTAGAAATGAGTAATTAAGAATTACAATTGAATTAGTCCTTAGACGATGATGCTAGTCAGTTTTAAATACGAGTACATTTATTAACTCTTATAATTTTCAGCTGGAAATGCTGGAAATACCGCAAATCATTTTGTACAACAACAATCAGCTGCACCACAAGTACAACAGCAGCAGCAACAACAACAACAACAACAACAGCAACAGCAACAACAACAACCACAACAACAGCCGTCACAACCACAACAACAACAACAACAGCATGTACAACAACAGACAACGCATCCAGTACAACAACAATCTAGCACTGTAGTACAACAAGTAGTTGCTGCACCGGCTGCAGTTTTAGACAGACAAGTTCCAATTCAAATTACGTTGCCTGCACAAGCTGGACAACCAGATGCGCACCCCCGTGTTCTAACGATACAGGTTCCTGCATCTGCGATCCAAGGTAAGATGGTATTTTTATTATATAGTATAGACAAATAAAAATCGAAACACTTCGATGCTATACAATAGTGGAAAAGTTCTTTCTCTTGGTTTTCTTCTGAGAATTTCACATACAAGTATTAAACGTGATTGCATGTGTCATAATCTGACATGAAATCGAAGGTTTAAAAATTCAATTTATTATATTCAAACTTTACCAAAACGATAATTTTTTGGAAAATTAAGAAAATGTAAAGTGTTTTAGACAAGTGGCTCGATTTCTTTCTTAATCTTCAAGCATATAAACTAGTTAGTAAATCCACGTATTCTACGGACATTATTATATTCATTACATACATTATTATAATATATATTATATTATTATATCTATATATCTGTACCCCGGAGGTAAAGGACACCATGTCACATTTTTGTAATTGTTCAGGAGAGCCGATTTTCTATATTTTTGAACTTTAAAAATTTGTTTCTTGGTGTTAAGTCAATTCACCTAAAAAATGGACATGGTGTCCTTTACCTCCGGGGCACAGATATATTCTACAAAATTCTGCATAATACAATGTAGTTTCCGAGAATAAATAGTTGGTTTATAAGAATTCATGACGTCTCGATAGATGCAACTACAAATTTGGCGTCCTGCTGGCATTGAAAAACATTTCGTCGGTTGAAATTTGTTGAATGATTCATCCAATCCACAGCAACTACATGTATTTAAGATAGAGTCCGAATCAACTGAACTTCACCATCATAACTCCCAGTTCTGATGATTCTTTTAATGATATTAAATTTGTACGCAACTTCCACCCAGAAGCGATGAATTGCAGCAAGAAAAACTGCAAAGGCACTGAAATTGAAATTGAATTTTAGATCAAATAAAAGATGGTATCTTTACTCAGACAAGTTCGAAAAACTGGTTCAAGTATAATGTTTTCATGTATAATATTATTTCTGTGACAGGTAACCAACTACATACTATACTAACTGGTCCTGTAATCACCGCAGCGATGGGATTGCCTGCCAACTTAGCATCCACGCTCTTACAACAACATGTAAATGCAACGCTCCAAGGTCAAGCAACGCTCGCTCCTATACAGCTAAGCCAACCAACTGTTGTTACACAAAATACAAATAGTGTAACGACACAACGGGTTGTTCAAAGTCAAGTATGCAAATATTGTGAATATGTTAATTATTCAATTATTTATCTATTGAAAATATCATACATCACATACGTTTTTTCCAAAGTTCTAAAACTTGTACGTTCAGCCATAAAATGCACGTCACGGAAATAAATACAAAAGTAATTCTGGTTTAATTTAGAAAACTATTCATTCTGTAAATTCATGACCATGCGTCGATTTTTTTTGCCGAGAAACGTGTGAAGTGTGAAATCAATAAGAAATACTCTACTCTAATTTCGAATTCTCCGTAGAATAATCGAGTGTTCTATATAGAAAGAAAAATACTATTCAATTTGCAGAGATTAGAGTTGATTGGGTCAATTTCGTTATTGAATTTATTTAATAAGTTCCAATACGTTCTTGTTGATAAAAAAATTATTCAAGGAGATGGTCAATTATCATATATTTTGCTTACAGCCGGGAAACATAGCCCAATTGGATGGACCCCTTGCGGACACGTCCGATGAAGATGACGAAGAAGAAGAAGAAGACAACGATGATGATGATGAAGATCTTGATGACAAAGAAGAAGAGGAAAACGACGAGGCTGCTGCACGTGAAGAAGTAATTTTTTTGGCTGCAAATAATTACAATAATCCAAGCTTTCTGCACGATAAATTCTGATATCTCCTTTCTTTCAGGAACCATTAAATTCTGAAGATGATGTTACAGATGATGATCCAACGGACTTATATGATACAGATAATGTTGTTGTTTGTCAGTACGATAAGGTTAGTAAATTCTCTCCTAATTGTCGATGATAAATGAATTTGTACTGAAATCGGGTATTTTTTCAGATCTCCCGAATTAGAAACAAGTGGAAATTCTATCTGAAAGATGGAATAATGAATTTAAGTGGAAAAGATTATGTTTTTCAAAAAGCCAATGGAGATGCGGAATGGTGAGAGGGTCGTTATACCCTATCATCTTACAAAATACGTCATACGTTACATATCTCTGACATCTCATATGCAGTTCTATGAGTCGCGAAGCACTCTGCTTATTTGGTACAATGACAATAGTACAGAGAATTTTGTCCGTGAGTATTTTATTGCCGTGTACCAAACAGGTTGTTATAACGTGTGTTTTGCGACGAACATTTTTCGGTAAATGCAAATATCAAAGTGTCTAGTTTTTTTTTTCGAATAAAAATAAATATCAAAGGATAATTTCCTTACCTCGTCCAGAAGTTATGTGAATCTGTCGTTCAAAGGTCAATATAACCGTGCAATCATTAGTTCCTTATCCTGCTGCCAGTTATTGACTCTATATGCCACAGAATTCACGTCACTGTGACGATATACAAAAGATTCCATGCAAAGATCCCAAAAATCCATACTCGTGTGATTTAACAAACATGATTCAACAAATCTTATTAAATTTCTCCGTTACATAAAGATAATCATCGTTCAATTTTTTCGCATTTACCAAATAATATTCGGAAAGTCCCCGAAATTTAATTTCCTTCAGTTTTCATACTACACAAATTTGAGGGGGGAAAATTAAGCAATCTATAAATGTGACTTCCGAAGAGTAGAATCACTCTGTGAGTACTCATCCAACAACAAAAAATTGTTATCCTCGGTGGGTACTATTCAACGAAAATGAGAAAACATCGTGATGATTCCTAATGCAACGTTATGTAAATAAACAGAAGTATATCAAAACTGTTGCCATGAGATATAATACAGATATGTTTGGTGATTTACTCACCGATATCTAAGCATGTTGTATAAATATACATCGCCTACTAATTATCGATTCATCTTTGTGAGAGATATGGAACTGCATTTTGTGACAAGAGATGAAAAATGGTGTCTTATTGCTATTAATATCGTTACATATTCTTATCAACAGTTCGGTATTAGGAAATCTATTGGAGGAACCCTGTAAAATTCGATTTTTTACTTTGTATACAAATTTTGCTTTTGACATTCATTGCTCGTCGTATATTTCATCTTATGTAAAAAACAAAGTATGTCTAACCAGTGTGCGAATTTGATAGTTGATGTACTTGCTAACATAAGCACTTCTAATTGAACAAATTATTCCTCGTACACTTTCCAAATATAGAAGTATTAGCAATCGAATAGTTGATGTAATCAACTTATATAATCTATTGAATCAGACTGCCGTGATACTTTTCATAAATTTGCATACATTTGAATTTTCAGGGTCGATACTATGATATTTCCTGCCCTAAACACATGACATACGTTTTGCACCATAGACCCTATATTATTGTATGTGCGCGCCATTATTCTTTAATCATGATCATTACATCAAAACCACTAAAAATTACGAACGTAAAGATGGCAAATGTTGTTCTCTATCATTGCAAACGATAAGGAATTTCAAGTTATCGCAAAATTTCGTGCACAAGTCACTGTGTACGAATACCAGAAGCTACTAGTCCTTCGATTGTTACCAAAAAAATTCATGATTTAAGAAAAGTTAATTTTTTCACGCTATTTTGCCTGATGTTTTATTTTCATTGCACAAAATATTCACATTTTTTTTTTCTAAACAGAACTTTTTTATAACTCCATCAAATCACTAAAATCTTCATTCATAACGTTGATGTGGGACTCATTTTTCTTACGAAGCTATGCCTTTTTTTTTTTAAATTAAGGTGTTTTGGGAACAACTGCAAAAGAAAAAAAATGAAATATCTGAAATGTGTCTAAGTTGTACATATTACGATTTCTATTTCTTAATTCCATCAAGAATTGAATTTGTACGATAGATGATGGACACGCGTTGAACTAACTTCAGTCGAAATTTCAGAACTTGTATCATTGGTAACAAAGTTCTTCCAAATTTCTTAGGGGTTAAAAAGTATCTCAAGAATCTGATTATGGTGATATCCAATAGATTGACGTTTCAACGCGCATGTGACCAAAAAACTGTATTCTTGTATTGTTTGTTCAAAATTCCCTGTTACGTGAAAATTGATATGTTAAACCCGCTTATGCATAAAACAGAACTTGAAGCAATAATTACATGAAAATTAATGCCTGTGCTTACCAACTGAATTATGGGCAGTAGTTTCAACTCTGTAAATTCGTAATGATTGTATTATTTAGTTAATTTACAATGAAGGTATATCTGTGTCGCGATCATCTTCATCATATTGACTGCGACTCGATTCATAGCAAATGAATAAAAATTTGCTTTACAAATAATCCTTAAGGAAATTCGTTCACCAAAATTTCTAAGATTTGTGAATTATTTCAAGTTAAGTGCCTAATGTATAGGATTCGAAAGGAATACATATTAACTATCCAAATGTTCGTAAAAACAGATTTTGTCTTTGTTATATTTAGCTGGGGTGTAAATATTGTCAAACTTTATATTAGGATTAATGGAACCAATATAATACTAAATTATTGCTAATTTCAGAAATGACTTCGTAATTATGAAATTTATGAGGTGGGTTATTATTTATTTAAAAACAAAGAGATATAGGAAATATGATGAATGAGTAATATGTTTTCTGGCTGCCGAGTAATTACATTTCATATTCTTCATTATTGTAACCATCTGCTAGCGTAACAATGAAAAAAAAATTGCAATAAAAAAAGTGATGCTCTTCGCAGTAAACGTTGACGTACGCTAAACGAACATGATGTTGTCAAAGTTTCCGATGATATTTGAACTAGTGAACGTGCACATCAAATTTTCTTTTCTTTATCAATTTTCGTTTTCAATGATCATTTTAATGATATAATGTAAATCTGTGGATTCTCGTGCAGTTCAAGATTATATCTTCATTAAGTGTTATTGGTATGCACGTAAATTTGTTTGAAATATCAAACTTCATGTACTCTGGTGTACGTGCAAATACTTAACGAAGTAAGAATGTCTTATATTACACACATGTATGTCTACATTTTTGAAAACATTTTGAATAAAAAGGGATTATGAAATTATAATTTGTGGTAATTTTTTGAAACATAAATTTTGCAACCTCTGGGAATAAAATCGAACACACAAATTGTCTTTCAATACGATCAACCTTAGTTAAAAGTAAAATGGTCATACCTGAGATCAAATAATGACTATACAACCATTGATTCAGATAAAAGCAACAAATATTCAGCCATAAAATAAATTGATTAGTGTTTTAACTGATGTACTTTTAGCAGTGAAAATTCTATATTCTAGCTTTCTTTGTCATATTTTCTCTCTAAGTCTCTAAGATTGCTTGAACTTGAAATAGCATACTCATTCGAATTTTCAGGACAATATATTCCCATTCACAATGATATTCTTGGAGCTGTGTTCGATTCAACACAGAAAATTGGCTCGACAAATTATTTCGATGAGCTCTTCTGTAATAACAGCCTGACGTCTGCGATTATACTCGAAGGATAAATGCTCTTTCTTTCATCAGTTTTTCTGGATACAGTATTGCAGTGGTAGTAACAATTTTATTTCTCATAAAATTGAGTATATCATGGGTAATCTAATCATGTTAACCATAATTTGGAACCAGTTGATTTTTCATCAATAATATCCAGTCGACTTGTTTTTTTCGTTTCGTTACTAATATCGTATCGAAACTGCGTTGTACGATGTCAACTGGATAATAATTGAAAGAAGTACGATGATAGGCAGATAAAACACTTAAATAATATAAAAATAAACATTTGGAATATATTTTACTACTATGTCCAGTTGCAATATTTTTAACGATTTTCCAATATCTCCCAACTCTGTTGGAGAAATTTAGTAGACGATAAAATATTAATTCAACATCAAATCTGATACGAGTATTTTAAAAATTGAGTCGCTAACACCTGCTGAAATAATTCTTGCAAATTTAATTTTAAACAATCGATTTAACTTCATGTTATGCAGAAATAATGAACGATAGGTAAAAACTTCCAAGGACGAGAAGGTAACAGATAACGTATTTCATTTTGAATAGTATTTACAGTGTTTGTTTAATTTTATTAGCCAATGAGCTCCTGTCACAGAAGCGCAACGGTACATGAAACTGTTTTACAAGTTGGATCTCTTTTTCTGTGCACATGTATTACAGAACGGTAACAAGTGTCTTTTCATACACGGTGGCCGACGACATTAATCTATCTCAATGCTATTTTTTCATCCTCTCAAAGCCACGATTTTTTTATTCGAGCGCAGCAGCCCCAGAAATAATTTCAATAAGTTCTCTGGTAATGACAGCTTGACGAGTACGGTTGAAAGTAAGAGTGAGTTTGTCAATCATTTCACCAGCATTCTTACTGGCATTATCCATAGCTGTCATTCTTGACGATTGTTCGCTGCACGCTCCTTCCTTCATGCTATAGAAAAGGAGAGAGGCTAAAGAGAATTCAAGGTAACTTTGAATCACAGATTCGTCGAGTGAATCGTAAACGGACATCTTGGGAGCAGTGGCAACAGCGTTCTTGTCGAATAATGGCAAATCTGCGATTTTATACGAAACGACCGATTTGAACTTGTTGTAAACAATACGTCCAGACGAGTATTTGTATTCGCTGTTCAAAATCTCGGATGCTACCTTGGATGCGTCTATGAAGGTGGGTGGTTTACGACCAACTTCAGAACCAACGAACAAGATGTTATTGGCAAAAATTCGAGATAGAACAGCACGAGATTTTTCGCCGATGCAAATAATTTTTGTGTTTTCCTTGTCAGCAGGATTGGCCAAAAGCTGATCTCTGATATTACGAGCGATACCAGTGTGAACTGCTCCGCAAAGTCCTCGATCGGAAGTGATGGCTACAACGAGCTTTTTGGGGGAGGCATTTTCAGGAGCTGCAATTTCAGCCTGCTCGTAAAATACTTTAGTTCCTTCGCCAAGGGGGCGGGCCTGCCTCAAGTCGCGTTCTGCTCGGTTGTATTTAGCGGCTGACACCATTTTCATGGATTGCGTGATCTTTTGGATGTTCTTTACAGACTTCAGACGCATCGAGATAGATTTCAATGTCGCCATACCCCTTTGCTGGATTTGCGGGGTGTGCACAGGCACGAAAGTGATTGTTTGTCGAAGCATCTTGAATCGTGGCCTGCCCCTGTAACAAATTGTTTCAGGTCATTTCTGTGATTTGCGAGTATCAAGTTATTGACATGATCAGATGATGTATGTGTGTGAGCGAACATTTATGTAATCGCTCCTCCAGAGACATATGCATAGATTTAGACAAATGGTGAATCTATATCGACAGACACTATCATTCAGAAATTATCAATAGGAAACTATGTTAATTCTGGATAAAATATATTTGACAGATTTTTTTTTAAGTGAAACAAATGAATCCGGAACACTCACCGAAGAATTTGGCAGAAAGGTAGCTGAAAAAAGCAGGGAATACAAAAGCTCAAGATCTTCCAATCCTCCTCGCAGAGGACACCGGTGAATACATTCGACCACAGACTATGCCGTAAGTGAGATCGACTGAACAACTTTTCTCTCTTATAGGGGGTTGGGAGCACGGCAGGTCTAGCACCTACGCCGTGTTTCGGTGGTGGGACAGTCTCACTTATGGCTGATTCCTCCCACGCTACTGGCAAAAAATGACCGTTCACGTTGAACACCGTCCAACGACACTGAACTTTACAGCTGAAAAACTGCAAAAAAACTGAAAAACTGAAAAGTCTGGCAAATGCGAAATACTATTGATCGAACTTTAAACTCGGCTCAAAATCTGGACAACGCGGGAGGAAATGGCTCTAAAATTGGAATTTCATTGGTCCAAAATTCTCAATAGATAAAAGTCACCACATTTAACTGCACCACTTGAAGTTCAACGAGTACAACCGAATGAAAAGCAAGCAATAAAACGGCAGAAGACGCGCGATAAAAAGAGACAAATAAAAACATGTATGTTGTTAAACATGACTATACAATCTGTCTCGCGAATCGTAGATCAATTTGCGGGATCAGATAGCAATTTTAATTCTGAAACGAAAAGTCCTTTATGATTTTTTGATCTGACGCATAGACGAGTGAGTAAGAACGAGAGAAGTAGGCTGCCGCGAGAATGAGAGGCAAACAATTGGCGACTAGGAGAGACGGTGGCGCTATGGCGCGGCCGTGAGCGGAACTAACGAGATATAGACAAGTCACCCATAAATCGAGGGCTCATAAGCGTACCGAGGAAACAGACCTTGTTTCATAGATCTGTCACTTTGTGCGTCAGGTTTGTCACAAATTTATGAAAATATTAAGGCGACGGTTCCATCCGGTTCCATCATTCAAATTAGCGATTGGCTTGTGTAATCAAGATAATCTCGAGCATGCTAATTCAAAATTTCGTGGAAGAAATGGCTACAATCCAAATTCGTCACCTAGAATATTCCAACTAACTTTTTGTCACATTTTGTCAACAGATTCGATTCAAACTACTGAGGGGGTAACATCAGGGGAAAAGAGTCACATTCTTCATTGAATTCGAGTAAGCATGCTCGAGATGAATGTACTAACACAAGATCAGTTGTATCTGCATCAACCGGTGTTGGATTAGGCGACAGGACTCGAAACAGCGTACAAGAGTTTCGGGTACTCCCTGATTATGAATTTCATGAATTGAAAGAAATTGAAGAATCAATGGATTTTGCAAATTTGATGGATATGTTTGAGCCAGTTGTTAAAGATGGAATTGTCGACTCTGAAACCAAAAAACTTTTTGAGCAAAAATCAATAAATTATTTGAGTGGTTATATATGAAAAAACGTTTTCAAAAAAATAAAGTGCTCTGAATGCGTGAACACTTTTATTAAATTTTCAAATGAAACAGTTACTGATACAGAATTGTACACCCAACTTCGAGAATATCCGCATTCAGATCCAAACCTTATTTATCAAGACCAACTGAGCATTATATGCAATCACAAATCTTTTTCAAACATTGCGAAAGTATTTGGCATCAAAGTATTTATATGATAGGAAAATGCAACTTGGTTTCAATTATTTCATTTGCAATTTCAGAATTTTCCTCCGATTCTGAACAACTTTATTTATACAAATTATTATGAGTGATTAACATTAGCAATAAAATGATATGAACTGCTACCAATTCAGTAATGATGATTCTTTTATTATCTGTATTTTTTACAATGAATCTTCAGTTATTTAGTGTTTATTTAAGGAAACATACAATGAAACCTAAAAATACAATTATCAACCTGATCGTGGAGGACCTCGCAACTCGTGCCAATAGGTCAATATCGGCTCTCGGTTTTGCCAAATGTAAGCGTTCCCCCATTTCTGCCAAAATCTGGATTTGAAAAGCATTTAAAATTAATAGACGTTACTTACAGGTCAAAGTAGAATGTTATAGCCCTTCCAGGTTTAAAAAAAAATCGTCATCTGAGAAAACATTCTAATGTATCAGTATTGGGGTATTGTAAATCCTGTTTGAAATAGGCAAGCAACCCGTATTTAGTTCGAACAGACTTACATTCCGGTGAAAGCACCACCCAAATGCGCTGCGTGGTCAAAAACGCTCCATTTCATTACGCATCCCAGTGTATCAAACATCATGAGTGCTTTGATTGCCTGTATATAAAATCATAATAAAATCATTACGAATTTCAGCTACAATGTGTATACCAAGGTATGAAACGGAAACTAAAATCAGAATTATACGCACTGAAAGGCAACATATTTTGAGATGATAACTTGACGATGAAATATTTATAATTTATAGCGTATCTAAATGTGATTTTGCAAATTTTTGAACCATAAAACTGAGTTACGAACGACCAAGGAATTTTTGAAGAAAAATTAAATATGTATGATTCATAAATATTATGCAACTGTTACAACTGAAATGTTATCACTTCAAATGACTCTGTTATACCAATATAGCTGCAAGAGAAATTCAAGGATGGAAGCGAATACAAATTTATGTAATGGATCATAGATGAATTGTTGATGGCTCGATACTATGAAAACTCGTGAAAAATACAGTGAAAAACGTATTTGTTTAGATTGATTTGCTTGTGGAAAATTCGACAAACAATGCAATACCGTAACGTATATCAAATTGTAACTTCAGTTTGATACCTTAATGTATACATTTTATCTGGTTGAAATGGTTCTCACTAACCATATCAGCTGTAAAGGTATACATGGGTAAAAAAATAATACTGAGACGAATGTCTGGGAACTGTGTGCAGGTGAAGCCAAGAATCCCCATAATGGCTCCAGACTGAAAATAAAGGTCGTAATGACTGTCAAGTATATTGGTAAAACATTGTTTGTAGTTACTGGTAACTTACAGCTCCGAGGGAAAGACCTGGTAGTAAGAATAAAGTCTTGTAAAAATGACTGGTGAAACTGGATACTACACCACTCGTTAAATAAAGTGCCATGAACTGTTCCTTGCCAAGAACTGATACGGAAGGCCCAATAAAGCTGTGCAAAACGAACATGTTTGCAGCCAAGTGTAGCAGGGAATAGTGCGAGAACGTGGACAGTACCATAGGCCAACACGTCGCACCTTAGGTCAAGAAAAAACACCTATCCTTATGAGAAAATTACTTTAGTCTTAGCAAACCGAATCCAATGAAGATGTGGTGTACGTTATAGTTATGACAGAAAACTACTGGAATATAATAACACGAAAACAATTCAAACCCTAGACTTTTGATAAATCAATACATTTTAAGACAACATAGGGACTGAATTATTCAATTATCTCGACATTGAAATTTTTCCATTTTCGAAAGCTTTATATCTGAGATCAATATTCAAGTAGCACACTAAAACGATGAGTTTCATCAAGTTTTATCTATCATTTATTCGCCCAAGCAAGTATCATTGAATGACTGTTGTTGGACTTACTAGAAGTAGGATTCGAACAAAAATAGCGGATCATGGTAGATTGTAAAGCAGGTATGCGCCAAGCCAAAAATACCAAAACGTTGGCGAAACAAATAGGTGCAAACAATTTCTGGCCCTCGTTCAAAGTGTTCCACCAATTTTCCATATATCCTCTCCAACCAATCCGCTGGAAGAATGAAACCAACAACGCTTTTATTTTCATCATTACACGTTTTAGCATGAGACACCAATATTTTTGTAGCCAAGCTTACCCTCATTCGTTTTGGATAGAGCGGACTAATCAACTTTTGCGTACGTGCTCGAATATTTTCATATTCCCAAATTGCAGCTCCGACTATTGATGCTCCGCTGAACTGAAATAGCGAATTACAATATCATTTTCACCAGATGTCTCAATGATTCCACCGATTTCCATCGTTCTCACATCAATTCACAAAACCAAATAAAAAACCAAATTACTGCGATCGTGAAACCGAAAGATTTCCATAATTTGGAGGCTGGTGGAAGTTCTACTGGCACATTTGCCTCTGGAGTAAAAGGTGTACTATCATTTTTGTTGGGATCTCTTATTCTTCGAAAACATCGAACATGATGTAACGTTGTCTGTGGTGATGATTTTGGCTTGCAGTCACGTATGCACGTAAGTATCCTGTCAACATGGTTAATAAATTTCACAATAATATCTACAAGGCAACTATGGTAACCTTAGAACGAGGAAATTACCATTTATTTGATGCTGTTCCAAGACGAAATAATGCTTTCGAAGCCATTATTCGAATTTGAGATGTGTATTGGTGACAATCTATGAAGTAAGTTTTCTTGGCAGAACAGAATTTTTCAGTATACTGCCAGCAGTCGTCGATATTCTACTTTTCGCGAAGTTTAGAAATTGACTGCAACCTTAACCTACGTGAAATCAACGCCGGATGTGATTCGATTTACTCATCATCATTTGAAAGCGGCAAATGGTGGTCTTTTGTCGGCGTTTCAGAATCATTCGATCGTCTTTTTGTATTTTCCAAATTACCAATATTGAAGAGGACCGATGCAATTGAATTATAACTGGGTCCGAATATTTTTCATTCGAACACCCTTTTCAGTACCGTATGTACATCGGATCACGGCAGATCACTGTCTTACATCATAAGCAATAGATGTAAGAGTAGTGAGCTGAGTGAGCTGGCGAGGCCTGCTCTAGGTTCGAGGTTAGGTTATTGTGCATGACTCTTTCATCGCAACCATCGGACCCTATTCTTCTTCTTATTCTTGCTCCTTACTGGTTACATTCCCATTGTACGTAGATACGGTCCACGTGGGATATGTACCAAGCAGTACCAAGGTTGATCGCACCCTATTGAAAAATTTAAACCCCGAGCTTAGACCATAATCATGAACTCTGAAATAGGGATGGTCGATGTTTTTCGATTAATCGATATTATTGTTACTGCGGTTTAAACAATCGATTATATCCAGCTCATATTTTTTCCGTCTTTTAATCGTTTTCCGATTTTTTTAAGTCAACATCGGAGATGTCGGGAGTGAGGATTGACTGGTATGTGCCGGTCATATGAGACTGACTCACGGACTTGCTTTTTCCCGCCCCAACATCATTGGACCAACGACGTTGCTGCCTTCCACTTACGGACGAAGTCGACGAAGTCTATAGTCTAAAGACTATAGACTAAAGCGCATAGTCGACTTCCTCCGACGCTTGGGGATTTCGGTTTGCAAACGAAGTTTACTATAGTCGACTTTACCCAACTCTGCCCAATCAGAGAGTTGGATGAAACCAGATGGAACCAAGAAAGCTGGAGACAGGAGATATAACTCGCATGATAAGGGTAGTCCCATATACGGGCGGCGTTTGGTGGCTCTGCTAGGACGTGTACTTTCGTAGCGCGCCTGGGCATTTTCACTTTCTGTCGTGTACTTGCGCGTCAGGTGCATCGTACGTACTAGATCTTGTGTGCAGGTGCGCTACGAAAGTACGCGTTCTAGCAGCACCGTCAAGCAACGGCATCAAACTCATGCCAATTAATAAAAATTGTGTTTAATTACGTATTAATTTATTTTACATTTCGTTTAATTACTTTTTCAAAAGTATGCCGAGTCCTGAAGATTGGGGTTTGTAGTAAAATTCATGTTATATTCTTAGTTTTATTGTATTTATACTTTATTGATAACATTATTTCAATAATTTAATTTTACTTCAATTCATTTAGATTAGATTCCATGTTTTAGCTACTATATCAGTAATGGTAGGTGATAATTTAAAATTTTGGCGCTCATTTTCCTTTTCACAATTGGATTTTTGAAATTTTCACGCGGTTCCACTATCGATTTTACCAATCGATGTTTCGAGGTTTTCACTAAAACATCGATAGCTCCATGATAGTAAATTCAAACAATCGGTGGTACGATATCGAGGTTTTTACAAACATCACCCATGCCCGGGACCAACATATTGCTACATCTCGTAGTTTTTATCAAGGATATAGATAGTACAATGAAAAGAACAAAGAACGAAAAAATAAAACACAAGCACGCTATAATCGAGTCCACAGCAAAGAACGTAGTATGACAATGGAAAACAATAGCATCATTTAAATTCCTTATTCCTCATCCTGTATAATTAATACTCATTCCTTATACATAATGCCTATTGTGTTTCCACCTTAATTTGTACCGACTAAGGTACCTCGAAAAAATTTCGGAACGCATCATCCACTTCGATATGACAGTAGCGTCGTGAAATATGATTGGCTGAATACGTAGTTCCGGCACGGTTTACATAAAGAGCGGTTCCCTTGGCGAGTCACGCTCGAGTTGAAGCGCAGTACATTTCTTTCATCGTGTAGCACAGACTACTTATCTGCAGCGCATGTCTTTTATATTAACTAGTTGTTACCTGACATGCTAATTTCGAAAGCCTGATGATCAATGCTCGATGTAATTCACGTTGGTGTTATGATTCGGGAAAAGTAGAGGATAGTTTATCAATTTCTAAATTTACATTGAATCTCGACTTTACGAAGATTAGTATGCGTCTCAAAGAATACTTCAGCTTACTGGAAGCTTGATACATAAAACTGACGAGAGTAGAGTACTCCGCTCTAACGAGTAGCTAGTGTATATGGTTCCCATATATTCTACGATGCTCACAATTTTCCCATTTAAAGTCGCAAAAATATTCCAATATAATACAATTGTACCATAGGTTTCCTAAGTCAACTGTAGTCGACTCGAAGAATGTCGAATTTCAAACTCTTTACTTTATGAGAAATATTGGAGTTTTTGCAATTCTACAATTTTCCTTCTCGCGATATTCCTCAAGCTTAATTAGATATTTTCGCGAAATTCTTGAATTCTCATTGACAATCGTAGCAGCTGCATCATACAATGATTTCTTTCAATAGTATAGCAACGGCACGGAATTGTATTTGGAATTTATTCAACATAGGTGGATCGTAACACTGAACGTTCAACATGAAATTCCAGATAGTTTCATAGATAAACTAAAATTGACAAAAGAAAAACGGAATTGTACATCGTACGTCGTAGTCAATTGAAAAAAGTGACGTCTGGTCTCCGTCTAATGTGGCGCCGAGGTGCGCAACACAGAGGTGGAAAGGCGCACGTGCACCACCAACGTGATCAATACGATTGTTGACAGTAACGCGAAGAATTTTCTGTTCCCCGACAAAGCTAAAATGAATTCTAATTCGCATGCCTGTCTATCCGAGGCACCTGGTGAGTAATCATTTTTTCTACAAACACTACTGTCGTTTAATTATTGCGATAAGAAAATATTGTGCTACCGCCTTCTGCGTTCACTCTAAGAGATGAGGGAAACATGGCTGACCGCGAACAAGTATACACTTTCTCTACTCACTGTCAAATCCGGTCGTCATCATATTGACATGCCTACTAGCAGGTAAGCCGAACGATTCTCTGATGTTCCTACAACCTCGTGGAGAGACCTCAGCGCATGTTAATTCTTTGAATTTTCAATCGAAGTAAATGCAATGTAATCAACGTTTCCGCGGAACACGACCGGCATTCTTTGTTTATAATTAACAAATGCATAATTATTATCGGATCACAAGATAATTATTGTCTTCTTTAAAATTGTTCGAACAAATCAAAAAAATTGAACGATAATCACAGCCCTGCGAATAATTTCTGAGCATTGTAAGACGCGTGAATTTTGAGATGATAATAATTACTTTTCGTTGAATTCAGCGTATGTATATACCGAGACGATTAAAATATAATTCTATGTATCACAGAGGCTCAAATGATTTAACGGACACTATTCGAAAATCACGATATTTAATTGGCGTTCGGCTATATGAACGACGCAAGAGATTCAGTCGTCTTTGGGTTCTGATGCTCCTATCCGCATTAGCAGATATTTTTGTCTTCGTTTCGAGAAATTATCAAATATCACATTTTAGTTATCTTACAGCAATCGCAGTTGATCAAATCGTTCGGTTAATATATTAGTTACATATTCCTCAGTCTAATCATCTAAATTGGATAAAATAATGAAATTTCATCAGTACCTACTATGACTAACTAAGCAGTTAAGTTGATTTATTCATGTTATTTTTATTATTGTCAAATATAATGCGCAAATCCGACTATAGAATGTCAGATGTTTGTACAAGGTGTGGCTGGCAGAAAAATGTCGTTTTGACAACAAATATTATCATTTACCTTTTGACCGTGCTTGTATGACATCTGGTACTTAATTTGAAATATATTCAGGAATATATATGGGGCGTTCTATCCCCAATCGGTCGGTTTGAGACAAAATAACATTTGATGTCGTCAATTTTGTGACATTTTTTTGTACCTTTCGAAAAAACCTTCCAGGTAAATTTTTATATTTTTTTCACCACCCGTTCAGAAGATATCAAATTACGATTTTTGGCCCATAACTTCTTAATAATGAATCAAATTAGGACTCCTTAATCTCAAAATTTTCGTTTCTTATGCGCTTTTCAATAAAGAATTCAATTTTTTTTCAAAATATTTTATTCACGTGATTTTTAAGATTTAAATGTGAAAAGTTTTTTAGTACCGAGTGTATATTTTGATTTTTTGAAATTTGTATACCACAAGCTACTATCCATTTAACAATTTTTTAGCTCGGTCTAATCGTGAGATCTTTATAATTACTATTTTTTCCGATTTTTCAAAACTGGAAAAATATTGTTTTTTTTATTAATTATTATAAATTCCAATTTTTGTCCCTCTTTCTTTTTTTTGTAATTATTTTGAATTAGGTTCGACACTTTGTCATTGTTAACCGGCGTTTTTATCGAAGAGTACAAGAAATTGTCAACAAATTGAGGAAATCTAGAATACAATTTTTTCAAACTGTCCGATTTGTCGGGGAACGCCCCGTATTAATTTCTGAATAAACGTCACAAAAATTTATTCCAATGTTACAGGTGATCTACCCGAAGATGAGAATATTGGAAACATTGCCGAATCCGTAGACGAGTTACGAGCCAAATTAAGTAGAATGAAAAGGTTGATGGAAGCGCGGAAAGGGACGACTTTGGGAGACCTCAGCGCCCACAAGAAAAAGGAAACATCCGACATAATCGACGGAAATTTTCTTTCCTGGGTTTTCGGTTCAGCACTCATAGTTATTCTGAGTGTGAGCTTCTACGCGTTTTATAATCTTTATCACGCTGTTTTAAAGAAATTCCCGTCACATCACACGGAATTGTGAATTGAAGATCGCACAGGACGTACACTCTTCGGGAAAACACGTTCCCAGCCAAAAACTACTTCATTGTCTAACGAATCACTTCCACTTCGCGTGAAATTCATAATTTCAGCACAATTTTAACATCGAAGTACGTTATGCTTCGGTCGCGTGCAGTGATGTATGACATATTGCGAAATTGGCGTTCATACGAGGAAACGCTAAAAAGAGAGATAGAATGGTACAATTAGTACTGCCTGGTTAATGGGATTTCTAATCGATTACAGCCTAGACGTAATTAGTTAATTAATTCGTAAGAATGAATGTACACCCACGAACCACGGATGTCCCTCGTCATTTCCGTCATTTCCGTCATCCTCCATGTGTAACTGAATGGATTCGAAATGTAATTGGATCAAACTGTTCAGTGATCTAGCAATGGTTATATATTTATAATCGGCCACCGATGACTAACTTAAAAAGAAACGTAGCTTTTTTTATTCCAATGATTAATTCTCACAATATACGTATATTTCTCATAAATCATTCCTGCGAACTTCTAGTTAATTTCAACAAGCTTAAATGCTCATTTTAAACGAAAGTATTTGTCACAATTTTAACACAAGTATTATTTTAGATCCATAGCATGTCGCAAGATTAACGATCGAAATGGGTGTTCCGTTCGTTGTACGAGGTTTATTATTGTAATGGAATACGAGCAAAATGAAAAAGCAAGAGATAGATTATGGCCAGAAATTCTTGTTCATCTTCTTAATGGAATCGTCGGTCATTCTATTCGATAAATATCTTCACTCAGCCCCTAATAAGCGTCTTCCTTCAGTATCTGTCTGATATCGTCAGCCAAGTAATTCGTAAGTTTTTTCTACATTCTTTTAAATCCTTCAAATATTTTTTTTCGTTCGTGTGTGAAGAAACTTTACTTACTGCGATCTTTTTCGCACAATCTCGATAACGCTGAACTCGAGAAACGTGTTTCTAGTTTGAAAACATCAACCTCATACATTTGTCTCATATAGTTATGTTCAACGACAACAGTTCACGAGACTCGTTTTCGTACAATTATTTCTCAACAGTTAATCACAATTGATCATAGTCATCCGGACAAAAATGATAAATTATGAATGTGAAAGTAATTGAGTCAATTCTCGATTATTCTCTTGCGTTTCCTTTCGTAGTTACCTAAATCGTAAGATTTTTCATTGTAGAACAAGAAACACACTTGTAATGTCGCATCTTCTCGACGAAGCGAAAAATATTCAATAAATTGAATTTAATTCTATTTCTAATCCAAATCAATTTCCGCTCCTGCCGAAACACTTCATGTCTATGATTATATTAAAAAAAATAATATACCGACGTCTCGGGAATGAAGAGCGTGCGTAACAAAATAAAGAGCTGAGCGTTGAAGCTGAACGCTGAATCTGTATGTTGGGCATAGCTTTGCCGTTATCGCGTACGCAATCAATATTATTCGATATTTCTGCCTATTTCTACAATTTGATAAGTTCGCTCGTCAGTGCGATAATTAATTCGCGCTTAATAATAATAATCGATCAGCTGCAGCCCCGGTTTTAGGAAATTTCTAATATCCTGTCGATGGCTTTTACTACGTGTCCATTCGCGGGGCGTAAAAGAATTAAATTCCACGTACTTGTCCAATTGCAACGACAAATCTGATGCTTATTCGTGCAAGCTCGTTTAGCTTCAATTATGGAAAAGTACAATTCTGAGAATTTTCACGCTCTATCCAACCACGAGCTTGGCCTACCGCGCGAACAGTATAATTTCGAGCTGTTTTCTCTACCTGCTACCACAAACCACAAAAATGTTCGATGTAAGCAGCGATATTATCCAGGTCGATTACATTTTTCACGGTTAGCCTCCGCTTATTAAACATCGTTGGAATATTATTTATGGGCGGTAAATGGACGAAATTCACAGAATTGAAAGTCTTGTCTAAATGATCGTATCGAGTGGCTAAAAAATTACATGGGAGCACGAACTCGAGCTTTTTTGCTAGTTCCAAGTATTATCAAGTATTTCGCGCCACACACGGGTTTCTTATTTATTCTATTCTATTATGTTTATATCGAGGCACCAGGAGGATGAATTAATTTTTGTTGCATTCTATTGAAGTCATATATTTTGGAAATTTAATGCTTCTTGACCATTTGCTTGCGGAAAAAAATCGCGAAATTGCGGTTTTTCAAACCCCGTCTGAAATTGAGCCACGCTCCAATCGCGCGGGTGAAAATAGGGATGATTCATTGCGCTGAGCAAATATTAATGATGTTTGTTTTCAAACATTTCAGGACTTTTACATTTCACGTTTTGTTAAATAATAACTAGCAGTACATGTAAAAATACACAAACGTGAATGGGAGCAATAAAAGATTTTCGAAAGTGAGTCCGAAATGTGCTTGCTTACTTCTGCGCACGAAATTCAAGAAGAATTACAGAATCGACGCGTTTTTTGTGTTATTGTGTGAAATAAAACTGTGTATACATATATATCATTATCGTGATGCCCTTTATATTCATGGAAACATCTGTTCACCGGTTGGTTATTGAATGAAACTCTGCTCTTTATCATTTTGAAAGAAGCGTTTGCGGTAGGTACACCTTTAACAAGAAGACTTTTGACCGAATTCAGGCATGATTTCGCGAATTTTTACGCAACAGTCATCTTATCTTTCTTGGTATACCACTTGCTGTCGGGAAACTCGTCTTATTCGACGTGTACATCGGGGTGCGGCATTTTTGGCCAACCCTTTTTTTGACCCACGAACAGGTTGGGTACTTTCAGGAAGATGAAAAAAGCAGTCTGTTAGAAATTGAACTTTCAATCTTAATATTAAGAGGTGCCTCGTTGCAAATTTCTATTTCCCATTTAAATAACATGGTACAAGAAGTGTATCTCGACAATGGTGTATTGTACAGATAAGTCCGATACATCTTTGATAGAGAATCGAACTCTCTACGCAAATGTTCTTTTAGACTTTTTTTATAAACATAGCTGTAAGAATGATATTCGTGTTCAAGGTTCGAAGTGAGTGAAAATTCATCTTTTTTTCCAACATTACAGGGATATTATCGACTCTATCGAGAAATATCAATTGAATTTTTTGTAGATCATTAAATTTACCGTGTAAACTTTCTCATTAATAATTAATAAACAGTAGTGCATAGTTGATTAGGCTTTAAGAATGTATGTTTATCAGAAAACTGGCTCTAGGAAGCTAATGCTGCACAGTAAAAAAAATTCCGTAAAATTTGGCGCTAAAATTTATGTTAACGACTTTTGTTTACACAAAATTAGTGTCATTTCAACACACTCAGCTATGTATGGCTAAAGTAACACAGCTCTGTGTTAAAAGTAGTACAAACCAATGTTGGAGCCACATTTGTGAAGTGTAACATTTTGCGTGTGTGTTGAAAAATGGACTAACCGAACAACACTAACGATTGTGGTGAATCAACACACTAAAATGTTAGATATTCTGTACAAAAATGTGTACACTTTACACAACGACGGAATTTTTTTTACTGTGTACGTATAATATCTACGAAAAAATGTGGATAAAATACTCACGAGTAAAATATCGTTCGTTATTCCTGATAAAAATATATTTTAGCAAATTTTTGTAAATAAGTTTGTGGAATACATATGTTTAATATGATTTATTTTAGTGTGAACTTTGAACTCGAATATGAGTTGAATGTCTATGCTTGTCAAAAACCGGAAGAGATCTTTTTTTTAGAGCGTTCAATTCTTTATAAAGAATGTCTTGGACTAATCTGTAGAATATGCCATTGTCAAGACATGAAATTTCATGCATAAAAAACTTTTTTCTGCCATGTTATTTAAGTGACAAATGGAAGTTCGAAACGAGGCACCGCTTGCTATTAATGTTAAAAGCTCAAATTTGAACAGACTTCTCTTTTTACCTAACTAAAAGTATACGAGGTGTTTTTGAGTAAGAATAAAAGTTGCCCAAAAATGACACACCCTGGGGCACGTGCCTGTATGAATATGCGAAATCGATTCGACAGTTACAAAGAATTTCGAAGGACGAAGAAAGTCAGCCGATGAAAATTTGGCTGAAGACCGTGAGCCTTGATCTTCCCGTGGGAATCAAAGCTGTCGCTTTGTATTCAATGTAACGACATTCATCGTAAGTATAGACGGTATAGAGTCTATCTCGGGCGACGTGTCGGAAATAAATGAGAGGCGTAACGGGACGACGAGGGTTGAAGTCGTTCAATGTCGCCAGGTGTCAGACAATGGTTGCGAAGCGTCGCCGAGCAACCGTATGTACGTCGCGGCGCAACTCGGCGTCGAAACCGCGCGAGGCGTCCGACGCGGAGGGTTGCAAATCGATTGCGCTCACGGTAGCGCGTGGGTGCTCGCGAACACCCTGTTCTTCGGTTTCGTTTTGCCGCTTCCCATTGGCCGCGGGTTAGCGTGACGCTTGCAGCCAGCCTACTTTCATAAAATAATTGCACGCGTTTATCGTCGAACAGCAACGAGACAGGGGGAAAATACATCGGAGGATATAGGGGTGCCGTTACGGGTCGCTGAGAGATTCAACCGAGCTAGTTACGACGCGTTCCTGACAACAGCCCGTCCCGTTGCCAGACGTGCGAAGCTTTTTCCGTAGAATCCCGGTAACGTTACAATTATTAGCAACATTATTTTCCAAAGTGTTCACATATCGTCGAGCAGAGTTTGCAATTCGCGTGGTGCGGTCACCGATAGTACAAAAAGTAGCTTCGTCGAAAGAATTCTCGCGAAGAGACCAACGATCGAGGATTATTTTTTAACAGTTTTGTGAAACAAAGACGAACGTTGCGTTAAAATGATTCCGATGGTGTACGTCAGTTTGGCTCTTGGCCTCGCCCTCACGTCCTGTAACGCGTTTCCTGGGGCCGTCATGGCCATAGATCTGAGTCGTCTCTACGGTCACCTGAGCTCGAAGAGAACGGGTAAGTTTCCAGTAAAATACTTTACTCATTTTTTAAAGCTGCACCGTTTTTCTATGAAAAGCACTCGTGGTATTTCAAGTCGACATATCACCTCCTCAAGACTTTATTGTTCTCGAATTTCGAAAAAGTCTATCAACCGTTCGGCTTCTATCAACGATAAAGCACGAGCTCGAGGAGCGGAGAATAATTCTCATCGATATGACGAACGGAAAAGCTTTAACGTAATGAGGCGCCGATGACTTGCACGATTTCCAGGGAACTCGCATGCCAATAAATACCGTCAGGATCGCAGCATTGTTGTAACGACCTTGATGGTGAAGCCACTGCGCATTCAATTGCCATACGAATATTCCGTGTGCCTCGGTGATACGTGAAGCTTGAAATGAGCTGGCAGAAATTACTAGTCCACCTACCTGCGGAATATCCGACTTTGGTCAATATTAGTCTGTATTATAGCTTGCTGCCTCTTTTCCCGACAACCCAACATGTAATCAATTACCTTGAACAGAGACGCACGTGTCACCTCTGCGCGGCCGCGAAATCAACAGGTCAGTCAACTACTCGGCCACTCTCCGTAACGACCTACGCTTCATAGAAGCTTTAAGCCTAGACCTCGAATGTACCTGCTTATAATAGTAATAGTCAAAAACGCTACCGTCGAAAGAATCGCGATCACCCTTCGCAATCGTCGTCGTCTCACGTTACAATTACAGATCTTCGGCAAAACGCGAACGTATCCGAATCTACCAAGTAATTACATATGTTTCGTTTAAATTTCGAATTACAACTTATCTTGTGCTATCGAAAAAATTCATCAGAGTTTTGGGTTACATTTGACCCCGTTTGGATTTTGATGCTACATTGAGAATCCGGAAAATTAGATTCAATGTTAACTTATAATAAGCTGAACAATACCTTACTCTCATGTACCCACTGTTCCAAGTAGGTACAAGTACAAATTCACTTCAGCAACTTCTGCTACAACCCTGCAGTCATTTTCACGGTGACGCCAAACATAAAATAGACCGTGAGACAGTGATAAATGTTTGTTACCTGGTATTTCTACCAGTGACGTAACTAGCCTTTTCGGCCGCAATGCGAAAAATTTGACATGTCCCCCCCTCTGCCTATTACGAAAACGAACGTGGAGTGCCGAGCGTTGAACGAGAAATCGTTTAGCCGGTAGTAGACACCTGAAAGCTGGGTTTTATTATCAAAAACTACCGCAATAAAAGGATCGAACGTTCTCACATCGCTGACGTGAAGTTATTGTCTCATTCGTGTTGTGACGTCGAAAATTACGATAAATATCACATGCAATGCATCACTAACTTCCTGCCTCGAAGATTTCACGGTGAAGCTTTGATCGAGGCACGTATCTAGTTAGATTTTACTAGATTGTCTATACAATATACAATGTAGCAAGAATCAGCATGCAACCAGTAAAATTAGCTGGCTGTACGTACTATATTCCAGCCAACGAGAGTATAGACTTGCATTATATTTATTTACGAAAAAAAAAAATAGATGGTGTTACCATTTATGAAATAAGGTTTTGCATTAGAAGAATGGTTTGTGGCCATTAGAAGTTCACCTTCATTTTTTGAGATGAATCGATCTGTTTGTGTTTCTGTATGATGATAGAGGAGTTTGAAACGAGTTCGACTACTTATCACATAACGTCATTAAAGTTTATAGAAGTTTCACTGGGGAACATTGAGAAACAGAGTGTGCAAAGAAGTACCAACTACGCTTTACGAAACGCAATAAAAAATTATTGCTGCTTGTACATCAACACGTTCTGACGCTGTAGGACTGACAAATCAATCAATCGTAAAAAGAATCCAATGTTGCATTGATACTGATGATCGTCATTTCGAACACCTGACGAACTCGTTTTAAGCTCCTCCATCTCATGATACAGCAACGAAAACATACCGATCCATTCTTAAAAAATGGAGGTGACCATCAAGTGTCCAAGTATCTCCACGCGCACAAAAACTATTATTGCTATCGGATGGCCCCCTTGGTACTGTACAATTTAATTAGGCAAATATTTCTGTAAACCTTATAGTTCCGAAGATATCTAAGATGCTAGTAGTTATTGCCTCACCCTGTATGTGAGAAAAAATAAAAGTAGACGTAAGGAATTTTACTTTTGTTTATTTTGTCCAAAAATGGATTGCGATTAATAAAATAAACATCAAACGTAAAAAAATGCAAGACGTCACAGATCATATCTCATTTTGAGAATTTTCATTAAGTAGCCGTACTTCAGCTATAAGTCAAGCTACTTCAAAAACGCAGATATATGTACGTTATCGTGAAAATCTTCGACATTGATTTTCGTATTTGGCCAACCAGCCATCCACAGAATTGTATGCTACGTATATAAAGCCTTCTGCCAATCGGAAATGAAATACGACAAAGGTAACGTAAAGACGTGTTGCGAATTTGGTTGGAATCCGCATTATCATCAACGCTTGCGATACGCGTAATATTTAACATTTTCACGTATTCTCAACTTTTTCACAGAATGGCGTTTTGTATCGGAAGACAGTTATATCTCTTTGTGCCGACATAAGTAACCGGTCATTCCTGAGACCTTCGTCACAATCATGCCGTGATCTCGAGAAGGCTATGACTTTCATACATTTTTTGTAGCTTGTTCTAAACACATTAATAGGTGAACTAGAAATAAACTTCGAGTGATGAGGTCTTACCAAACCTCATAACTGGATATCTTCAATTTCTTAACACATAGATTTGGGGAAAATATGAGGCCAGACAATATACTTACGCATAGGTAACACAACTATGTGAAAACAAAGCTACGATCTCTTTCCCTTCGACCCTGAAACTAGTGGTTTTACATTAGAGGTACAATGGAAAGTGAATTATTCGTATCGGTCTTGTTCTTTCTTGATCATTTTATTTCGACCGGGAAAAGCCACATTGTTCCGAGCCATTACAATTTTATTACACCTCGTAGTTCAGTGGGCGTGAACGATATCTCGTTACGAATGCGACTGTGCATTCTTCGTTTTGGTAACGCCTGAAAAAAAGGTGCAGTAAGATGGGACGGATCTTTGTCTACTTTTCACAATAGACCGAGAATGTTCAATCGCGACAAATTGGATCTCTCGTCACAATTCTTTCTTCTTCTTCACACAGAAATTTTCTGCACGAACAGAAACAGTCCGTGCTCTACATTGCTGTTCATCCAGCTCTCGGCACGTTTTGCGCATGAGTGATCGTGTATTTTGCGCGTGCGTTCGCACACCGACAAAACTTCTTCGGGGTGCGAAATATATTGCTTCGTTCGTATGGAACTTGCGCGATTATCAGAATAGACCACGCAATTTATACATGGGATCGTAAATTCGGATCAATTTTATTGTCTAGGTATTCGAATACCCGGATAGTCATTTTTACAATTTCGACATACCAGTACCTTCCTCGTTTACTCGTATTACGGACGTTGATCAATATAATAATACTCATGTCAAGGATTGCAGTTGATGTAATACTTACGTCGCATGAAACGGCCCGTCATCCCTGAATATCGTGCTCATGGAAACAAGTTTGATACGTATACCGACTGCTTGCCTAGATCGGTTATGCGCGATTTGACTATATTTCTTCTATCCATCTTGATGTTGTCACTCGATCTTATATCAATGTACGTGGAGGTTTAATTAATCCAGTTGAGTCAATATTCACTCGACTGGATTGATTAATCCTCCACTTAGATATTTCTTCTAATTGCCCATTGACACGTTTACACTGAGAAATTACAACTGAAGTAATAAAAGTAATCATCCGTTTTATTTTCACGATTATGGGAGTCGATACACAAGAGAATACCATAAGACAACTGATGTAATCATGCAGTTTAGTGACATAGTGATACAGTGACACTAAGTGATCAATCATGTTTGGTGAACGGTTTACAGAACGTTAGCCAGCTACAGCCACTGTGAAAGAGCAAAGATTCCTCGACAATTACCAACCGGTGGCCAATCAAACACCGTGAAACACCGCGCAGTATATGCCTGTGCTATTCTATTTCACTCCACAAATTCACACACTAAATCTTGCTTACATCACTAGTCGAATGCTACATATGTACTGGTGAAGCCCGTTTTTGATGCCCAATCGACACTCGTTGGCGCGATAATGATGCGCAAATCAATTTTTTAGGTGTTGTTATGTTCGCCAGATATGTTACAGTCATGATAGTGTTACCTACTTGTTTCCTCAGGGCTGGCGTTGGTTCGGCGACGATATTGGATTGCTGATGTATATTCGTTGTAATAAGTTTTACTTACTAATATGTACGCGATTTTCTAATTTGAAGTCAGTTTAAAAACTTGAGAGTACTTGAGAATTAAACTTGAGAATCAAGTTAACGATTTTAACGGTGAACGAGATAGCATATTTCACGCAACACGGAATTTTCTTACGATGGAAGGTAATAAAGAAAAGTATTTAAAAAAATCGAAAATGCTGTCGTAACTCCGAATCGCATCTCATAAAAATTATTCGACGAATTATCGCGAATGGATACGAGCAACTCAAGCCCAACATACCGCACGGGGAACGTACAACGAGTAGTTGATAGTTGATGTTTCAGGACTCTCGGGCCTACCCTGCTTAAAATTGACAATTAACGGTAATTGAAATTGATTAAAATTGATGGAATTTAAATGACTTTAAATTAGTTTCGTTATCCTGAATAAACAATAAATTTGAAGTATCCATTTTGAATCACTATGAATTTATCCCAAGAATAATTGTATGTTTAATGCTGATAAATCGGTTTGCTATGTGTAGTTTTGTTATAGAATCCAATTATATATAATAACATTTTTATTGCTAGTAGAATGAAACTTGAATCAATTCCAATAAATTTTAATTATTTAATACTTTTTTCTTCACTAATTACTTTCAATTTTCAGATATAAGATCGAGAATGAATTCATTTGAATGATTTTTAATGCGTGCTGTTATGGATAACTTCAAATGTAAATTCTTGAAATTGAGACTGAATGGTGATGAATTAAATTCCATAAGGAAAATGATAATTGGTTTTTCACACTTTAGGTTTCAATAATTTTTGATCAGTTGACCGGCACAGCTTTTTTTTCTATTCGTGCTAAAACTGGTAGCCTTAAATACGTGACGAAATTACATAATATTTGGTATATAGGGATTTTTCACGTCGCTAAATCGATTACGGGGATTCTTTTTGCAATTTTACCTTCTCGATGAGGTTACAAATAAGGGTTGGGGTGAATCTTGAAAACTTAAAAAATCTTTGTGAAAGTATTTAAACAATTTCATAAATGTGTTTAATTTAAAGGTAAGATTTATTTCTAGATGATTTCCACTTCTGGAAGATGTAATTTTGGAGTTGCAGGTTGAATTTTTGAGTTTCTTGAATTTTAAACCAAACTGTTTAAAAAATGTTATGCGGGCGTTCTTATGTATTTTCTCGCACATTTTAATATGTAGTTTTTTTTTCAAATCAGTTATAAAAGCGACCACCAGATGGCAACCGCTGCCCACATATAAAGTAACTCATAAAAGTATATAACGGAGAACCTGTTTGCGTGCAGAAAATTTGGAAAAATCTCTCGTAATTAGTACACGTACCGTAAAAATCCGCATTGCCACCTAAATGTCGGGGTAAATATGTATGTATATGCCAAAATATTCCGTGTACAAAAATATCGATACAACTATCATTACAGAAATTAAGCGTAATTTGTATCGATAAAAAGTAATTAGAAACTCGTCTCAGAAGCTTATTATACCACTTCTACTAACCATTTCTCATAACTCAAACCTATTGCAAGCACAGTTAAATTTGATACAATTGAATTGAAAAAGATCGAATAGAGGATTTACTAATTCAGCAATTGAAAGTCATTTCGAACTAATTCGAGCTGAATTAGTTTCATAACTCATTACTATTGCCCAATAATCATTAATAAAAGCTAGTACACCATGCCGATTTTAATTACAAATAAGGCCATCCAATTTCATTCAAAATACAAAATATGAATTATTTTCAATGAATTTTAATATTATTTTCTTCAATAAACTTCCAATACACTTCATCAACGTACATACTCATTGCCCAGTAACTAATAATAGGAAAAAGGATAACAGAGAAAGGTCATTAAAATTAATTGAAAACTCCTCAATAAATTTCAATTGCACAATCACAATCATAAGTTCGTTACCCAAACAGATCGTAATTTTTTTGAGGGTATTTTTCAATCGAAAATTCGTGAATATCCGAAAAGTCGCGATTATAATTAATTGTGAGGGTAAATTTCACCACTTGGATGTACGTGCTACTCGACATCTCACAAAGTACACGTCGGATATTCTGCGATGAAAAATAATATGTAGTATTACAATAACGTCTAAAAAACTAGAAGAGTTCGGTCAAGTTTACCTCGCTAGAATAAAACTTTCCCCCAAATTTTTGGTAGCAGTTAATTAATGATAATAGCTCGTCTCTATGTAAGATCAATATCCACGGACTTGATTCCTCAGCCCGTTTGTAAGTACCTCCATGTTCGAGCAAATATCACTGACGTCTCAATTTGATATTCCAGGAGAAGGATGCCATCCTTACGAGCCGTTCAAGTGCCCGGAGGATGGAGTCTGTATCTCGATACAGTATCTGTGTGATGGCGCTCCGGACTGTCACGATGGATACGACGAAGATTCTCGTCTTTGTACTGCAGGTAAATTTAATTTGAATCATTCAAAAGTTGACTCAAACTCGCAACATCATTACAAATATCTCATCCGCCGGTCTGAAATTAATACATATTTCACGTAACGTTTTTTTCGATTTTAGCCAAAAGACCTCCAGTTGAAGAGACAGCCAGTTTTTTGCAGTCTCTGTTATCCAGCCATGGACCAAATTATCTAGAGAAGCTGTTCGGCAGCAAAGCTTTAGATGCCCTCGAACCATTGGGAGGCGTTCAAAAAGTTGCCATAGCATTGTCTGGTGAGATTCACAACAAATTATTGAAAACTTATTGCAAATCGGACTTTGCTCCCTTTTTGTGATACATTCTATTCACGACGAGCCATCCCTTTCAAGGGACTACGTACACGAAGATCATAATAAATTCCTCCACGAAATTTAAACCGGGCAAGTCAGGTAAATTTTTGTAGTAAAATTTAGATCCTGTAGAATCATGAATTAGGATCTAGGAGTTCAAATTAATCGATGCTCCGTCATTAGAAATCATTTGTCATCAGAAACCGCGTGACAGTAAAGTCTAACTTGGAGATGAGACACGGCAGACGCGAAGGGATTGAAATGAAAGTTGAAACGTAGACGAGGATTTGCACTTCCGTTTCAGACTCGAGATTCAGCTGAAAGCATGACATCTATTAAATCGTATTGGCATAAAGCCTCCCTTCTTACATTCGCAGAGTCACAAACTATCGAAGATTTCGGTGCTGCTTTACACCTGATGAGATCCGATTTGGAACACTTGAGATCGGTCTTTATGGCAGTGGAGAACGGCGATATGGGAATGCTGAAATCACTCGGTATCAAGGACTCGGAACTGGGTGACGTGAAATTTTTTCTGGAAAAACTCGTCAACACCGGGTTCCTCGATTGAACGCTTCAATATATTTACATCGGTCGATTTTAAGCTTTTACCAAAACTCTTCTGTAGATCATCATCGCGTCGCTCTTTTTGGGCTTTCATCGCAAGCCGAAGATCTAAAAACTAATCCTATTATCGTCGCGTAAACTCATAGTATAATAAGAATAGTTAAAATAAGAGATAAGAGAAATTCCATCCCGCACACGTATTAGGGGTAGGCAGAGAGCAAACTAACATTCGTACAAGTATTAACAACTATGTTGGTCCGCTATGTTGGTGAAAAGTGGTGCAAAACTATCACTCGCCATATCATCGTATCTCACCATAGTAAGTATACATTTGTCAATCTAATACATTCGTAAATTTAAACGAATCAAGCGAGACTTTACACAGTCGCAACGGGTGCTGGAAAAACCACATTGTTGGTTGTAACAAATGCATATCAAAAATATATAATCAATATAATCGATAATCAACAAAAGTAAATGGAAGGGAAAGAGAAATTTTTGAAAGTATATGAAAATGAAAGTTAGGCGAAATGTGCGAAACGTACGATAATACATATCAAACCGATGCCTTATAGGTTGAAACTGAACACGTTTGTAAACAGGATTGGCGAGTGGCGTAAAATTAGGTAAATAAACATATCATATTAATAGTACATCTTCGAGATATCATACATTTGAATCATCGATTTTGATGCTTCTTCTCGATGTCTATAATTATAATCACTTATTTTGCTAATCGTGTTGTACTAATACATTTCTTTGATAAGATACACCGCGCTCTGTAGCTTATTCAAGCTTGCATTTTTAAACGAGAGGATGTCGTCGTCATACGTTCGTTCATACAACTTCAACATCGTATCATAAAAAATGTATTGATTTTACCTGTGATTAATGATACTATATTCTATTTGTAATTGTGCAATGTCAACATTTTTGCGAAGCGTTTCTCACTATCGAAATTCGTTTTGTCAGTAAGGTACCGACTCAAGGCCATAGCTCACGGCTCGATTGACAATTCGATTTGAATAGAATTTCACAGGCTATTATCATTTGCATTGTCAATCGAATCTTCAAATATTACGGATGAACGTTTGCTTTTAATAACATTGGACCTCGGTCGTAAGATGGCGATTAAAAGGGGAAGTCAGCTTTGTCGTACAACAATGTTCATATCGTGTTAATATATCCATACGGTGTCGATAGGCGTGGATGTACGGAAATAATCCACAGCGATCCGATCATTTTCGAAAAAATGTCCCAACTAGATACAAAAACTTGCGATTCTCGCCAAATTCGATCAGCGTACATCGCGATATGGATAGCTGTACGACACACGCTCAATCATGAATATTTCTCCGCGAATTTCCCGCGAAAAATCCGGAAAAATATCAATGATACGGAAACGACATGGAAGACAGAGCTTGTTGAACAATCATACTCCTACGTATACATGTTTTTCCAAATGGGGGGTGTACTGGTCGTGTTCCAATGCATGGCTATGCGCCTCGTGTACGCGACCATGTATTGTTTCCCTACCAATTACATAAAGTACACCCACGTATCCAGCGTTGCGCGCGCGCGCGCGAGCGATGTATAAGAGAAAGAGAGACGGAAGAGGACGATTAGCGCTAGACCAGATTAGATAAAAACTTTATTGTACATAGCAATGTTGTACAAATTTTAGAACAATCAGTTGTATGTATAGGCTATCAGGATCTCCATCTAATTACGTGAAAAAATGCATCGTTTAGAAAGTACGAATTACAAATACACCACGGGGAATTACCGAGATCGTAAACGGATAATCAGCAGGACATTCAAGCAATTATATTAAGCGTATTTAATTAAATTAACGAGTGCAAGCAAATGCTATGTTAAGAAACTCCGAAGCCACGGTAACGATCCCGGCTGGCAGAATGTAATCAACGTCGTGCGAGATCGTACAGATCTCATTGATGTCCGTAGGAAAATATGAACGCAAGAGAACCTTTTCCTTCCCTCAACGTAGGTATACCACCTATGATAGTATATTCTCGCGTATATTCGATACCTCGAACCTACGTTCAATTTACAGTTAGATGCCTGATGGGGGAGCATTTTGCTGCGGCTCTTCGTAACACCTCCCATGAATGTGAGCGGTAATATCGCGAGGCAAACTTGTGAGAACGATAGACGTAAATATATCATGATTCCGCTTTCCTCCAATTATCCTGTTTACTCTGTTAACGCGGTTTACTCTGTAGGCACGAGGGAAGATAGGAATAATGCACGATATTTATTCATTTACTTCATCCAAGTGTGATACCTGATTGTGCAAATATCATTATAGCTATAAGCCTTAGGATTTAACGCGTGCAATTCAAACTTCTTATCAAGCCACCGACTAGCCTATCTGATGGCGTGTAATTGGCCTAGCGTGGATCGTACAAGCGTTCGTGCTTAGGTCGTAAAATGCAATATTATATTTCTGAAGAAAAACGCGATTTTTGAAGTAACGATGGCGCGTAAAGCAAAATGAGTTGTGATATTAAACCGTCGTTGTGCACAAGAAGCGGGTATATAGAAAAAGAAAAAAAAACTAATCACAACAGATAAGGTGTGATAATTATTGATGATGGTACTAGCATATAAGAGGTTTTACTTGATCTGTCGTGGTTCGTATAATACGATTCTATTACTTTATTGCATCGTCTTTCTGTCTACGGCATTCGGCACGTTTCGATATCTCATTAAGCACGATCCTGTACGATTATGTGTATGTATACGGATAATCATCGAATTGACTGCCAAATGCCGGAGCAAAGCACGCTTTTCTCTGTCCTATCCGGTTCGCGTAGGGTAACTGTGTTTTTTCTGATAACAGTAACAGTTACGGTAAGTTCTTAATATTTTCAACACTCGGTACTTGTTACGAAATTCGTAGCTAATCCAAAAATTGTACTTACGAGTGGATATTTCCATCGAAGGGGTATCAGTACAGTCAGCAAACATTTGGAAATGCCTTTTACTCTTATAACAAGGTTTTCGAAGACCGATCACAATCGATTTATTCTTTCGTCCCAGCTGCATACCTAACTATCCCAAACAAGATCATTCGAACGATTGAAAAATCACTTTTTATGTATTATCTCCTTTTTTGTAACTCTAATAAAAACACATGTCTCACCTAACAATTATTCGTGATGAAATTATCTCTAACTGTATGTGTCAAACGACTAAGCATCTTCCGAACGATCGTAGAATTATGGGGTTTCACGTGTTTACGGAATAATAATTGTTCTAGCTAAAAAAAAATTCTCGATATTGTAAACAAGTCTAGTCAAGACGACACGCGTGCGACCCGATCCTCTGCTATCCATTCCAATATGACAAATTCTATGACTAAATATCTCTCCTATGCCTCACTCCGCCAAACCGATTAGACTGGATCAAGAGATGACTTCTGTGCAAAGGATTCGACATATGTTTCTAATATCAGAATATTTCATATTTCGTTTCATTTTATTCTGCCGGGTAAAAAAAATTATGCATAATATAATTATATATAATTAATATAATGTGTAATTATATATTATGTTAATTATATGTAATTATATACAGGCATTTTTCATATATAATTATATATCAACAATAGTTGTGAGTATTATTTCTCGGCAACGCTCATTTATACCATCAGACTTGCATTTAGAGCATGTCAGTGAACCAAATAAAGACGGCTGATAGAAATCACTCGAGGAATCTATGTGACTCCTGAATTTTTAGCTCATTTGCAGTCATGGGAATATGTGTCGTATCGTTTCGACAACGGCGAAGAAAGATTTGGTCGTCGGTCGGTGAACAGTGTCACCTTACAATGATCTCAGATGGTGCGTTTTTCTAATTATAACTTTTGATGTATACTTTTAGAAAATAATTGGTAATCGTTTGCGATTCGTAAGGAAAAATGTTGTTCCACATTTCCCTTCCTTCTTTCCATGAATAGTTGCTCGTAACAATCTACATTATTCGTATAAGTAAAAGGTGGAATGAAAATCAAATATGTCATGTAAGAATATGTATTTTGAAAAATAATTCAGTTTTATGTCCCTAGCCTCGAAAATGATTTGTATTTACATTACCATTGTTTACGAATAATTCGTAATTGATGCCTTACTTTTTAATTAATTGGTCGTAGGAATGTGTATCAACAATGCAACTTTTTGTCCTAATAAAATGTGTACTTTTCTAAAAAACCACGTTGCGCCACCATTGGGTCGTTCTTCGTTGACGATTTCTCTGTACATTCGCATTTATAGCGTACATGGATTTATTATTATTCCACCATAAATAATCATACGTCTAATTGTAAAAGTTTAATTTTGAATGTCGGAACAGTTTTGCTGAAAATTTATCCTGTGGGAATTTTAGACCGATGCGAGATTTTTTCAATTTTAGCTACCATATCGAACTTGGTATTTTGTATTTCCTTTGAATCAGATTCGAACTCAAATTTTGGAATACTTATTTTAAATTTGAACTAACCGTAATCGACGGAACACTGCAACAGCACGATGGGCAGATATTCAGGTATCTAGCGTTGTATTATACAAATGATTGGTGCTGAGATGGAGTTATTTAGGATTCAAACTGAGACTAATTTAATTATAAGTTGAAAATATATATATTCAGTAAACTTTCACGATATCACATCAATGTGCTCACAATAACAAGTTTAAATAACAATGACAACAAAGTCTGAATACTTGAAAAATTTGTCAATTTTTCAACATTTACTACTTGTTCTATTCTAACAACAACAATCGTACGATGATAAAAGCTCGAAAACCAACACTTGCTGGATATACATGGATCAAAAAGTATGTATTCTTTTCAGTAGTGATTGTACTTCAGTAGTTTAAGCTAACGGATTTGCAAACGACGCGTTTCTCCGAGAATTTTTTTTTCCCCTCGCAGAAGACTGTTTACCACATTTTTTCACTATTCGATGCAGTTGTCCAGTATCAACGTAGCGAAAGTATTATTACATAGCTCGGTAGTCATTGCCTCCGTCATTATCATTTGGTTGTTGGTTCCTTAATTCTAGAGATTTAGAATAGATGCACGCTTATCCCGTTCAACGGGTTGAGTGATGCGACGAGTGGGTTAAAAATAAACGTATTTCGTGAAAACGACTTTTTATCGTTCGGGTATGTCAGCCAACTTTTCCAATAATTTATATAATCTTGTGGGACCATGCCTCAAAGCATGTGAATCGTATGCATGATGCGTTAGGTAAACAGATATCATCTCGGAGAGAAGAATCTTTTCATCACTTCGAGTAATATAACCAAAATAGTAATAGTTTTGTGCAAACTCGACACGGATGATATTGTTGATCGTAGAATCACCCTCGATATTGCTTAGTATAAGCATTTCTCAATGGCATTATAGAGATCAGACAACAAATCGAGATTTATCCGCATTAGCGAAAATGCCTACTTCATTGCACTGCCGTTCTCTACGTGGATTGGATCTTCTGTGTCGCTAATCTGTTTGTAAGCCTACGAAAGAAAAAATATGTTAGCGAAGAAAAATAATGGGAAGGTCTATTGCACATAAAGTTCTACTATTCAATGCAATTTGAAGTTGTGAATTTCGATGGAGAAAAGGTAAACACATATTCGCTAAAAATTGATTTACCTCTTCGGCAACACGTTTCAACTGCTCGCTCATATTTTCACCAGTTTTTTCAACCATGGACGTGAAATGCCCATTTTTCGTTTGAAGCAGCAAATGGGGATGATCGTATTCTACCATTTGTCCATGATCCATCACCACCACTCTATCGCTGTCAGCGACCGTATTCAATCTGTGTGCTATCGTCAACACGGTGCAATCTTTGAACTTTTTTCGAATCGTAGCTTGAATCACGGCATCCGTGGAAGGATCCACGTTCGCGGTTGCTTCGTCCAAAACAAGAATCTTATTGTTTCGTAAAATTGCACGTGCCAAGCACACCAGTTGTCGTTGACCGGCACTGAAGTTACTTCCACCGGCGTTCACCAGGTGATCCAATGACGTTACGGCATCCTTCAATTCAACTTCTTCCAAAGCAGTCCAAAGTTTGGCATCTTCAAATTTGTGGAATGGATCCAGATTATCTCTAAGGGTTGCGGAGAACAGAACTGGTTCTTGCGGAATTATTGAGATTTTCGTTCGTAAATCGTTCAAACCAATGTCTTTGGTATCCACACCGTCTAAAACGATTCTCCCCTCTAATTTTGCCAAACGAAATAGGGCAGAAATCAAAGACGATTTACCAGCCCCTGTACGTCCAACTATGCCAACCTACAAGTACAACGCGATCACGTGTAGGTAAAAATTGAACAACGAACCGGTCGAAAAATCGAATCAGCTTACCTTCATGCCCGGTTCGATTATAATATTCAAATCTTTAAGAACTGGAGGTTCCGATTCAACATATCGCATGTACGTATGGTCGAATTGGAGTTGACCTTTCGTGGGCCATTCCACTGGTGGTTTCTTACCAGGCTCACTCTCGAATGGTCCTTCTTTGTCAAGTTTCGTGTACTGCAATACGCGCTCGACGCTCGTCATTTGTGCAACAACCTCTGCTATCTGTCGCATTCCATGCTGCAGCATACCACACAAAATAAGCACCTGGGATATTGCCAAGCCCACGTCACCAGCAAACGTGGTCCCTGAAAAATGTTGAGAAACGAATTTCCAATTCCAATCATTATGCTATGCAGCAGATTCTTTTAGATACATACCATTATCCAACAGAATGAAGCTGTAAGTCACACAGGCAACGAAAGCGATGGACACAACATCGAGCCAGAATCCAAAGGCTGTACTCGTCGCCATAGTAAGATAAAATGCAGAGGTATGCAAATCTTGGTGTGTATCGAATTCTTTTCGTAACATCTGCTCAGCACCTGATGCCCGAATCGTGGCCAAACCATTGAGGGTTGCACTAACGTGTGAAAATACGGGGCTTTTTGCTAAAAACAGGAATGAATGATCGTCTTGAGTCAAATATAGAGGGATATAATTTCCTTAATGTAAAAACTTTTTATAGGTAGTTGAAATTAGTAGTCCGTGCCAACGGCAGTACAAGTGATAGTACAAAATATAGTAGATAGTACGATCAGCATAGAGAATATTTCAGAGAGAAGATAATTGAATTGCATAAATTGAGTCAATAAAAATGAACACTTACTGACACCCTCCAATCGTTTAATATCTTGTGCAGTGCAGATATAAAGCTCTTTAATTTGGTAGTATAAGAATCCCATGATTAGCATTAGGAATATCATGTACCAATTGATAATTGCCACTTGTATCAAGATACCACTCATAACCAGGAGAATTTGAAGAGCTTCGATCATTACTCGTGGGAGGATTTCATCAACTGCTCCTATATCCTTTGAAAATCGATTAAGAATACGACCTGAAAAATCGAAGACGTTGTTGAAAGCCTAGTTTAATGATGTCACGTCCAGTGGGCATGTCAATTGGTATCACGGATACGAATCAAAATAATAGAGCTATTTACCCGACGGATTTGTGTCGAAAAATCGCATGGGAGCTTCCAAAAGATTCGTGAACATAGTATTGTGCAAGCCTTTGCTGGCATCCATGCATATCTTGTAGAAAAGTATACTTCGAAGAGTTGTTATGAGCACGCTACCTATTATGAAGCCCCCGTAAATCCACAAGGCTGTATCGTTGGTTAAATAATGTTTTGTTGTTGCAACGAATGGCTCTGGCTAACAAAAAACATACAAATCGTTCAAGTGGGAATCATTCAAATCTTACGTAACACGTTTGGTACGTAGAAAAGCACTGATCGAACATTCTTAACGGGTTCGAAGGGAATAGCAGATAGTTCAGATAAGCCTTGCGTAATGCTGAAACTAAAAATTTTGGTTCAGAAATGGCCTTTGAAATGTAATATCGAGCTCTATACAAATCTATAATCAAGGATAAAATATATCTCTGAATGATCTCTAGTTACAATCAAGAAAACGTGCAAGATTACATATCTCAACATAATTATATTTCATGAACAACGTGAAGTTCTAAAATTTAATAGAATCGTCCCTAAATGTAAATGTATCGACGCTTCTTTTCACAATGCAGCATTGCGAATCGAAGAGCAAAAACAATATTATCCATTACCACAGAGAAGTTCAAGACATGAAAACAGCAGTATCCAGAATTCAAACGATACGACTCAATGCAATTTATTTTCTATCGGCATTTCCTCGTATCATGATCAACTAGTGAACGAAAACTCCGTTATACTTACCGAACTAGTAATCCATGCTGTTGTGGTGTCATTTGTACTATTATCAGCATCCAAGGAAGTTAAATTATACGTAGTAAAATTACCTAGAAACATTTGTAAATGTGGAGATTTCTGTTCTTCCCTCAATTGCATTTCTTTTTCTGTAGTCCTGTTGAGAACAGTTACATATGAGTGAAAATTCTATATGTCAGTACAAGTTTGCCAGCACAAATATTTATCGCCTACCAATATCTGACCCAGTAATCTGCACCGCTACTTGCCAATTGTCCCAGTATCAAGGTGAACAAGACGCAAAGAATCATAAATGGCGAACCACCCGCTCTGAAAAATTTCCAATAGAGTGATTTCTTCATTCCACCTTTGGCAATCAATTCCTCTGTTTCTTGCGGTTCCTCTTCCAATTCAATCTCTTCCGCAACAGCAGAAATATCCGAAACCATCCTTTCCAGTGGAGCGCGTTCTGGCGTTTTATTTTGTTCATCAACATCGTTATTCAACAAATCTGCAAACTCTAAATCAGCCTTTTGTAACTCCTCGTAAGTTCCCTGATGTAGTACTTTGCCCTGTGAGATCATCGCTTATTTTACAATATCGAACAAACGTTTAAATTTAGTATCGATCTACCTGTGCGAAATATGCCTGACAAATGAAAATTGACGTCACTTACATTATTAAGCAAGACGATATGATCAGCATTCTTTAAATACTGAATTTGATGCGTGACCAAAATTCTAGTTTTGTCACGTAAGTAGCCATTTATACAATCGTTGAACAGTTGTTTGCCGACGTGGGTGTCGACTGCCGATAAAGGATCATCTAAAAGATATATGTCAGCTTCTCTATAGACGGCTCTGCAATATAACACCAATGAATAACGTACGTCTCAACCAAGGTTTTCATTTTTCATATTTCGGATGATGAAGCGATCGAAACAGCCGATCGTTTTCTCTCCGTCGGTCTTATACGATCAGTAAGTACATTGTAACGCATAAATTATTTATCACATGCTTTCTAGAATGACCAAATACTGGGCAACTGAAAACTAATCCTAAGTATCAGAAGCAAACAATGTATACATCAGATTTCATCACGAAGATATCAACAGCTTATTGATACTTTAGGTATTACATAACTGAATTTCCGGATATTCGCATTCCAAGGAAAAATATTGTTCCTTTATTCATTCTCAGATCAAAGATCGTATAGTCGGTGTATTATGAGCCGAATATTCATGACCCTAAACGCTCGATACAAGTAGATAACACATTTGTGGGGAGGATTTGTTGCAGTTTACGAGCAGAAATACTTATACTCAAGCGTTCGGAGGCTTCGAATCGTACGAATTATACGAAAGTATAAGAATAAATCGCATTGCATATGACACAACTCGCGGCAATTGGATGTAATTGTGTTCCAGTCGGTTTAATCTGTATTCTTATCAGCTAAAGCGGTGACGAAATTTTAAGAGTTTGGGAACATTCAAACCCGGAAATTTATCACGATAAATGATAGGTACGAACGATCAATTAATATACCTCAAATCAGTTTATCTAATAAATCTCGAATCATTTTATTTTATCGCTCATCGTTTGTACGATACCATATAATCACGACCAAAACTTGACGAGACAGATTCGAGGATACGTCGAGTTGTCATTAAAACTGGAGTGGTGGCATCAAACCGTTGCCTCGACCACGTTCCACGAATGCTCCATCATCGCGGATCTTGTAATTTACCAGGCAACACTGAAGAACTCTGCTACGTCATTGAAATTTATCAAAGTTGTATGCTGGATACGATTTACAATACGTCGAATGAGTTATTAATTATGCAAGCCCAGCTCTTGAATGCCTCACAGAAATAGACTGACAAATTTGAGATTGCATTATCATTTTAGAAGGAACGTGACTGAGATTTTCATATCTATCGATGTCTTTATCACCTTCCCGACACCTCACAATCGCGAACCATTCTTACTATTAAAACTTTTCGAGCGATTAGGATTAATCGTGATAAGATACGAATAATCACAGCATGCTATGTCAACGATACGGAAAGACATTGGAAAAAAAAGTATGGCCATCACGATGAACAATGCAATACACGTGACAAACTTGACATTTTTATGACCCCAGTCAATCGGTGAGATATAAAGGCTATACATAGATTTTCGATGAAACCGATCATAGCTAATACTTTCCCATTGAGTAATTTTTATAGATGAATCTAACAATCCTAACTTTCAGCTGCCACACTTCCCTGGTGTAACATAGCTGCCACAGTAGGGTCTGTTGGACCCCAACTGAAAAACTTTTCGTAAAAAAAATCTATCCTGGATATTGACTTGAAAATTTTATGGTAACATCTTCTGGAACTACTTTAGTGAGAAAAATTAGTTGCATAACCACAAATTGAATTTAACTGTAAGAAAACTGATAATCTGTTGAAAAAATAGCAAAGAACGATAGTTTTTACTTGAAAAGACTGGGATCTCTTCAATCCGAGAGTGCCAGCTAAGGCTTAACATGCGTATGGTTCTGAAAGTCTGCGAAATACATAATTACTTGAGCAACTCACCTAGCTAAATTAAGTCGTGCACGCTGTCCGCCACTCAACGAAGAGCCTCGATCGCCAATAATTGTCTTGTCTCCTTGCGGTAGTTGTTCAAAGTCCTTGACGAGAGCGCACACCTTCGTTACTTGCTGATAGCGTTTCTTGTCATAAGGTTGACCGAATAGAATATTATTTCGAATAGTACCGCCGAATAGCCATGGCTCTTGATTCGCAAACGAAATGGACCCGTTCACGTAAGTCTCGCCCTTGGAAGCCCGAAGCTCGCCAAGAATTAATTGCAAGAGAGAGCTCTGAAATTCATCAATGCAGTCGGTATAGAGATGAACTTAAGTAAACGATGGACAACGCGACGCAGACTCACTTTTCCTGCACCAACTGGCCCCACAATAGCACACAATTTTTCACGTTGGATGCAGAGATCTACACGATGCAGAGTGTTGACGATTGAACTGTCGATCCAAGACGCGACGACATCATTTATTAGAATAGCACTTTTCTCCTCAGATTCTGGATGCGATTGAATCGAAGGAATATTCTCATTTAGCATCAGAAATTTCTGGAGAAATCAAATTCAATGTCGTCATTTTCAATGTTTTGTGTGGAAAAAAAAGTAAGATTTTTACAATCAAAGGGTAATCTAGTTATATTATACCTCGATTCTTTTGACAGATACCAACGCTTCTGCTAAGAAAGACACTGCTAAAGGGTAAAAAATAGCCATTGTAGCCTGAAGAATATTGAAGTACTGTGCCAGCGAGAATGCTACATCGGCAGTTATATCATGCCCAAGAAGTACCCATGCCAAAAGCGTAAAAAATAGCGTCGTTCGCTCGGTGAATACCATTGTTGCGAGGTAAAATCCCCTTAAGTACGATGTTAAAGTTAAGACATCTATTTCATAACTGGAAAAAATGAAAAATGAGTGATAAGCGGAAAATTTACAAACAATTTTTGTACGACAATAACGAAAATATATTATACTAAGACGTACCTCCTTGCAAGGGATACAAGTTTTTCAAAGGGTTTCTCCCATGCGTACATTTTAATGACTTGAATACCACTAATAATTTCGCTCATCAATCGCACCCTTTCGTCTGTCCTCAGAGCGATTTTCATTCGCAACTTTGCTGTGATTCTACTCAAGTAGCCTGGGGAAATATGGTTCGATTAACCGAAATATAATAATTAAATATTATATACACCGTGAGGCGGTTCAGATAATTGGTTCGGCAGGATTCAGTGCACAAACGCATATTCGTGTGATGCCAGAAATTATTTACCAGTAGGTGGCAAATTAGTAAATATCCAGTTCCAATGGAAGGAAAGAATGAGCGTCAGACTGGTAGGAGCCCGCTACAAATGTTGTTATCACCTAAAACGCATCGGATATGCAAGATGGAGTCGAAAGAGATTTGCATCCTTTTTTGGGCTGTCCTCTAACAGCATAAAAGGTATCGATATAAAATTACACGAAGTATAATGAACTCAGCCACGGAGTTTGTGAAATCTCTCGCATTGACCCAACAAAAACTACGGTCTCAGAATAAATTCGCCACTAACAAGCTTTCTGTAAGTCTCTGAAGCTTGAATTTTCCCACATGGGAAAAATGACAATCCATTATGACGCTCCGGAATAATGAGTCTGCGAAGGATATTTCATCGACAGCCATCCTTTCCCTCCAGGAAAATATGATACAATGACTTTCTGTCGCTTTTAAAAATAATGCAACATGAGAAGACACGTCAAAATAACACGCACTTTCGAATATTACACTCGTTCGAGTATTGTTTAATTAGATCAGAAATTGACTTGGGCATTTTTGCAAACTATCTTGTCATGGAACGGGTCTGTTATGATATCATGCACAAAACTCACCTTGAAGCGGAATAGTTTGTATGGTAATCAAGAATATTCCAGCGAAACAAGCAACATTCACACTACGATAGATGAGATATGTGATCAAACCACATTGAATTGGCATGATCCATATGTAGTGTAAAAATATGCATGCCATATCAAATCTTGATACGTCATTGGAGAGTAGGTTTACAACTTGACCGCCAGCGGTCTGACCAGATGAAGATCTTGACAGACGCAAAATCTGTGAGCAAGAAATACATTTGGTTTAATTGTGTTCGCTGAAGGTTTGCGTCAACCTACCTTTCGATAGATGAGAGAACTACAAGCGATTCGAATTCGCATTCCGATCTTCGACTGCCCCAAATTCGAGTGATGGTTTATAACCGCGCTCATTGCCGATAGCAACACGACCGCGGTGGCGTACAAATAAGCGTCTTGAGCAGTTGAAGTTCCCGCAGGATCAAAATGTGCGATCAAAAGACCGAGCACGAATGGCTGCGCCACTCTATATAAGGAATCAGTATCGAAATAGCTTAGTTAGTTACGATACAAGTCTAGCTGTAAATGATGAGCCGTTAGCTCATTTACCTAACGAAAACAGCATGAAACAGGAGCCATCCGCCATAGATACCGTACGGCCACATGAAGGTTTTCCTAATAGCCGTAGCCAGTTTTGGTTTACTCTTGTTTTCTTTGGCTTTCTGTAATTCGTCGTTCCATGCTCTACGGGAATATCCACCAACTTATTACAGTGTCTTCCGATATATATCAATAAGATCAATAATAACAATGAGATATCAAACGTGTTAATATTGACGGTGTATGTAGATAGTTTTCAATCATTTAATGCTTACGCTTCGAGAGTATTGCCCAACGGTTCGCTGTAGTCTTCTGGAAGCGCGTTGTACAGATCTTTGATTTCCAGATCATGTTTTCTGCCGTACCAAAAGAGTGGAGTCAACCACCTGTCACACAAAGGTCATACAAACCAACTTTAACTCAGCCTAATAAAAGTATAATGTATCGCACACCTTCGTGACAAATGCATTATTTGTTCAGACGAAATACTAAAATATCGAATACATTCAAGTCGTTAATGGTTATTAAATTTTGTCAAAAAAAGAGGGTCAAAAGTGATCGTGAAGAAACAACAATCCTTTTTTTACGACCAATGGTTGCAGTTATATATTTATAGAATTTTTCAATATCTTCTCTTTATGATGATTTACCATGTAGACGCAGTGTTTCCAAGTATTTCAAAATTATACCGAACACATCTTTAATCTTGAACCCGAACTTTCGTTGACTTGAAAAAAATTATCTTGTGAAATAATGAGCTTTTAAGGATGTTTCGAAGATACAATCAGAGACAAAAGTATATTACTTTAAAAAAAAAAAATTAATATCTCTTCAACTATGGCATATCAATAATCCGATTGATTATCATAAACTCGTTTCTAATATAATTTATTTACCTTTACCCAATTTTTAAATAAAATTTCCAATTTTTGTGATTATTTTTTTTTTTAATGTTGAAAGCGAATATGCCTTGAATTGAACTTGAGAAAAAAATATATCGCGTTTATTATATCTGACATGAATAATACTAATTATCAAAAATGGCTTTACCAAAATCTACACAACAAACATATAGTCATACAATGATGAATACTAAGTATATACCTACCCATATAATTTATCGTGTAAAAACCAGGTTTTCGATTCGTTTGTAATTTTTGTGTCGAAAACGGTTTAGTGAATTTAAATAAGATTATGCAAAATTGATTGTGTAGAATTCAAGTTACAGAATATGAAATTTTAGGCTCATTAGGATCTATTTTTGAATAATGAAACTAAATTTATTTTGTTGGGTCAACGAATCTTCATAAGATTACGTGGAAAATTAATATTATTTTAAGTTGCAATAAATTTTTAACGGCTTTGTAAATCGGTCTGGAATTTTCACATTAGCTTTACCATTAAATGGAGAACATCGTACTGAATTTTCGTTTGTCGCGTAACATTTTGATATTCCTCCCAACATGCTGAAAAGTATACCTTCTCCTTCAAATTCATACATGGTTATAAAAGATATGCTTAAGGTGCCAAGGACGTCAGCTCGAAAGCCGTTTAAAAGAATAACGTAACACATGCAAAGAACCTGACAACAGAAGGACCATCGGAAATTAATTTTTCCGACCCAACAAGAGAAAAACCCTGCTTAATAATTGAAGTACATATCACAATATAAGTGGGGGCTTAATCAATCGAGTCGAGTCAAATAATAATGAGAATAAATAGTTATTTGACTCAATTCGATTGATTAACAATAAGCCTCCAGTTATATTGATATAAGATCGCGTGACAACATCAACATGGATAGAAGTACGTATCGCGTTTGATTCCAAATCCAATCCACCACGAATAAAATATCAACTTGTCTGCGCTTCTCCCTCTATGCCGTGAGGGAGACAAGTTTTGACTGTTATAACGCGAAATTTTGTGTTTAATTTGTACAGCCCAACCTCATCCATCTCAATATTATTTGATTGATTATTTAAACTCGGCCTTATTATTGATAAAGTAGCCTCGAATTCATTTTCACACTTTCAGCTGCCATGGATGTTGATTCAGGCGCTGCGCAGCATTAAGCGTACTTATTTGATATCTAGCACTTGTTCCAATAAGTATACTTGTGTCAACAAGAGTTTCGGACTTTCAATGCACACATCACGATAAGCGACGCCGACTTATGTATATTTGCCGAGTTATCAAAACTAGTCCAACAGCTTTGTATCACAGTTAATCAGTTATATTTTTGAGCAATAATTTTACATCATATTACAACTAGTATAAATTTCGACGATCCGAAGTGATTACATTCCATCAACATGAATTTTCAATGAATACTTCAGCCTTTCATAATATGAAAACAAGTCGTGAATGACAATGAATGCCAATAGAACACAATCAATCAGTCATCATGTGGAAAGTCGAACGAGTGTACTATTTTCAGCAATCTCTATACAGGGGGGTCCACAATAAGAAGCTGAAAAGACAATGACACGTAGAGTTGTAGAAAATACATATTACAAAGCCGAGTACATACCGAGTTCCTAGATATCAACCATGTGGTATGATAATGTCCATTGTATGATAATGCGAGCGGAGCGTACGCGTCAGAATGCTAGGAAAACACGCATATACATATTCCGATAAATATCAATAACTTATTGTATCATCCGAATGTACCAATCTCGATGTACATTCTTCAGTTACGGAACAAAGCAACGACTGAAAAATAATTAATAAACGAGTCGCCTCGAATTTGCAGATATATCGTTGGCAGCAGCTAGGAGTAGATATTTTACGAATGTTTCAGTTTTGTTAGCAGAGGTTATGGTGGTATCCATTTGGAAAGGATCGAAGCTAAATTGTTGAGCATTTTTCTCAATTCTCATCGTAGAAAAACGATTCATTCTGTAGAGCATGTTGGATAAGCAAGAGGAAATTTTGTAATTTTACTCCACTGGAAAGTTTGTGGCATTCGATGATCGCTGCCCTGTCAACTTTGTGGTTCTAAGAAATTTAGTATCGGATAGAGCAGTGTTTGGTTTACGATACGAATAACTGACATACGCGGTTTGACACAGCTTGAAAAACGCTATTCTCGCCTATGTCGATGCCTGATCTCAGTGCGAGTGTTGGTAGAGAAGTTAACTGGTTAACTTTTAATGGATAAGTGGCAGACCCCTTTCCTAAGTAAACCATATTTCGTGTCGTGTCATTGCATCTAATCGACTTTTTCACGGGAAATGTCAAGGTTGCGCAACAAGCACCTGTCTCTGTAAGAGCGTTGACCTCCCACGTGAGATGTGACTCTTGTCAGACCCGGACAAATTTGGTGCAAAATGTCACGCCAATACATATGTGATAATTGGAAATAGCGCATGCAAGGTCTTTGTGGTTTTTTAGTCTGCAGATTTTGAAACGATTTATATTCATAAACAACGAGTTCTGTGCTTGTGGAATATGAATGTTACATCAGAATTTCAAAATTCAAACTAATCAACTTAAAATATACTGGAATTTGGTATAATTATCAGAAAATTGAGATGCGAAATTTAGGAAGGTGTTAATGAACAATTAAGAATTACTTGTTTTGCAATTCAACATTTTTGCTCGATGTTTTCCGTCACAGCTGGAAACTTTACAGCCGGATAAATTCGTAAAATATATTTCTTTTAAAGTTTTCTCAGCAAATACTCATACATTTTTAGAAATGGCTACTCCAAAACTCGCTCAATTCAAGGGTCACAATGCGCGATTTTATAATCCACAAAAAGTATCATTTTTAATACGATAGACTTCATCGGGGAGGCGGTGAGCATAATAAATTATGTACTATTTTCAATGATGATACATTATCCAACTAAATTTTCTAATAATAATGGGCACTAGTGATTTAAAAACAACAATAGTTTTTATCTAACGTAGGGACCAATCTCTCATAATGTATAAAGTTATCAGTGAATATTATTGAAAACGCCGAGAACATGGTGTAAAATTGTTGGTAGTTTAATGGTCGATGTTTTCAATTTTGAGATGGCATAGCCTCATGCATGAAATTATGCTATAGCATACGAAGTAGGATAAGTAGAGTATCTGCAAGAATAAGATTATACAAATGATATGTTTTTCAGCGAAGAGTCGTGGGATTTGAGTCATTTCGAACGACTGTACTCATTCAATGTTTGCATATTATATGATTGACATAAAAACGCTATATTTAAAGAGTTGTTAATGATAGAACTATATTAGAAATCATATGCATTACAGTCTCTGATAATATCAAGTAATAATTATTTCCGGATAATAGTAATGATTTTTTGCTACACGCCTTGTTGTTAGAATTGTCCAGTTCTAGACACTACCTTGCCAACCAGGTGTAATACTGGTATGTAATGAAACCCGTCATATCCACCCCGCTATCAAATTATCTGATGTTTCTATCCCTGTCCACGAACTATGGTTGATAGTTCTGGATATATAAATTGCTGTCTTTATTATTCAATGGGATACCATGCAATATTGCTGCATTATATTACTGAAGAATGACGAATTGAAATTAGACCAAGTTTTATAGAATCAATTCACTGTTTGTTGCTGGATGATTTCGAAAGAATATTATCCTTATCAACAGCGATTCAAGGGAACAATGTTTAATGATTATCTACAAGTGCTGTTCTTACCAATCTAAGATTCTTACAAATTTTATCTTAACAAGCATTACAAACCACTGATCTGGCAACACTGCTATTCCAAGAAATCACTTATTAGTCACCAGACTTTAAAACTCATTCATCGAATCAACCAATGATAAATATCAGAGAAAGTGCCAGTCATGACTACAAGCATATCGAGTATGACATTGCAATTCTGAATATTTACACGTTTCCCTCAAGATCGAAGCTGAAAATATGTGATCATGCCACGACTAATTCCTTCATATAACATTGTTAAAAAATTATAGATGAAATGCTCCATTGCAGGATGTTTGTTTTTCAGAACAAATGCATGCGATGAATTAAGTATGTGTTTAAATATGGGACAGTATTTTTCCAAATATTTTTTTTTCATATATTCGAATACGGGTGAATACCCAATTACTGGACTGATCGCCCACTCACTTGGCCCTCAAGATGCTTGTAATAATGTCCATCCCCAGTATTGGGAGAGGCAGAGAGGAAAGGACCGGGAGTAGGCGTAGCAGGTGCATCTTGAAAGCCCCGAGAGTGATCCTCCAGGGGTTTGCGTTCCCCATAAGTTGGTTCGCCAGCCTGGTTACATGATGGAAGCAGCTGTGTTGAGCATAGTTCAGCATTCATATTGCAAGCATCTCTATTTATCAAGATGTACAAAATATTTAGCTTTTGGCTGATACATTTGATAAAATATTGTGATATTTTACCAAGATTTTGAAAAATAATTCTACCGATGAAAGCAAGTTTCGATATTATTAATTTAAGATATTTTGTAATAATTCCATTTTCACAATGAATTATTTCAGGAATGTCTGCAAATTATTGTTTTCGCTGTCCTGATAGGTCGTGGTATACAGTCATAGTGACAGATTACCTTGACTTAATGTGAACTAACAAACCGAATGTTGTTCCAAAAGTCGAGTATCATTAAGACATTCTCTTCGTAAGATCAGCTTGTTCAACATTTTTTAGTAGGATGAATTAAATATTTGTTAAACAAATAATTTGACATATCCTCCACATATTTGCTTATTTATATACGCCGTTATCAAATTCATGTTACATTATAAAACATGAAACTAATCTCATGTGACATTACTTTCAATTGAGGAGCTTTCAACTGCTTTTCTTCAGGAAGGAAATTCCCAAGTTGTGTATATTAGTATTATGATAAATATCAAGAGTGTACTAACGTATATCATCGATCAGTATTATTGTCTAATTTGTTACAAATGTACAGAAGCTCTTGGCAGTGCGACATCAACTACTGCGACTGTAGATTACAGCTACTCTATTCACAATGGTACCAAATTGTTTTGTGTGATTGTTCAGCTGAAGCGAAGAGTATGTTATGTTCAATGGTATTGTATTTTTATAGGACATAATAAGACCTGCAGATAGATTGTCCATGCTACACCATCAAGTATCTGAATGCTTGTTCATTATTTTTCACTAAAATGGTATAGTTGTGCCATGACAAAATCACTCCCGGATCATTGGAACTAGAAATTCAGTACTCGATTAATGTAGTCGGATTTTAGATCCAGTATTTCAGTTCGCCTTAGGCAGAGTTATTTGTTAAGGATTTCTATCAGGCATGTACATCTGAATTGAGAAAATTTTCTTATTTATTCGAGAGCAGCTCCTCACATTGCTTTTAAAACCAGAAAAATACAGTATTTGTTTTGAGTTTAAAATAAATTTCGGAAACCAAAATCAACGGAATCCATATATTCACTTGTAACAGCACCCAATCATATATTGCAAGACAGTAGATTTCAAAAGCTTAAAGATTATGACTTCATGAAAATGCAAAAAATTTCCTTAACATATAAGAGAGTGTTCGAAATTGAATGATACAACTTTAAATTTACATTCACGACAGCAATAAATTAACTAGACGCGTTGACAGCTTTGAATATTGTACAAGTACGCGAATACATAAACTCCATGCCCTTTCCTGTTTAGTTTTGTATTACCATTGCTAGCTCCGATTTCTCGCTTTGTCTATCTGTCCATTTGTACAACTGTTTTTTGGACATTCTGGTGTTCATGAAAAGTCATTTGCATGGTAAATATAGATAGCGTAAAAAATAAGAAGTGGATTAAGGGTGAAGTAGATAGCATTGAACTTATATGATACGTTGAGTATATTGCATAAAGGTAAATAAATAGCAGCAATAAAACTAAACAGGGCTGCAATGCAATGTTGTACAAATATAAGCTCACAAAGAAAAGGAATACACATCTGATTAAAAAACAATGAACAAATGATAGCACGGCTGTCTGAGTGACTGTTCTCTACTGATAATTTTGTTGATTCAATTCAAGTTGAAAATGTACACAACACTGATTATCAAGACAAAAAACAATAATGTCCAATGAATAACCGCGCTCGAATCTTTGATCCACCTAAAATACGTTGATGAATGACTACCAACCAGATCGCGTGTATTAAATCTATCAGGCAATTTATCTCGTCAAGCGAACGAATAAACCTGAGCTGTCTTAAACATGGGAACACATGTGTATTGGTTAATCAGCGCTGGTGACATAACCCTCCGCATGCACGCGTCGCGTCTTGATGATCCGCGAGTACATAAAGCTGAAGCAAGTATGATTACACAATGAAAGAGTCTCATCAGGATCAAGTGTCATGGATTTCAATGTATCATATTCTGGTAGACGCGATGTAAGTATACGCGATGGTGTTGATGACTTAAGGATCTAATCATAGTTACTTACCAAAATACTAATTTGCTCAGAGGATTAGCCGTCGCCGTTGGATTAGGGTTGGTGTACTTTTTACTGCTATCCATTGTCGGAAAATGTGTTCAACTGATGGCAAAACAATCGCGTGTTGACGACAATAAATATTCCCTATATAAATAAACTAAAACACTAATATTCGATCCTTTCACCGCGCCGCCACGTGGCCAATCTAATCACTAGTCCGATCCGACGGACGTCAACGTACTCCGAACGCTCCGAACTGCCGAGAACTGAAATTGAGAATTGAGAATCGGAGATCGGGGATAGTCGGAGATTTCGCTAACAAAAAGCCGTCGTCAGTTGGGAGAGGGGCGGGGACTAGAGAGAAGGACAGCGCGTAGAGTAAAACCTTGTCGAATCATTGTTAAATTCCCCGTCGTAGCTCATACATTTACAGCGCTCGATTGTAAGTATACATGTATGTATCTACATGACTATATGATATCCACGCGTGTATATTTAAAACATAATAGTTGCTACAGGTTTGACATATGTTATATTTCTAATATACGGCTCTAGTATTCTCAAAACAAATTGATTATTCGTGATTGATTACAATTATTTCGAACGAACCGCAACTCAACTTTTCTTTTGTTCGTTTGACCTTGTATACCGATTGTCAGCGTCTCGCTGCCGGTAACGTTACAACTGCCATTTCGTGCCGTCAATACGAATGAAACACGTTCCAAAAAATACCCGCACCGCGATCTCACCTGAAAATTTCTCACCGGCACTATAAATGGCATATCTAAGAAAATATCAACGATGAAGCTAATCCGAATGATTTTGATCCTTATTCCGACGGGATTGAAATAAATACCAACGAATTTCATTTTAGCCAAACGGAGTAGTAGTCATAAACCAGACTCAATGGTTATCCATTATATGTAAGCAGGGAAATTCGACATAATCTGTAACAGTATAGCTAATTATCTTGGTTATTTTATCAGAACATTAGTGATGTTCTAAAAAATATTCTCCACATTTGCAAATATTGTTTGTAATATTGTTGATTCATTTGAGGCTGTATGATGTGTACTTCTATTCGTTGCAGGTCAAATCCAATACGTATATGAAATACCATCCGTTTCATGAGAATCTCGACTCATTCATTCCAATCCACTGTTTGACAAAGTTTTATGCGATTTTCATTGTAAAGTTTAAAGCAATTCATTTTCATTTCGATAATGAATTGTTACACGGATTTGTTAGCGAATTAGTAGTAAGTGTGAAAGACTCCTGTTCGCAATCGGTTATCTGGAACTAGTGGGACACGCGACGCGTCTGAACGTTGATTGTGGTAATCGCAGAATTATTCATAAGATATGTCTGGTTTACGCTACAAAAAAGAAGTCTTCACACAGTAAAACAATTTCCTCCAAATTTAACACAAAAATGTGTGTCAACGACTTTTTTTTAGACAAAATTAATGTGATCTCAACTCAGGCCGTGTGTAGTAATGAAATAACACAGCTTAAGAGTAACACAATCAATGTCAGAGTAACATTTAAAAAGTGTTACTTCAGTATCAAACAACATTGTTGTGTGTTGAAAAATGGACTGATCGAACCACACTAGCGATTGTGTTAAATCAACACACTGAAATGTTAAATATTCTACACACAGAGTTTTACACTTTGCACAGTGACGGAAAATTTGTTACTGTGTACAAGTAATTCACGCATATTATTTACGAAGATGAGGAATGCCGAATATTGCAGTATTCGTTATTTGAATTACATCGGTCAAAATTGGATTATAATGAAACGTGGGAAGATGTTTAAGCACTACTATAGAGATATTCGCGATGATAACCCTGGACTAGAAAAAAATACTGGAAAATGGATACTTACTTGGTGTCTCTAGGAAACTTGAATATCCGATAATTTGTAATCGCTCAAAATAGCACGAAAATGTATTACGACTGGCGACAACCATATAACATTCATCTAATGAGTAATCATCAATTATTTCTTCTTTTTCTTTCTTAAATGCTTGTAGCTGCATTGTACACAGTACGGAATAAGTACCAAGGTTGATTTTTGTATCAATTATTTCGACGGAATAATCGTGATTGGTCATTAATTTGAAAAATACGTCCCATTGGTAATTACCAATGATATACTTATAATAAATCCAGTAGCTGCCAATGATATACCTATCGTTTAATCAGCATCATTTGTCCTCGTAACGTTATCACAGTCGTCATCAATCAATGAAGAGGCTATTCTGACACACCTTTGAACATTCTCCAATCATAGATATCACATCAATATACGGTTCCAACTAACCGTGATTGCGTTGAATCATATCGACAATCAATATCCCGACACCTTTAATCAATCGAGAATATCACGACACGGCGGTGGTCGTTTGGAAAGTGGATCAATAATTATACAAATTATTCTGCAGAAATTTAATACAAAATTATGAACCAAAGAGATAAGATGGGAATACAAAATGTTACGGATCATTGTAAGAACAGTAGATTCTGGTGTTTTTTTAGTTGCATAATTATTATAGACGACCAATTATATTTCAAAGTACTTACAATTAGATAACATTTCTTTGGTGTTTGAGAACTACATCCTGACAATGAATTAGCTGCCAAGTAAAACGACTATGCAAAATAGTAACTCACGTAATATATGTAACACGTTGATAACACTGGGCGATAAAAAACAGTGGTCTGTACATTTTTGACCACACCCATCTATATCTAGTTTAACGCACTAAATCCGTTTGGCTCAAACACTCCTAAAATTTCGAGTAAATTGCGAAAAATCACCGAAAATTTGTATCGACCTAGATCAAGTAGGCATTATGTACTTTGTTGCGCTGAAAGCGAATCGGAGGTCGGTTAACTTCCATCATGGGTGTATTTGGCATAATTTGTAAAAAATACAGGAAAATTGTATTAATTGATCCGAGATGATCCGTTTTAGTACCTCGGACTTCTGTATCCTGAGTTAAACCAGATGGCAGAAAACGTTTCAAACACAAGATATAACGTGGCCGGGTCGTGAAATGATGGTCACTAATTTTCAAGGTGATATTAAGGTCCGATTCGATTTTCAAATGATATTTTTTATTTCATAATCGTATTCAATGGACAAAATGCGTAACTTTTGGCGGAAAAATATCTTGAATGACCATTATGCAAAAAGTCCAGTTCTAAAAAATGTTCTCCAAAAAATACTTATTTTTTACATTGAACACGATTATGCACTAAATAATAGAGGGTTCATTAACAAAAATTCTAATTCTACGTTGTTTAACCTTGAAACTAATTTGAACTACAACGTCACCATTATTTCACCCCCTGAAACCCTACATCTTTTGTATAAAACATTATCGGCCATTTCGCTCCGGAGATATAGCCTGGGGTACTAAAACGGATTGATTTGTATCCATTACGATTGTAGCGGTTTTTCGCAATTTACTCAACATGTTACAGCTGTTTGAGCCAAACGGAGCTTGGATTCGGATTCAGTGCGCCAAAGTAATATAGATAGATGGTGCTGATCGAATGTACGGACCACTTTTTTGTACCAGTGTGATCAATTATTATATTGGCCCTCCGAGACCACGCTTGATAAGCGCGTAACTCGTCAGCATTCTTGCACCACTTACGTCAATTACGGTAACAGAAGTATAAGCAAAGACAAACGAGACGGTTGCGAAACCAACTGCAAATCCTATTCAATCGTTACAGTATTAGTCGTCATTGCCGATCACAAGATGTGTTAAATCGTCTTATTCTCACGCGATACTTAGCTTATCGACGTTGCGAATTGCTCAATTATATCAGTTGAGATGCAAACATTCTACTTGCCGAAGATCGCACAAATTATTTTTATGAATGAATCAATAATTTATTTTTGTTACACATTTTCCATCATCAATTTAAAAAAGGTTAGGCACCGCGACGAACTGAAGATTCAAAGTGTATAAATTTTATATATTTACACAGTACATTTTCTTCGCACTTCTTTTCGTAGAATCGATTACAGCTATCGTATTTCGCAAATAATCAATTTTGCAATTAATTGTTCGCACAATTTAGTAATTAACAAGTAACAAATAATAAAATAAAAACATGTGTCCCTTATTTTTTTGTCCTGAAAATCATTTAACATTTAGTTTAGCCCTGTATGCAATGTCGTCGCTAGGAATTACATAGATTCACTCTCATTAATATCTACTAAGGGTGGTTTCTACCCCTAATTATGAGACTCGACCGATATAATCAAACAAGTGTCGAATATTTTTTGATTTTTCATCACCCGTCAACGTTTGGTTCGATTTGGTGATTTACACCGGGGTATGTTTACGTGTTAGTCGAGTGATCGCAAAACGGTAGAGGATTCGTCGAGCCATTGCCATATGGATAAATCGCGTATCAAAGGAAGATGATAGCTACAGATTCTATAAACATTATCGTACACACCCTGTTTATGCTAGTCATTGCTGATAGTTAGTAACACGGTGACCCAATGATGCCAACATTATTTCGCAATCCGGTGATAGATTATGTATATTAGTTATATACATTTCTTATGATACATTAAAGAAACAAAAAACCTGACTGCGATAAGTTATACTAACTGAAAAACGAATAAAGAAAATATATACTACAATATAAATATAACTTGGATGTTCGTAAAGATGATACAGGGGGCAAGAAACGAAACAAAGCATAGTTGTTTGTAATTTAATCGTTTTCACTTAAAGACCTTTTACTTTTTCTAACATTCAAGTTATATTCATATCGTAGTATGTATCTTATTTATTCGCTTTTAGTTAGTACTTCTTAGCGCAGTTGGGTTTTTTATTTATTTCATGATTTATTTTATTTCGCACTTTTAGTTTTTATTTTTTGTAAATATCCCTCGTAACGTTTCTTTAATATTTTCAACTATTTATTCATAAAATGTGAATAAACAAATTATAGTACAGGGTGGATCATTTTGACTTATAATTGAAAATATTCGAAGAGGAAAACTAAACGGTAAAAACATTTGAATCAAAAGTTGTAGAGGATCACGGGGAACAACTTTTGACTGAAGGCTATGAAAGTCAGCCAAATTTTATGATGGAATATTCAAACAAATTATCTATCAACAAACAACAAACTATTGAAAAAATACACGCCTCCGTCTGAACGCGTATCTTTAACTGTTCACCTTAAAGATAAACCTCGATAAATCTCGTGATGAGTAGTTCAATAACTAAAACAACTGCGTCTTGAGTAGAATGGGCGTGAATATACTATACTTAATTATCTATTCGAAATTTATAATTAATTAGTCTATTTGAAATTTATAAACAAATAAATGAACGTATCAAAACACGTTCTCTACATTTTCTTCGTAATATTTTACGTAGAATATATTGAAGCTATCAGATTTTGCAAATAATTAATTTTGCAATGAAATTTTCGGACAACTTGGTCCGCCAAATGGGTCTTTGCCGATATAATCAAACACATGTCGCATATTTTTTAATGATTTATCAACCGCAACGTTTGGTTCGATTTGGCGATTTACACCAAGGTATGTTTACTTGTAAGAGGGACAATAGTTCTTGACTATACCCTGGTTACGCATGTTAACAACTAAATGAAAAAAATACAAATGTTAAAAACTGTAGCGGTGCTATAATCGTGGAATCACATGCGGTAAAAATACATATTTTCCTGGCGGTCTTGAAGCAAGTTGCAATCTTAACGAGCTTGCTCGCAGACTGTATATGTGTTTCGTCACCAGTCGTCACGGTACGCCACCAAAGCAAGGATGTGGTGATGATAAATGTCGACAATCATCGATGTTGACGTCGGTGTTCGTATAATAAATAGCTATTTCTATTTTCCATACAGAAGAAATACATCCTCTACGGATGTCTATGGTCGTTTAGTACCGTGCCGTACCGTTTATCATAAGGCGCATGACCACTCTACGCCAATGAATTTCGTTATAAAATCATGTGAAAAACATGGACACCGAGTTGATTTCTTGACGAAGTTCATTGCCGTAAATGCGGAGACATATAGACCTGCGGAGCCCAGGAGATCTGCTAGGGATTCTGGACGAGCTGAGTTTTCAAATTCAATTCAACATGTCAAACTCTTATCTCCCTCGGATATATTCTGACCAGCCATACAAATTTACTTGTTTTCGCTCAGATTGATCGTTTCAGAGTTATTCGTCTCTTTGTGAACTTTTTGAGTACCCTGTAAGCTGTATGCTGAATAGCGTTGGGGGGTTCATTTTGAACAATTATTGTGAAGATATTTTATCTGCGAATATAAGAGAAAAAATTCAAAAGAGTAGTTGTGATTGAAGACAGCAAACCATAAGAAATAATAAAAAAATTAAAACATGGGAACAAATGACCGGCATCTGCAGCCGTGGTTAGAACCAGCGCCGTTTGGTAGGCAACTTTGTGCTGCCCGAGTGCGATGGTTTGCCTACCTGCAAGCGCTAGTGAAAATTGCCCCCAGCTTCCTTAGATATTGAAGTTACCTTCGGTGATTGTGTGTGATTCCCAGGCCGATAAAAGCAAATAAAATTTTGTGATAGCGAAAAAGTTGATATGATTTTAGTTTGTGAAATCGATAAGGTTGAATCTCCAGTTTGATATTATGTGAAGAAAATTTTCAGGTAATAAAGTAAAATTACGCGTTAGTTCTTAGGTTTAAGGCTAATAAAGGTCAATACTTCTTTTCTTAGAATTTGATTCTCTACCATATTTTAATATGAAAAATATAGTGTTCTGTTTAAAGAAAACGAAGTTCTTCTTCTAATCTTCGAAACGCCTCGATTTCTAAGAAAAATTGATACACCACGTAGTGCACCCTTTTATACCATGTAACTTTTGCATAGAACATGTTTTCATGCAACGCATACTTTGGAAGTTACAACGGTGCACACGTTGTGTGGTTCATCCTGTACACTGTCATTTTCGAAAATAGTATAATTCTTGATTTCTAAGCGACGAGATATCATCACGTATCACTTGAATACATGTTTCGCGTATATTCGCAAATTTTAAATCAAAATCATTACTTGTATGCCTTACAATGCGTTACAGTTTATGAATGAAACGTTGTCAGTTTATTCAAAGTTAGTGACAAAAAGAACGAGTGAGAAATAGACAAGAAATCCGGTCTTAAGTTGTAGAATAATTAGATAGCACTGCCGCGACGCTTCTGTTCAATTCGTGAACTATAAAGCTCGGTCTACAATAGACGCATGCGTTCCTGCTCCCGTTAAGTTGGCTATGCTGCGGCCAAGTCGTATGCATGGACGCAGCGCAGCCAACTTAACTTATCCGTACCAATGGTACCAGGAATTAACGAGGAGTATTATACATACAGGTTTGGAACTCGCTCACATTTTCAGTGGTGGTGATGTCGTTCTATTGCAGACGAAAATGTTTGGATTCGTGGCCACGCGATGCTATCGAGGGGCGCAGACTATGCGCGAGAGATGGGCCATTCGAATAAAATCACCCCGCGAGAATTGGTATACGTGTGAAAGCACAGAATATGGTGTAGTGGAGTGTATCAGAGGTTACGTTTGGACTTTGTTTGTTTTGAAATCTATTTCCGTCTCTCTTGTACAGCGAGCACACTTCGATAACAGCGCGTGGCCACGAGTCGAAACACTTTGTCTTTAATAGAACGAGGTGGGTATGGCACTTATACTGGGTCTACAATGTCTGTAACCGTAACCGTAACCACTTCAGTAGAAAGCTGGAGGATACGGAAAACTGTACTATGGCTTATGTATCAGCCACAATTCGCTCAGTGCAGTGGTCGCGCAGTGGTAGTGCAAAACTCAGTCCGGTACAGAAGATTGAAACGTTGGATTCCATTGTGTGGTTCACAATAGATTATTGTAGGTGGCACTAATCTATTGTGAACCATACAATGGAATCCAACATTTCAATCTTCTACGCCGCACTGAGTTCTACACTACCATTGCGCCAAGCCACTTGAGAATGATGCTTCACTACGCCGTTGTAACACCGTTAGTACAGTTTTCCATATCCTCCAACGTTCTACTAGTGATGGGCGATACAGTATCGATATTTGGAATATCGATACTCTTTGCCCCAAATATCGATATTTTGTATCGATACTTTCCGTAACGATATTTGCAAGTATCGATACTCAATACATGAATATCGAAATTTCGATACAACCGTTTTTTTATTTGATATGTGGCGTAGGGGGCCATAACACATAAAGCCAAAATAAATAAATTCGTATAAATATTTCATAAAATAAATTTCATACAAAAATAAATTCAAGGCTCAATATCTCGAGAAATATCGATCTTAGCGATTTGGTTCACTCGACCTTTTTTATAGGAAATTAAATTTCCTACAAGTTTGTCATTCACATTTTCTCTGCAGGTCTTGTTATTCATGAGATAATGACAGAAAAACGCGAATTCTATGAAAGAATTAAGTTTAGTGACTCGTACTACCTTGCCGATGTGACTTACGACTACGCCGAAATGGGCACTTTTGTAGAACATTCAATTCTGAGAAAATCTCGACTTTGGACGAGCTGATACCATAAAATGCCGCTGAGCTATAAAAATAAGAAAAAAATATATCAAAGTTTACGTGTATTTGAAATGGAAAATCTTCACACACTGTGAGCGAGTACTTAGTATTAATATTAAGTGCTCAAATTTTCAGGGATTTTTTTTTGGGTATTTCCAACAAAATTTCAGGCTGGGAGCGAAAAAAGCACCCTACTGTATATTACTTTTGTGTATTTTTGTTATAATGTTCGATATCTGTGCTTTTTTTATAAATATAAAAAATGAAGAATCATTCAAAAAAATTGTTTGCATTTTGTTGAGTATCGATATCGGTGATATCGATATTGCATTCCCGATATTGTGCCTGTATCGATACTCTGATCACCAATACGTATCGATACCAAATATCGATACATTCAGCAAATATCGCCATCACTACGTTCTACTGAAGCGGTTACGGTTACGGACATTGAAAACCGGGCTATGACCCCATTGCCGGAGTTTTCAGTTGGGTGCAGCTACATTTGGTTGGTTTCAGAACGCAGTTCACAGTGAACTCAAAACAGCTGATCACGAAAAAGTAGAGAGCAACTGGTACTGGTATTACTGCTGCTAGTGGTGGTACTACTAGTAGCAAGGTTGATTAAAAGTTAAATTGAATAAAGAAATTTTTTTATGACGTGTGAAAAATCATCATAAATATCGTACAGCTGGTAGGGTTAAATATAACGCGATTCGTTGCGGGTCGTAGTCAACAGAAGGAAAACGTAACCTGCACCGATATAACAAACGTAACAGATGTTCTTGTGAGAGATGTCAGAAATTGGTATTAAACACTTGTTTGACGAGAGTAGGTGAGTTGTTTTCTTTTCACAGGAATATAGCCAATACGTCTCTCCTTATTTTCACCACATTTACTCGTGTGAGAAAGGTCACGGTACAAAGTAGACCGTGCATGTATTAGTTTGAGGATGATACTCTGTCTTCCAAATAAATCCATTATCGTTATTAAAAATTGACACATAAAAAAAGCATGCTGATAAAGAGAATGATTTTTTTAAACTTAATTGGCTAACAATACCAATTTACTGTTGGTATTCAATAAACGTCTGTTAAAATTTCTGGTCAGTTCAAGGTCAGATAATATTTTCATTTCAGGTCACTTGTTAGGTTTTGTTCAGTTATCCGATACACCTAAGATTCTTTTGTCAGTGAGACGTGTTTAATTATAAACTTGAAAATGTTCTAAGTATGTATTTACCTGTCAAGTGTCTTTATATCTGCAGATTTCCAAGCGGTTGGAAACTCTTCGCCTTGTTTTTATACACACCAGTGGGGATAATTCTGGTGTTACTTCGATTGTTAATTGGACTTCAACTTTGGTTGATTGCTTGGTTACTTCCTGACAGCGAAACTCTACGAATATTTTTATGTCATGGATTTGCGCTCACATTTGGTATCATAGTAAGAGTGAATCAAAATGGAGAGATTAGAGATAAGAAATCCAGAATTATCATAGCTAATAATGTATCAGCTTTGGATCATTATGCCTTGCATCGAGATGCGGACGCACTTACTCCGAGTTTGTGGGAATTACCTTCTGCTCTTAGCCGTGCAATGGGGTTGCAAGAAATGAATATGAGTAGCAAAGATGCTCTTGTACAAAATATTCAAGAGTTTTTAGCATCATCAAGTAATAATATTGCTTTGCAACCAGAATTTGGATCTACAAACAGTCGCGTTGCTTTGCTAAAATTCAATTCTTGGCCATTCGGAATCGAATCCTCCGTTCAACCTGTTGTGCTAAGAGCAAGGCGTCCAGAGTTCATCGACATAAAACTCACCTCAGTTGCGTCAACCTGGTGGATGGACATATTTTGGTTCATGTACGTGCCATATACAACTTTTACACTCACTTACCTGAAGACCGCCAAAAACACAGATGTCGAACAATTGGCGAGACGAGTTGAACGCGACATTGCTGACTTCTTGGGCATTCAACCAAGTAATCATACAGTTGCTGATAAGACGGAATATGAAAAACGCTATGTGCTAGAGAGGACACAAACAGGAACATTTCAAGGTAGAACGACGGCAAATGCTCAAACTGCTGTTAACATTGAAATGCGGAGAATGATTCGTCAAGTCCGTGAAGTTTTCCCTTTGGTTCCATATAACGTGATACTTAGAGACTTACGTGAGTATTATTTTCATCTATCCCTCATTCTGTTAATCTTACATAGTGTCAGTTTTGATATTTCACATGTCAGAGACAATTCTTCTGTACATTAACAAGAAATACACGTTGTCAATTTTGTACCATTATGCAGCATAAACCTCAACATTATAGAAAAGTATACGTTTTTTCAACACAGGGAAATTTTTCAACCTGTGCGTGAAAGCGAATAAACTCTGATGTTAAAAATTGTCCTCTACGTTTTTCAGTTAAAACTAGAAGCGTTGATGTCACAATCTCCAATATTCTTGAGGGTGTTGTTACTTATACCCCTGAGGTAGCACCGACAGCTACAACGTCAGCCTCCTCTGCTAACAAATACCAAACGAAACAATCGAAAAGTTCAGTCCTCGCTGGTACTTTGTCATTTCAAGATAGAAAATCAAAAATGATAGCTGAAGCAAGAGCAAGGTATATCCAAAAACATGGATTACCATATTGCTGACACTCTTAATACCATCATTATGATTAATCATCAACAATCTAATAATAATGCATATAATTTACCTCAAGTTATTATATCAAATAACTTAACTGTACATGAATTTTGGCACTCCATATGTATTTAATAAGTCAAGAAAATACAACTTTGTTTTTCAAATACAACTTTATATCAATTACACTGCACCTTTCCTGAACAAGTGTGCCAGAAATATAACTGCCAAAATTATTATTGGAAGACATTGCAAGGCTATAAATAAATTAATCATATTTTCTAGTGCTTAAGTTTTATAATAAATCGGTAGTTCGTGGACATCAGTTCTGCAAAATTGACACTTCTGGCCCAACCATGAAGATTTAATTGATTGCTATTCAAAATATTAATAGTAATTTACGGAATTGTTTGTCCTACTAATAAAATGTTCACCATGTCAAATGATAATGAGACTAGAACTCTCTGACTAAAGACTAAATAACACACGATCTGCGTGAAGAAAATTAGACGATTTCTTTCACCTATATCAAGCAAAAGATTTTTCCACCTGTATCAGGTGAAAGATCCCGACCATGACATAACAATATAAAAAAAGTCTTACATTAATCTTTCTACCTTTTGTTTTATATGCACTCTATACAAGTATCTCGTATTATTCTAAATTTCCATAATTTTTCAACTAAAAATGCAAGAAACGTAAATTTTTGTTATTTTTAAGCAATCTTGTATTCTCCATTAATTAATTCACTATTGTACACCTTACAATAAATGATACGGCCAATTGATATACATATTTGGATTACTCAATGGGTCCAGCGATTACACAACTCTCCTGTACTTATACAGTGTTTACCATTAGTCAGCGAAAATTTGTAATGAGTTATACTGTCAAGGAGAAAGTATTATTACTAATGGAAGACATTCTGATATTTGAAAAAGGCAGAAAAATATCCTAGTAACATTTAATAAAACAAAGGCCTCGCTTCAAATTTACAAAAGCTTATATTAAATAATCAACGAACAAGATTCCCAATGCAGATGTACTTAATATCAAGGAAATCGTCCATTCCATGATGAGAACCTTCTCTCCCCAAACCAGATTCCTTAACCCCTCCGAATGCAGCCTCTGTGCAAGAAATCAATCCTTCATTAACGCCAACCATTCCCACCTCCATTTTACGTGATACTCTGAAGATTTGCGACACATCGTTAGAGTAGAAATAACCAGCAAGACCAACAGGAGTATCATTTGCTTCTTGAATCACTTGATTTTCATCGGAGAACTTGTTTATCACAGCAACAGGGCCAAAGATCTCTCTGTTATAAATCTTCATATCCTTGGTGACATTCGTTATCAAAGTTGGAGCATAAAACAATGGACCTATTTCAGGTAAAGGTTTACCACCGCAGTGCACCTGAGCGCCTTTACTGACAGCGTCTTCTACTAAATCTATAATCATTCGCAATTGACTTTCTTTAATAATTGGACCGTGAGTTACATCAGCCCTACTACCATCGCCCATTTTGACCTCGCTGTTGATTTTACTGACAAATTTAGCAATAAATTCATCAAAGACGTTCTCATGGACAAAAAATCTGTTTGAGGATACACAAGTTTGTCCCGTGTTGCGGAATTTGCTGGCCATCGCACCTTTGACAGCCACATCCATGTCCGCAGATTCAAATACGATAAAAGGAGCATTACCACCAAGTTCAAGACTCAACCGTTTCATAGTAGATGCGCATTGTTGATACAAGATTTTACCAACTGCGGTTGAACCGGTGAAAGACATGGCGCGCACTTTGGGATTATCACACAATTCTTTACCTACAGCAGGTGAGTTAGTCGCACTGGTTGTAATAACATTGAACACACCAGCAGGGAACCCAGCCTTTTCGGCTAATTCTGCTATTGCCAGAGCTGTCAGGGGTGTATCTTCTGAAGGTTTAACGACGCATGTGCATCCAGCTGCTAAAGCAGCTCCTGCCTTTCGAGTAATCATAGCATGGGGGAAATTCCATGGCGTGATTAGCGCAGCTACACCAACTGGTTGCCGGATCAATAGCAATTCTCGATCCTTCATTGGAGCTTGAAGTACCTCACCGTTTACTCTTCTGGCCTGTTCTGAAAACCATTCGACAAACGAATTTCCATATTGTATTTCACCGCGGGATTCTGTCAAGGATTTTCCATTTTCCATCGTGAGAATCCTGGCCAGATCATCGGCGTGTTGAATCATAAGATCGTACCAATTCCGAAGAAGTTTACTTCTTTCTCGAGCAGTCGACTGACTAAACGTTTCGAAAGCACGGTGAGCAACATTTACAGCATTACGTACGTCGGTCACATTCATATCTGGAACGCATTCCACTACGGAATTGTCTACGGGATTACAAACGGCAAATGTCTCACCGCTACTCGCCCCGACCCATCGGCCGTCGACGTACGCTTGATTTCTCAAAATACTTAAAGCACGTGATATCCCTGGCAGTTCTGAATGTTTTGCGAACTTCGACATTTGTCTGGCCGTCAACATCTTTGAGTATATAATAATGAATCGTCCGGAAATTGGAAATTGGCAACTATGATACTGTTATAAAACACTGTTATTCCTGCGTACAAAATCTATGTGTCATCCGCAGATGTAAATGCAAACTAAACTGTATCGAACACCGACACGCGATTTTGATAAGTCGTCTCCTCTCTCAATGTGCGCGAAGAGCCGGCGCGCGACTTGGCAAGTTTCACGCGTCTCACGTTGCACGTTAGCTATGCTGTGCTGCCAGAACGGGGACCGACTGAGCGCCACTACCATACTACTCCAATCGATCAGCGGTATGTCGGTGTGGCGCAGAACGTCACAATGCTTTGCATTCGCCCGCCTTCCGAAGCGAGCCGAACACTCTGCGCAACACCGACATACCGCTGTTCAATTGTAGTGCGCTGCGTCGGTCCACGTTCTGGCAGCATAGGATGTTGGTACACGTTTCGCGACGGGCATACCGGTATACGTCGTCAGGTTAAAAACAAATGAAATCCGTCCTTGCGTCGAGTGTTCGTGATTGACAAACAATCTGAGAGATACGGCGAATCCAAATACTTAGCTGCAACTGCAAATCACCCGTTAATACTTTCTTATCTCCCTGGCAATTGTTTACTCGCGGTATACTTTAATCGTAAAAAAACAACGCAGCACACGATGACTACGAATGCGAAGCGGACGATATACGTTGGTGAGCAAATTTGACTCGTTATCACGGAGATACGACGAACTGTAGATAAATGACAATTTCGCAACGATGTCAATCTTTTGCGAAAAAATATATTGTTATTTCTTTGCGTTCTTAACGGAATGATAATTGATGTCCGAAATGAATTTAGAGGTTATATTCTCAGATATGTTTATGCGTCTGCATGAATATCATTTTGTCGATAGTTCATATTTTCAGGTGGATTGGCCGAGGAGGTCGACGAAAAAGTACTTCATGCCGCGTTTATTCCATTCGGTGAAATCGTCGACGTTCAAATTCCCTTGGATTATGAATCTGAGAAACATAGAGGATTTGCCTTTGTAGAATTTGAGACTGCTGAAGATGCAGCTGCAGCTATTGATAATATGGTACGATGCTTTATGTCGCTCTTATATTTCTTGCTGTAACCACTATTTTAAAAGCTACATACGACCTTTCAGAGTCATGACGTTACAGTCTTAATACTCAATGGCAATTTATTTCTATAACTTGTTAGCAATTTGCACACTTTATTACCATAATTCCTCCTTCAAATCTCAAAAATTATCGGTTTCTTTCTACTCTCTAATCATAACAATTCGGTACATGAACACTGGAATCTTTCAAAAGAAATTGATTTTGTTGTTGTTGAAGAACAGTCAAAAGTCGTGAAAAGCCCTTAATATTAATATTTAGAAGTGGTGATTTGCAATTTTTTTTCCCATTTAAATAATATAGGAAAGTTTTCTTTGATAAATTCTTCTTGAATTAAGTCCATTATATTTTCTGTTAGATATTATACATTGACGTTCAATTGTTGAAAATAGATTTTATAAAATGTTGAGGTTTGATTGGTAGATAATTAAATGTTTACACGCCTTTTGCTGACAAAACATAAATAATCTATTACCATTTCTGAATGTTCTTATTAATTTCATATTTCATTATTGTGGCACATGAACTCTGTGTCTTATAGAATGATTCGGAACTCTTTGGTCGAACGATAAGGGTAAATATTGCTAAACCACAAAAGATAAAAGAAGGTTCGTCCAAGCCTGTTTGGGTCGAAGACACTTGGCTTCAGGAACATGCAGGAAAAACACTGGAGGGTGTGGATGGTCCAAATGAAGATGATGAACCACCCGTGAAAAAAGGAAAACAGAATCCTCAAGTGTATTTCGACATCAGTATTGGTAAACAAGAACTAGGGAGGATCATAATGATGCTTAGAATGGACATCGTCCCAAAAACTGCCGAAAATTTTCGTTGTCTGTGTACCCATGAAAAAGGGTATGGATATCAAGGCAGCACGTTTCACAGAATCATTCCAGATTTTGTATCCTTTTTCAACGTTCAGTCAATGCAAAGTATTATCAAAGCTTTTTAAAGTTTTACGGCAATGCTCGCTATCCAGACCAATTATCCTTAACTGTCATTTGACAGATGTGCCAAGGTGGGGATTTTACGAATCACAACGGCACAGGTGGAAAGTCCATTTATGGGAATAAGTTTGATGATGAAAATTTCGAACTAAAACACACTGGACCAGGAACATTATCCATGGCAAATTCTGGCCCCAATACGAATGGATCTCAATTTTTCATGTGTACTGCCCGTACTGATTGGTTAGATGGAAAGCATGTAGTATTTGGACACGTTTTGAGTGGATTAGATGTCTTGAAAAAGATGGAAAAATGCGGATCCAAATCCGGAACTCCAAATCAAAAAGTCGTAATCACAGCATGCGGGGAGCTGACATAATTTCGTGTGTAATTTCGTGAACAATCATTTCTCGTGTGAACATTCTACATCTGTGTATAGTTCAAACTCGTTCGTTCTTGCGACAGATTTCACGTATTCGCAACCTTTACAAAAAATATTAATTAACCAAAAAAATTACTTTATTGTACCCATCAACACACCAATAAATGCTATTGATACAGCAGAGTTAACTGGATCATTCGGTTACATGCTGTTTACAGCCTGGACATCATACCACCTGCACCCACTACAGTTTCACCAGTTACGTAAGATGCATCATTGCTTGATAGGAACGCTGCAATGCTTGCTATTTCATCCACAGTTCCTAGACGTCCCATGGGAATTTTAGACAAAGCAATGTTTCTGACCTCATCAGATTCATACAACTGCAATATTAAAAAACAGTTCGATTACCCTTTTTGGTGATGCCTATGAGCAATTTATTACGAACCGGTGCTGAAAACTTCGTTTTTATAATTCCTGGCGCGATACAATTGACACGAATACCACTGGGCGCCAGTTCCTCCGCCACGGTCTTTGTTAGTGCTAGTAAAGCTGTTTTGGATATCGCATATACACCCAGCAACTAGGAATATAGAAGTAATTTATGAAAAAAGAGTAAATACTCTTCGTAGTCATGGAGAAAAGGAAAGAAATTTACAGGGAAGGCTTGATATGCCGCGATCGATGAAACAATCGTGATGGATGGGGCCTCGCCTTTCTTAAGAAGAGGTAAAAATTCTTTCATCAACATAAATGTGCTTTTCACGTTCACGTCAAAAATTTTGTCCCAGACAGACTCTTCACAGTCCAAAACTAAGGTAGCTGCCGGGTTTGCAGCTGCATTGGAAACCAAAATGTCAAGATGACCAAATTGGGATTCAATCTAAGGAACAATTCCAATTAACAACAATATTCCAGTCTTTGCCATAAATCTTTTACACAACCTGAGTGAAAAGACGTTGTCTGTCTTCTGCCTTCCCCACATTACAGGTAACGCCATTTACTGCTAATCCAATGTTCTGAAGTTGCTGCACTGCAGCAGTTACGTTTTTCTCTTTCCGACTACTAATTGTTACCGAGGCTCCCTCTTGAGCAAGTCTTTTTGCGATCGCAAAGCCAATTCTGTTTATGTCAATATCAAAAAATCAAACCCATGTAGAGCAGATATATCACCATTATTCGTTACGAATGGTAGTTTCCCATGTTTGATCAATTGCAGCCTTTTTCATCATTTTCAATGAATCAATGGTTCTGCTACGCAGAGTAGCTTGGCATCATTTTTCTCTTTACATCTTCAAGTTCATTTTTAAAATATATGGTATTCGATAGTATTATTACCGAATAACATCAAACACTAATATTAATTAGACGAATAAAATCTGAATCAGTTATAATTTTGTAGCTCATTCGATACCCCACCATACCATACGAGAAATCTATTACTTTATGAAATTCCAATATTCATTGCGAATATCAAAAGTGTATTTTACACGTCACATATCGCAACTTACAATTTACGAAAAAAAAATGTAGGAAATATAATTCAATTTACAAAATTGTTTCACCTCTTCAAGATTCATGTAAATACAGTCTACAAAAGAGAATCACTTTTTTCGTACTGTATAGATCGTTTTTGAATTATCTCGTTAAAACGCTGCAAATGTCACGCAGAAATTCTAATGTACGAGTCGAGAATATCAACCTACCCGTCAGTGGATGCTGTAACGATTGCAACTTTGCCTTGTAAACGTTTGCATGTTAACTCTGCAGCACTAGTTGCGAAAGTTCGCATACCTCCCATCCGTGAAAGACTTAACATACTGCTTCGAAACAAAATATATTTTATAAATGCAATCTAAGAAGCACCGTACGCCGCGACAATCATCTAGGTTATGATAAGTATCATCCATATGCATTAGAATCTCCCAGTCACGTTCCAAGTCCACAACCGATCGCTTTCGATATTCATGAGGTCTCTAACGTCAGTTACTTATACGATCGAGTCGAAAAGTATTCGATACTCTGAAAAACTATATGAAAAAGAAATTTGAATCAACGATCCATTTCCAACTTTCATCCTGGCACGGATCTCGAGGGTGGAGGCTGCGTTTATTGGCGCTTTAGATTGCGACGATTAATATTTTTCAAAGCCGTAAAACGCGGCGCCATTTTGTACGTTCAAAACAGCAATTTGACTGCAGATCCGCTTGAAATTGACAACTTTTTTTCAATACTTTTAAGAAATACAGGGACAATTTGTTGATTCGATCATTTCACATTTCCATCACGATCAGCAGCAACATTTCAATGTCGCATAGGCAACGCTTCTCATTTGTTTGGTGGTTCCCCAATAAATTTATATTTCGTGCTTTTGATTGGCTAGCAATAATTCTCAATTACGAAAATTACAGTACTGCTACAGTGATTGGTTCGTATACGAGTATTTATAGAAAGTTTATTCAAATACATTATTTTATTGAATTAAAATTCTAATCTTAATTATTCGTGTATGAAAAAATATTATTCATTTGTCATGAGAATACAGTGAATCTGTTGATTTATCCATGAACTGTTAAATATAAATAATACTTCACAGTATCGACTTATCAATAATCAAGTGATATATTATTTTCAGTTATTGTATGATAATGATATCAAAAATGCAGCTGTATGTAACATCCTCGAAATAGAATCTGGTCAATGTATAGCAGGATCATACATCTATTGAATTCAATTTCAAAAACTTTACATGATCACAATCATCCTATGCTCTGCGTTACAAGGAATAACATTTGCCGATTATTACAGCATGCGGCCTGAAAACTTTCCCCATGGATACATGTTGCCCTCATTGACATTGTTGATTTGTCATCGTCAAGGCATACTTGAATAATGCACATTGAAATGTGAAAACTTTTTTATTTGCAAAGTACGGAATTGGTAAAAAGAATGATCACACATTATGATGATATATTTTTATGTGTTGTTTTAGACTGATCTGTTCACCAGATTGGCAATTCAAACTTGTTAAATTATTCCTTGGTTTAAACTTGCTGTTATCAAATTCAATATGAAAGCGTCAAAAATTGAAAATATAATCCAAGGACTATTAGAAATATTTCAGGAAGAATGTTTTTAAAATGCAAATGAATAAATTTATACATTTAATGCCATCAAAATACTTAAATCGTGCAAGACTTTTAAAATAGTTAGGACAGATTGGCGTGCGTACAATGTGAAACAAAAATGTCATTATGGATAATATACCAAAGGAAATGCATACAATTAACGTCAGTGATTTTGTGTCAAAATAAGTTTTTTATTGGACAAAAGTACCGTTGTTAATATTTAATAGTATTTATCTGTTGCCAGCCAGTATTCGATAAGATCACATAGGGTCCTCATTTCAAAGTACAATATAAAAATTGTTAGTAAAGTTGGCTGCCTTAGAAAAATATTTACGAGAGAACCTCACCATCCATTTTTACATAACTAATTTGAACCGTTCTTTTACAAAGCCAAAACAATTTTCCACAAGAGATCTTATTGAGAAACACATAAAAGTACCAATTCCACAAGAACACCATACTGTATGGTTTCTATTGTTTTTAAACCAACATCCGCATTATGAAAATCTATTAATAATTGAATTGGCTCAGCCTACTGAGCACTATAAGATGTTCAGGTATTGAAGGTACCTGATAACTTGCATCAGGATTAGCTTTCAGTTTTACGGAACAAATGATTTATTTTTGTTAATCGCACTATAATAAATTACATGCAAACAAAAAATTAAATATAACATATAAAAATGATACAACAAAAAAGTGTAGAAATATATTAATGCGATGTGTATTATATAATAATTGTCCTAATAGAAATAACAATCCGAGTATGTGTTGCAGAGAAATGTAATTTTTGCACCTAACACATCACGTAACCAGTGGTACATCGTGGAATCCTGCTATGATATTTCAAAAGATGGGTATATCAGCTTCAATGGGTCTACCAGGTGTTGAAAATTCGACATTTTCCTGCCCGGTACGTATTGGCATTCCCATGAACCTGGGACCCGTTCCATTGAGAGTGTTCCGTCTTACCCGTGCCACTCCAATATCGCGAGCTATTCTTGTGTCATTATACTTGAAGAGCCCTTCACCGGGAGCGGGAAGTCCTATTTTAGGTAATTTGTACCACCAATGGTAAGTAACGTACCACGTCAGAACGGCAGCAATTCCACCTAAGAATTTTTCTACCATGATATGATAATATAACATGGTAGACACTAGCATAACATCCCATAACAGCTGTTGAATAGTCATGACGAAAAATAACCCTCTTAAATATGGTGTAAATAGCCTATGCGCATTTTTCAAAAAAGTCAAATCCTTTGTAGCCAACAATCGGAGAGGTCCAGAATTGATCTCGCCAGGAGTGTTTCTGGTATGTTCCTCCCGCAGTACAAGATCCTTGATACCTTCCCAACCTATCAACGATGATCCTTCCTCAGCGAGGATCAAACTCGAATACATCAGGATAAACGTGTGACCAGAAATGTCGAGACCGCTCCAAAAACGACCCGCTTGCAAGCATTTCGGTTTTGTTTGTAGAACTGGATCTCTCGTATTCAGACATCTTCCATAATTATTTTCAACGTAATTGAAAAATTTGGTCCAGATGAGCCAGGCAAACGTAGCGAGTATTAGTCGTCCAAGATGCTTAAGTATTACATTTTTGCGACCGCAGCCGATGACATGCGCGGTGAGCGAAACCCACGGCACCGTTACAATCAGCAGCCAAGCCCAACCCCATTTAACAAAATACTGATTCAAAATATTATCAGATCTGGAGAAATAAGTTCGTGGCATAACAACAAAGTCAGCAACGAGAGACACGATAAACAGTGCCCCGCAATAGATAGCTACTTTCAACCTGGTATCAAACAAGAGTGATTTCTTGCAGACGTGAATGAGCATAGTAACCAGAACAAGACTGATCGAGGCTGGTGTACTCGTTGGACGAGTACCACCTCTGTCCTCCGTAGATATGTTCGGACGAAAGTTCAGATGATTCGATCTGATGCTTCCCGTCGAGCCGAGTCCCGAATTCCCCGGGGTGGAATGCAGCGGTCTCCGCTTCCCGGTTGCCATTGTCAATGTTTTTCCCTTTATTCCCGTCGTTACGCCGTCCAGGTCGTTGATAATGGTGGAGACATCGCGTACAAATCCACGACGCCAACAAACAACGTGCTACGTATCCTCTCACACAGATCACAATACACAAGATCGAGTTAGTGGACAGTCACGGTCGGTTTACACGACGAGACAGGTGTTGCGCCACACCGTTAATGCTGAAGCATGGTTTACGTAAGCATTTCTCGTATCCGTAACTGTAGTAACTCAAATACACGCGTATTTGGACTTTAGGCACGGCCATGGACCTGTGACACGGCAAGGAATGGATGTGGGGACTGGGGAGTAGAAACTGGTAGAAACTGACAACCATGAACCATAGACGTGGTAACTGGGATTCAACCGAACGATTCCGGTAACGACTGATGATGAACAATCGCTTATCCCCAACTAAAGTGTCAGATTGAACGAAGAGAGAAAAACGTACAGTCGACACTCTTTTTGTAGACCTCGATGGTTCTGATGCTATTCGCATCCTATGATTACGCGATGTTTGGCTTGTCGGTCTATTATACTTTGGCAGCCGATGCTTTGCTTTGTAGTACGGTTAACCCGATTCGGCTCTTGTTTCGATTCAATTCTAGACTGTATTCAGGGACTGTATTGCTGACAATCTGAACTCTATGCATCACATGCGATGACTTATGCTTAAGTAGTACAAAGCACGCGTGCGAAATTGAAGATTGTTATTTCAAAAATTCGCTCGCTGTAATCTATCAATCATGGCCGTCAATTGTTTTGAGGCGACGCATTTGAACGCAACCAGCAGGTGTCGCCCCCTCTCTTTCGTATCTCCCACTCTCACAGCAAGCAGAACGAGACCATGGCAAAACAAAAACCAAGTGAACCACCCAGCGTTAGTTTTGTGATGTTTTCTTTTTATCTCACGTCTAAGCACCATATCCTCAGTTCATTATACCAAACAAGGCATAACTTATTTTCCAAGTGCAAGCGTCGGACTTGATAAATTTCAAGTACTAATCAACCAAATGCAAGAAACATGATTTTTGTATTTGCAAGGGTGTCACCCATAGACCAGAAGTTATTTTCGATCGACAGATCTGGATCTAGTAACTTTCTAAACAACCAATGAGAGATGTTCCGGTCGTTTCTTTTTCTTCCGTATTGAATCCGCATCATGGGAATTTCGCAACGGGTAATTCCAGAAGATCCCTCATTGGATGTTTCGAAATCTTACTAGATCCGGGTCCGTCGATTCGTAGTAAATTCTGGCCCATGAGATACCACCCTAACGATCGTCGGCTCACACGTTGGCGCGTCAAGCGAACCAGGCGCGAAAATTGTAACTATTTAAAGAGATCAGTAAATTAATCCACCGATCAAGCGTGAAAATGATCGATATTCCCGATACGAAAGCTTATTAAGATAGTTGAACGATAAATATATGAAGAAATTGCGACCTGTCTATTTATTTAAATATAACTCGAAATTTACGATACGTGCAGTTTTGTGGAGAACACATCAATTTGATATGAAAATGGCACATTTTTTGTTATCAAAAATGGAAAGAAAATGCCATCAATACGAAATTTAACTATGTCGGACATTGAATTGCGTGATTCTTTCGAAAGAATTTCAAATTTTATTAGGAAGCTTTAACCTAATAAAAATGAAAATTATACCTTTAATCACTCAGCTGTTGTGATTTTTTATTAATTCCCATTTTTTAAACTATGAAAATGAATGCATTGAGATAATTTTGAAAAAATGATAAAATATAATTAATCTTTATATTTTATACTTTTTTCTTCAAGGACAAAACATCCAGATGTTAATACATTCAACTAACATTATTTAATAATATCAAGGAAACAATTTGTAAGACGAAAAATCCTTCAATAATGAATTTATTATAATAATAATAAATATCGTTAGTTTCATTTTTAGTTGGTTAAGGACATTCCAGTTCAACCTCCTTAAATTTATAATACAGGCATCATTTGTTTATTTGATAATGATAAAGAGTATTCGATGCATTCTTCTACGCTTCAACGGACTCGAGCTTCAGACATCTCGATCCGCAGTCTATTCTTGTAACACATGTACTTCCAAATGACCACCATCGAGAAGATTTACTCAAAAGGTAAGCCGATCAATTACATTTTGGAACTAGCCAAAAAAAACACATAAGACGTCAACTGCACAACGTTCTTTGAATTTTTTTCACTTATACGTTACTTAGTTAGGTACTAGTGATGCTGTCTAATATTCGGATGAAAACTGTTTAAAAATAATAATTGTAATTTGGTAAGTTAAAAACTCACAATAATGCAAATTTTTGCTTCAGCTACTAGATCTAGATACGTAATACAATACGATGAACAGATTGACCGTTCATCAAAGTCGATTGATGAATTAAAACTGCCAAATCCTGTACAGAAAACGAGACGTATTTGATGATAAAAGATAAATTTACACAAGCGTGCCATTAGTCCTGCAGTGATTGCATAGCCCGCGGGAACTTTTTGTGGTCTTATTATCGACGGGATCTTTAGGTATAACAAACTACTATCGTAGTTAATAGCATTTACTGCAAAGAATCTGTTATTCGGTGGAAATAACATGATAAAAAAAACTACTGGTATCTGGTAACTTGGGCCTAAACAGAGCGATCGTTAATTACTTCATGTTTTAAATACGGACACGCTATGAGGACTTGTGTTATGTGGCGAAATTTATATAACTATGAATATATCAAAGAGAAACTGGAAAAGCTGATCTTGCTATCGTGCATCGGAGTTGAATTATTATGTCATGGCACCGAAAAGAATCGGTAATCTTATTTGAACAACTGTAATTGATATCAAACTATGATATCGTTGCATACTTATTACGCGAGAGCATCTTCCGATCGAATAAGACTACTTACCATTGGTAATTAATTTCAAACATTCAACGTCGGTGTGGTACTTGTTGGATCCGGGCGTTTGAGCTACATCACTTACACTCGTCGTTCCACATTTTAAGCGTGCATCTGTCAAGATATTAAGCCTGTACCGCTGCGAATGCAGTAAAAAATCGCATGACGTCATCGTGCAAGTGTATGGATTATCGATCACATGATTATTATGTAAATGTTGGTGAGCGCAGCTCGGCTGGTGCATGAGTAGATCTGCGGTATATGTCGATTCCTAACCGCTGTAATGACCACGTTTACTGGTCGCTGTCGTCTTTTGTAAAATAAGCCGCGGAATGTGTAATCCACTATTTTAGGTAGTTTTTACCGAGAAGTGTAAAGAATATCGATAACGCCAAGACGCATCGAAATATGGGTAATACTATCGAATTCCAGATTCCTTGCGTTTGAAGACAATAATCGAACCAGTTGTTTCAGGATGATTTTTCATATTCTGCCACGATAACGCCTTAGCGTCAGAATGACGGGCAAGCATGGTAGAAATTAACGTAGAAATAACACGAATCATGGTAGGAATAATGTACGTAGCTCGCGCGCAAGTAATTCAAGGAGAAGCGACACCCGGCATCGATAACGCCTGCGCATCCCGCGGAATCCGCGCGTGCAAAACAGCGTGTTAGTTCAACACGCGGACAACCTGCAGCATCTCAGCAGTTCGCCATTCATATCAGTCTCGGGACGTACGAGCTGCAGCGACAGGTTACCGGGACAACGGGTCAAAAATGTAAATACGTACACCGAAGGAAGTGTCAAACGTGATTCAAGCTCGGAGAATTTTAGTTTTTAACACGAAGGCCGAACGAATCTGCTTCGATGCTAACAACAATCGATTAAGAATTTCCGTAACGAGGAAATAATTGCGGGATAACGTGTTATTAATTTCTGCGAACGTACAAACGAAAGGTATTCTATTTGCATGAGCCGATAATGTTTAGCAACAATGTTCATCGAGACACGTTACACGTTTACCGTTTTAATAATAATGTCATTAAAATTCAAATTGTTCCGAAAATAGTGAAGTTAACTCGATGTAAGCGTAGAGAAAAAACTTATCTTCACCGACGCGTAGAGTGAAAAAATATTTGGTAACGTTGGCGCAATTATTCGTTGCACAATAACTGGCCTGCGAACGGTATATGAAAATTGATAATTACCGGTTTCAAATATGGAGAGCGAAGATGAATACATACATCACGCGATATGTAAACAAGTGGCAAGACACATGAATAATTATCATCGATTATCAGTTCATCAAAATTCAAAACAGATAACGAATACGCGACAAATCGTACACAAATTTTTCTACACCTCATTTTTTCACCTTCTGCTCGACTCGTTTCCGCTAGTTTTATTGTACCCGCAGCTATCGTTCCATGCAACTCATAGATGCTATGAACGAACGGATCGCGAGGATTTTTCGCAATTTGACAGGTAGATGTAGAAAAAGACAGGTGTACGGGTAAAATAAACCTTGGGGACGGACACAAAGAAACTGATAGACCGAGACGCAAAGGGACAGACGGACAGGAGATGGAAAAACAGACAGACGGAGTGGCAAACAAGCGGAGAACCGCGACGCGAGGGAAACGACACGAGAAACGATATTCCAAATGCATGTCATACGAAACGTAGCATAATGAAATCTTTGATGCATCGGTATTTTTCGGTATCACATTTTCACAATCGTATTTCAGTTCGTCGCGACGTTACACGGTAAACAGTTCCACACATGGTCGGTTCCGGAGATAAATAAAAAAAGTATAACAACGAGCAAACGCGCGGCAGTGAAGCCCGGTCACGGGGAGGGGAACGTCAATTGTATTTGAAACATCGAGTTCACGCGTGTCTTATTTATTCTGCATCGCGGTTATATAAGGCAAGGTGCAATTTTGTTTCCGAAGATGATGCATCTGATACGGTTAGAAATTTGCGAGGTGTCTGTTATCAGGATATGGCAGTCCATGTGCCGTTTACTCATTTCAGACGAGATTCGCGTGTCGCTTGTGGAACCCATTCGTACGCGAAATAACGAGACCAAGCTGCCGCCCGATGGTCGTAGAGCCGAACGTAACAGCGGTACCAGCGACGGTATTGGCAAATGTGACGAAAACAAGAACGTCTACGACAACACTCTCTGTGATGATCGTAACAACAATAATAAATAACAATTTGATAAGTGCCACAAGCGTGCATGACTAACGCTTTGTTCGGTAAATACAGTTTAAAACAATATCCTCGTGAACTCCCCGAGCGATTCTCTCGCGGAATAATTCGTTGCGTCGTCGGCCGACGACCAACAAAGTTCTCCTTTCCTCCATGAAGGAGATGGCCACGGATTTATTCAACAACAGTAACGAGGAGATCATCGTTGACAACGTTGATTACGAACATGTCATCGACAATGCGACCATGGAACCATTGCCGGATCTCATCTACCGGCATACCGTTGCTATGAGCATCGTATACTGCATTGCTTATGCTCTAGTCTTCGTCATCGGATTGATCGGCAACAGTTTTGTGATCGCGGTGGTCTATCGTTCACCGAGGATGCGGACCGTCACTAATTTTTTCATCGTCAATCTTGCCATCGCTGATATCCTCGTCATCGTCGTCTGCCTGCCACCTACGTTGCTGAGCAACATATTTGTTCGTAAGTCAATCTTATAACTTGATATTAATACATTAAATCAACAAAGCTCAACCGCACCAGGAATATACTGTACGATCAGACACGTTACGGTGGCGCGTATGTCACAAGATTAATTTTATGTACATCCAGGCAACCATCGCGTGTCTTTTTTATTTCATTGTCGATACATTTTCAACTGAGTTTCAATGAAAAAGGAGGCAATACGTGCGCCGCATATGCATGTATACATATTGTATTTTCCTGCTGGTCTCTATTATCGTTTATTCGCTGTAAACTGCTACCTTGCAGAAGATAGCTGGAAAACGGTTTACTTCAAGGGAAACGCATTAGCGCGAAGTTAAAAAGAAAAAAGACTATTTTTACGGATTTTTTGTTACGTTGCTGTGATAGATATTAATGTATAAGTTGTGGAGCTCAATAAATCAACTCTCTTAAAATGTATGGAGAATTTTTTTTGTACTATCTTTACTCAGTATTTATCTACAAAAAAGGTAGACCGAGGCAACTCTTCAAAATGTACGCAAATGACTTACGTTGTCGATTTCTCTGCAACAAATCATCCGAAACACAAGGATCAAATATTGCTAAATAAAGCATACCTGTGGCTTCGAATCCGACTACAATTATTAATTTGTAGCCGTAATTAACAAAATGGCGAACCTTCTTCGAAAAAAAAGAAACAAAGCGAGTTTGTTTCAGCGTTTTTTGCAATAAAAATTGTAGTAAAAATTAACATTTTTATACGATCTTAGTTCGGGCCGAACCCATAGTTATACTTTATCTGATAATATTTGATTTTTATGTTTCCGATGATTTATTGCAGAAAAATCGACAACAACGTTGCATTTTTTTAAAATAAATATTGAGGAAAATGAATCATTTTTTTTCTAATATACTTTAAGAGTGTATTTATTGAGCCCAACAACTTCTATAGTAATATCTATCATAAATATAAATTTTTTTTGTAGCGTCTAAAATAGACGAGTCTCTAAACATTAGTGTAATTCAAAGTGAATCAACCGCAGAGTAAAAAATGTCCTTGTTGAGTTGCTGTTAAATATAGTTACGCGATCATCGTTTGCCGATATACATCTGTCTCCCCAAGGCAGAATTACGCGCAATCGACAATTAACAAACTAATTATTTGAATCAACTTATGATCCACGATTTGAAGTTTATTATTAAAACGGATCAGAGCTGGCAGTAAACGACTCTGCTTCAAGATCATGCAAGTATTGCTTTCAAGATCGTCGGAACAAAATTTTTCCTCGTGGAATGAGGAAATAGAAATCCGAAGACGACAGTCAGTTTTCAGAAAATGACATCGTTACTCCTAAGTGAGGTAAACTCGAGAGAAATCATCGGAGTGCCCGAGTCTTGGTATTCTCAAAAATAACTCTCACGATTTTCCGATCCGAAGTTGTATTGTCTGACAACGAAGAGTGTTCGGTCGGAAACTAGCTGGCCCTTTTTCACCGATTCAAAATCACTAGTCGAGTCGGATAAGTTTGACGTGTTCCTATTGCGGATTCTGACCCGACAAAGAAGATTATATATAATTGTATTTAAAAAAACTGGCCCAAGATAATTTTATATTTAATTTCTATATAATTGTATACATTTTTGTTCAAATTTATGTAGAATTCTATATATCGATATATAAATTTATTTATAACTATACAGAATCTGTATTTCTCGGGGATCGAGATTCATCGAACTGTTTATTATTCTTCTGGTCTTTGTTGGGCGATTTATTAGGTGATAAGCGGTAGCCGACGCCAAATGTTGAAAGAGTACATTAGTATGATCACATTAGCTATATTCCAGACTTAATCGTGTATCGAAGTATAAATAAAATATATCAAGGTCATCAAAATCAGATGTGCGTCTGCCATTATAAACGATTGCAGAGCGAAGTATCTGCTATGAATTTTATGCAGCAGCGGATCGAGCTTATTAACGTATCATTTTATGGAATAAAATATATTCAAGAGAACGATAATAGACTTTATTTTTTATTTTTAACTTTTGACTAAATTTTTACATTACATTTTTACACTACACCGCGTTCTGCAAGTTTCGTTCGTACCTTTCGTTCGCTTATATTACAACTGCAGTCGAGATACTGAGGCCACAACAATGAGAACATTATTCTTAGAGATAATACCATGCGAGAGCCTGTATTTTTTCTCTTCCATGACGATTCTGTCGAAAATTATCGAACGATGATTAAATTTAACAAGCGACACAATTCAACTGTTCAAATATACATGGACGTCAATTACGCTTTTATGATTACACTACGAATTAATCGGTAACCGTGAACGCTTCAAAAATCGTGAAAAAATTGGAATTTCTCATTAAGAAGGTCCAATATAATAGCTAGCAACCATATGTTCGGACTAACGATTGCAATTGAACGATCATAAATTCATGCATCATTATTTTACAAAGTATTAATTTGTATTCAGTATATTTTTATGAAATTCAGAGTATTCGATTAATTATTGGTAAGTTTAAATGTAAAATAGGCTGGATATGCAGTCTCTATATTATAGAGTTGACGACGAGTTACGCGAAAAATCACGAATAAGAAAAATTAACTGTTTAACATCTGCGTTTTGGAATGACACTTCCTATAGAAACAGTAGTAAAGTCATCTTAGACAAAAACAATGATTTTTTCCCCTAGGTGAGACCATGAAGTTTGATTCTCAGTTCCCTAACGATGTGTACAAAGCACAATTTTTATTGGTCGACGAACATAAGTATTGGAGGATGAGACATTTCTGCTACATTCGCAGAAATTGCGGTTGTTTATTTTGCTGATATCGTTATAGCGCTGTAATTCGAAAATCTACGCGTGAGCGTCAAGTCCATATAACACGTCGATGATGTATAGTTAATCTTTGGTAACGAGGTTGCAGTAAATTGAAAAGCAGCAACCACCGAATGTATTATTAGTATAATGTTTCTGAGCGCACCGATTGAGCAGCAGCCGCAGATGATCGAGAGAAATACTGGTGTCTGCACGAAGATATGCGAGTGTAGAAACATTCGATGGAGCGAACACTGAAAATCCACGAAGCGTGAGGTCCATCTTTTCGAGTTGTCTTATCTAGGACCAAAGCACATATGTCGGTGCGAGACCATTTTTTCTGCTGGATAGTGGCGAGATATTGGTATCGCTGTGAGGATTCACTCGCAGGCGATACCTTGTATGCGCGCTAACTGCAATTATTTCGTCGGGAGCTCGAGCAAGGATTTCATCTACAATTTGGTTTCATGGTTGATTAGAGATGTTTTTGTCAGGTTCCCTCAACTACTCTTGTTTGAACCAGAAAGTTCGCGAACGTTTCCCTTTTCAGCAGCCAAACAGGTGTGTCTAATTGAGAGTTTTTTTCTGGTGTTAGCAAAGCCTCCAAAATTCTAGAGAGCATCTGGCTGCGCATATTCGATAAGCTTTCCTTTTCAATCATCAAACGAGGAGCGATCTCCATTTTCATTCACTCCGGTCGCGTTGTTTCAAAATTGTCATTCTCCAGACTCCTAATCGTCGGTACTTCGATCCGTAGCATCTCAATTCTCGTCACCTAAGTTCTTCAACGGGACTCAACTTGCTTAAATATTATAGGCAGACCATCTTCCATTTAGGTTTTCTGATGAGATTTTCACATCGTTTTCTTTTTTTTCAATTTGTTCGATTTTTTTTACCAAGTCACTTTTTTGAGAGGATACCAAACACTTCTATTATTTGGTGGACACAAGTTCTATATCAATACCAGTCCATCGTTACTGTTTTTTTTTTCCAAATTCAATTGCGGTTCTCTTAAGATGAGGCTGCTCGCAGATGTAAATCTTCAGATTTATTTATCGTTCATTCGACAGGCATTGCGAATAGAAGATGCTAATTCCTGCAAGCAATCTGTACGAGCTCACGAACTATCACCCAATTCGGTATGAGGTTGTTAAATTCTATCACGTTATAATATTTAAATACTGAGATGCTTTTCATATTCTTAATTAAGGGGTTCCATAGATAAGAGCATCGATTTTTCAAAAAGAGGTTTATTCGACAGCACTATCCTTTGAGTATTTACCCGGAAAATCGCTGCAATGTCGAAGCTGCAACGTTTTGTAACCGACTGGGTAGGCAACGACTAAAAGTTGTGTGAGGTGTACTCCAAACTTTAAACGCGTTTACTCGAAATAGTGTTTTCAAAATCGGTACCACAAGTCTCTTCGCAACTACTGAACCGATCTGATTATAGTTCGGTACTGTTATGCTTCCCACGACAATCTGGTACTGATCGAGCCGTTTTTTCGGTATCCGGTGTAGTTTTCCTTTTCATCGCGAGTACTGAACAACTTTGAGGCGAAAAATCGGCTGTTTTATTCCAGTGATTGCCTATGTTTTTCGAGCGTCAGAAATAACGTTTGGCTTAAAACATCGTTTGATTGTTTAAAAAAAGACGTTATAGAGTATGCAAAAAAATATTGAATTGAAAACATCAACTATCACAGTTTTTACAGCAATCCGAAAACGCTGGGATCCAAAATACCTCACGTAAGAAACAAAATAAATTATTTTTGTCGATAAAAAAATGGTAGAGTCACGTCTGGTAGCGCAAACGCTGTCAACAAAAACACTTCTGTCTGTAACTTTTTTACTGTTTGAAATTTGTTAACCAAATTTTTACACCATGTAGATAAAACATCGTACTTTGAAATGTATATCATGGTTTTTAATTAAATTCAGTTTTATGGTTTAAAAAAATCTTAGACATGACGTTATTTTCGCCGTCTTGAGTGTGTGTATGAGAGGTTCGCTGTAAACCACCAATCTTTTACTACCTCCAGTAGTCATTCGAAAAGTTGGCCTTCCGCAAATGAAATTCATCGTGCAACGGACTGTTCCGTGGAGAGGAACGCGGAGTAGAGATCAGCTATATCTCCAGCGAAAAAGTCGAAATTTCATTTTTTTTCATCGCAGTACGAATATTCTCGTCCGGTTTGAAAGGAACACGCCGCACACACAAATATATTTCTAACCAAGCTTCTTATTTACGGGATTATTGTATCAAGTAAAAATTCTCTCACGATTAAACTCGAACTCCTCGTCTAACTTGCTCCGCACACCAACTAGAATTCTGCTCGACAGGGATCTTATGGCATGTAGAATACAGGTATCTACAAAACATAATTACCACCGTAAATCAACAAATTATCGTCGCCCACGCTCACATCTCACACAAATGAACTACGCTTAGAACGTACCTCGTACCATTCAAAACCGAAGTATGTCGACTATTGTGTCCACTGCTGCGTCGTAATACGCGATGAGCTTGGTAAGATGTATGCCGAATGACTGGCCTCGGTTTGACTGATTGCGTCCCTAATTGTCGCACCAGCTTTAATAGAAAATGCACCGACGTATCTTCTGTCACGTCTCCGTGGTTGGGTCATTATCGTTAAGTGTGCATCGATAGCCTTGTCTTCGAGTCTATCCATTTTCTCTCCGCATGTCGGTTACTCGCCTACGAATGTGCTACATTCCAGGACAGATTTTTCGATTCCTTCGGGACATTCGAGAATTGATACGACCAGAAATGCCGGGTTTAACAATCTGCAGCTATATATTCATTCATCTGTATTTTTTATTTGCCTGCCTCGTGTTGCTGCGAATCAAAAATGAGTCATATACCTGTGTTTGTCAGTAGATCATTTTTTGAACGTTATAATTGTTCAATTAACATTCTCGTCGAATCTAATTATTATCAAACGGTAATTGTTGTTATTTTGTAATATAATTCTATTTATAGCCCCTTGCGTCAAGAATATTCGAAGAATTTCATGATCACTTTTTGATTCTGTAATAAATCGAGTCGATTGTCATCTGATGTGGTACACCGGCGACGCTACGCATCTTTTCGTAGATCGTTTAATTTTGTTCTTTCAATCCCAAATCTGTAGACATATTTCTGAGGGTTGAAACTTGAATCGAGGACAACAGTTTTGTGAGGATTCAAAAAATGTGTCAAATTTATGCGGTATCGTAAGTGTGTTACGCGGAACGGGTGGAAACTGTCACTGCGAGTCTATCGGATTATATTATTTATATCCATGCACTGCGATATCTCTGCCAGTTACCTAATAAGTAATGTGTGTTGGAAATAACTTTCGGGAAAAAATGTGAATAATGTGACCTGGGAACCCCCTTGTTCTATACGACCAGTTCAGTGATATTGCTATGCAACTAAATGATAGTGCAGAGATAAGATCGCGTGTTAACGCTTGAGCGCAGATCGGGACTAGGCCCGTTCTATATTGTGTACATGGTACCCTTCACTTTCGATTCGTATAGCTTATGGACAGCAGCACGTTCTCCAGGTTGGAAAAAAACAACGAATAATTTCGCACAACGCTGAAGATGTAAAATCGTCAGATATGAATCTTCCTCTATGCAACGGGTGGATCGCCACGTTTTTCTCTACGTTTCAAATAATCCTGATTACATCTGTATTAATGACTAAGCGCAGTACCCAGCAGCCTCTCGCGAATGATAATACAATTTTGTTTCTTCAGCATGGATCCTTGGATGGTGGATGTGCAAAATGGTAGCCTACGTGCAAGGAATTTCCGTGGCTGCGTCGGTCTACAGTCTAGTCGCCGTATCGCTCGATAGGTGAGTTTCGATTACATCGCCTTATCGATGTGATATCATAAAATTTACATGTAACGTGAAATCAGATTAGATTTCCGTAAATGATTCGTGTCGAGCCTGCGAAAAATTCATAACAGGTTTCCGTTTTACTGAAATCACACGCAGCAGACTCGAAGCACGCGGCGCACAGCACGAGAAAATGCTGATATTTTATGCTGGGCTAAGGAGATTTGTGCAAGCTTCGGATTCGTTCGAATCTTTGGCGTCGATGATACCGAATCTAAAGTCAAAAGCATTTTTATCCTCCACTTGCCGTCCCACGACGATACGAATATTTATGTATCCGTCCACTCTGTATTGGATTACCTATTTTTAATTTTTTATTTTCGCATTCCGAATTCAATTGCCTCGACTCCTAGAGATTTTTTGAACAGGCAATCTTTTCATGCTGAATTTAAATTTAACCAGGAATTTCATTTCAATAGTGTTTTAGTGGTTTATATCCTAACTTTATATTATTAGTTTATTTATAAAAGCCACGCGATGCCAATATTCTCCAAGCAATGTACAGGCATCGATTGACTACTCTGTTTGGGACGCTACCACGATTGATAAAAAATCAATGCATCCCCCATAATTTCCGAATTTTCGCTGATTTGACTACAGCAATAATTGCCGTAGAGTTATTCTACTTACAGATCTTCCTATCGAGCACGGAAATAGTGTATATGCAATTTTTCAAAAGTTCTCATGTAAGACGAGGCTAACAAAAATTTTGTACATTAGATACAATACACAGTCCCGATAAACAGCGAAGCTTAACTTACGGCTTCACATCCACCTTAAATTCGGCGAATTTTTGATCTGTCACGCTACAAATACGGGGTAATGTTTCGCAGATGTTAATTTTCTTAAGATCGACTTTAAAAAATCGAACGATTTCTTTATTTACAATAGGATACCTTGATAAGAATGTCATCCTCCTGTAACTTCAAGTACGAACGTCATTTTCTGTCTGGCATCTTGATTTCTGATCTAATAGCTGATACAATAATTAAGGCTGTATAGACTCGTCTTGAAAAAACAAACAAAAATGATGTTAACCACTACCCCAACAAAAAAAATCAGTGCTTGTCAATGTCTTAGTCGTAACACTCGAATTATCTGATGTGAAATAAAGTTGTGAATAAATCTATCAGTACTGCATCGGAGAACTCGGATATTTCAGGTAAAATTTAGAGTTTTCTATTCAGCGCTTAACAGTTTTAACCTTCCTAGTATCAGGGATTTTCGATAGCTCCGGATCTGCTACGTATAACAAAACGATTAACGATACGAGAGGTAAATTGTGTTCCATGCGTGTGTATTATACAAAACAACCAGCGTCGATCTTATCTCCAGCTAATGAAATCGCCTCGCTAGTCCGCCATTTGATTTGTTAGGGTGGCAAAGAATTGTAAAATTCGGCAAAAGTGAACCCATCGCGTATAAAAGCATCTCGCCAAGTAAAAACTGTTTTCCTTCCAGGTTTTTTGTCAATATTTCTACTCAATCCGCTCTTCAATTTAATATTTTCGGTCAACGCTAATTTTTAATAGCTGCGATACGCAACGACGTGGCATCCAACCGAATACGACGATAGCACGTGTCGTCGTCTACGACGGAATACAGTTTTTTTACCTCAGAAGCTGGCATTAGCCTGAATCGACGAAGATTCTGAGTCTGTGAAACATGATTCACCCGTATCGGCGTATTTATACGCAGTTTAGCGCAGGTTCAGTCACGCGTTTCCGTTGCGAACTGAAAGTAGTTTCACGTAGGTGAACACACGTTTCACCATTTATGACCCGAGTTGATAATAAACTGATTTTTTGCAACGATTTTTTTGCAACGCGTTCAATCGATATTTCCAACCCCGTGGGACTAATAATAGCCGGTAAGCTCTTCCCTGTGATTACAACTCGAAGCGACTAGCTATCAGATCACTCCCTGTCAGTACTTGTTATCCGATATCATTGCTTATCTTCGCGCGCCCATCAAACAAAACATCGATCTGATTTGACTGCGCGTGCTGCAATTCTGAAAATTAGAGAAGTAACATTTTTAGCTACTGCTTCTTTCAGACCTTGGAATTTCGGACTCGATACGTCGAATGCTGCGCGATAATTCTAACAGGATTCTAACGACGATGTGAAAATTTAAAATGAAGCATCGTCCCAATGATTTTTCTGCTTTCCCAAACAGATTCAGAATAATTATTCCACGGATAAGAATCAGCCTTTTAACTCCCGAACGAAGAATAATGAGACCATGGCTAATATATTGAATATTAGATGGTACTTTCCAGGAGAAAAAACGAGAAGTTTACCAATGTGCCGTTTTTGCTTGTCTCTTCACCTTGAGCTAACTCGAGTTCTCTTCTATGAAATTCTAAAATTAAACCAGCATCAACGATAAACATTCTCGTACTAACGGCAGCACTCTATAAATTTCGGGATGATATTCTATTGCGAACCTCATCCAACGCAAGACGATGCGAAACGTAATGGTGATCGTAGATTAAAAACAATAAATTCAGCTGGCAAGGGATCAAAGTCCATTAGGCAATCGTTCAATTTTCTCGTCCGTGAGTCCTGGCGATCAGAGAGAAATTTATTTAGACGAACCGAATAAATTAGGTGGCTTCTGCTCCAATTTATTTTCAAAAGTCTTCCCTATCGTTTTAGATAATGATACTAACGCCGAATACTATCACAACTTGGTTCGAAGCTCGATGCGACGAAGTAAATTGCAAAAATACTAATCGGGCGCCAGATTGGTAGCGTGTCATACTCAATCAATCCGAAAAAATGGCGAGGAAAGATTTGGACGAGACAAAGAATGTTGCATAATCGTTTTTGTATAATAGTCATAAAAAATGGAATCGCATATCAGACGTGTCGAAGAATATTGAATAAATCGTATTGTAACGATTCCGTTAGACATTCTAACAAGGGCGTGCAAAATGCCGTCTCCCCCGCCAACAGGTCCGCAGAAAACCGGTGACTTAACTACTCACGTTGTTTCGTCATTTGTTGAATACGATCACGTGACCAAATTTCACGCACGTTTACCGGGCATTTTTCTAGAATTGCTTCCCTATAAAATCACAGAGTGTCGGTGCAGTTAGCATAAGCTCACTTACTTCCAAGCAGTAAACAACAACAACAACAACAACAATCAACATGTTCAAATTGGTAAGTCAGTTCAAAATCCTCTACGCATTGCTATCGCATCATTCAACCCGATCGTCGCACCCATTCGCGACATCGCAATATTAGTTTTACCATCATAGCATCGTCAGTTACCGATTTTTCGGTGTAGCTTTAGCAGAAGAAGAAAATTTTGGTCGCAAGTAAATAGTTACATCTGCGAGTCATGCTTGCATCTGATGCTCGTATGATTCGGATGCGTGGGTACCAGTCTATCGAGTCGTGACTCGTTTACTCGCCTCCGCATAAATTCTGTTATCCAACGTTCACTCCACATTTTTGATCCGAACAATCGAAACCAGCAGAGCGTGAAGCGCTGCTGTCGACTGCCAACCAGAACTTTGCACGCGGTGTGAAAAAATATTGGATTTAGAACTAGTTTCATCGGCTGATCGCTATCCTTTTTCTGTTTATTACTTTTATCACGAGCTTTCTCTACATCGTACCATTTTCGCATGTTATACGCATTATTTCCTCCGCAGGTCGTCCTCGCCGCCGTCTTGGCCGTCGTAGCTGCCGCCCCAGGTGGTTTGACTGGTGTTCCATTCCACTGGGGTACTGGTCACATCGTTGCCCCAGCAGTGGTCAGCCATGCCGCACCAGTCTATGCCGCGCATGTCGTGGCACAACCCGTTGCCCCCGTCGTCCATACTGCCCCGATCGTGACCAAAACCGTCCTCGCCGGACACGGTCACGTCGCTGGCTGGGGTCTCCACGGTTAAGCAGCCCATTCTTCCCCAAAACGACGAAGCCCGTATCTGTGATACGGGCAAAAATCGCAGTGGTCAACACCTCTACGCGATAACGTTCACCCCCACCAAACACCCCCACCAAACACCACCACCACAACCACCACCACCATCACAACGTTCACCAAGCCTGGTATCTTTTTTCCCTTCCCCCAATACCGATACATTTGATAGAAAAATACAAAAAAATATATATATTTCAAAATGCAACGGAACCATCTATGAACAGCGGAAAAGATCAAATCGTTCGCGAACAGCCGCATCTGGATTATCTTCAGATGCATCCGTTCTCGCAACGCTTCGAGGTACTTTTCTGCAAATCTTACTATGGTAACCTGTCATCCGATCTACTTGATCCGCACCGTAGATTTTCATACTGCAAAATTTGAATAAAATTCATTTCTCAAAACAACTTTTGTCACCCTTCACTACAATACCTTGCGCCGTACCTACGTACATAGTTTATAAGGGAGCGAAACAAAACTGCAACCACAGAAGTTGTGCGCGGTACGTCGATGGACCGACGCATGATCCGTTGTAAATGCATTTGGAAATATTGTCGAGACGTTTCAAACGATCCTCTCCAAAAAGTGCAACGTTAATACCGGAGATCGAATGAATAACCTTCCCGACATCAGAGTGCTCCTGATTTTCAACTTCCCTCGCTGATATAATACCATTGGTAAATTCACACCTTGAATCCTTATACCTACATCTACATGAGAATAATCAAGTAATATGTTTTCCGGCTAAAAAGAGAGGTAGAATTTGTTCGACCAATTCTAGAAAAAAAAAATCAAAGTGGACTCTAAGGAGTGAACGGATTTGCGATACCAAAGTTTACACCGTTCAGCTGCAAAGTCACTTCTGTTTCAAAAATTCAGAGAGCTGATTCTGAACCAAGTGGGATCCCCAATAAAATACCGTTTCGAATTCGCGCTACGATTTGTTCTCTACTTTGTTCCCTGTCAAAAAACAACGAATTTGACAACACGAAGGGAACATCGTTTGGTATTCCCCAAGGATTTATGTTCGTTACAAAGCTCAGAGTTCAGAAAGTATGCGCTTTCCTCGAAGAATAAAAAAATGTCTTCAAGGATTAAACCACTTCCCGAAGTTGGGTCACGGTATGATTACATCATTTCTCGTATTAACAGCTCACCGATGCAAAACAAACCAACCCCATTCACAGACAAAATAGCTCGTCCATTCGAATACAGTAGTCCATTGGAAAAAAAAGTAGCTCAACGACAGATCGGAAGCTGATATAAATTTGATCAATGATGTATTTTTGTTAATTGAAATTCTAGTGAAATGAAGTAAAAACATAACGTAATAAATCTATATCATTTGTTTTATAAAATGAAATAAGCGAATGCAATTAAAAATTCTTTGAAAAAGCCATTTTTCAAGCCTCCGACTATCTCTGCATCCTTTAAACGTAAAGAGGGCAATGTTAATTGTTTTCGCTTGGCATGTTTCAGATTCCTGGCGATATGGTGGCCATTGAAATGTCAAATAACGAAACGAAGAGCTCGATTCATAATCGTACTCATATGGATTATCGCACTCACCGTAACCATGCCGTGGTTGTTGTTTTTCGAGCTGGTCGTCGTATTCCCAAATGCTCCCGATGTACAAGTGTGCATGGAAGTGTGGTCAACTCCGGAAGACGAAGCCCTCTACTTTCTGATCGGTAATCTAATGTTGTGCTACGTCCTGCCGATGATCCTGATATCGATGTGTTATTTATTAATATGGATCAAAGTGTGGAAGAGACATATCCCAGGAGATTCGAAAGATGCGCAAATAGAGAGAATGCAACAGATATCAAAAGTAAAAGTGGTTAAGATGTTGGTTGCCGTTGTCATATTGTTCGTGCTTTCCTGGTTACCGCTCTACATCATCTTCGCCCGCGTCAAACTCGGCGGCGATATTGACGCGTGGGACGAGGAGCTACTAGCCATAGCAACGCCGATCGCTCAGTGGTTGGGCTCCAGTAATTCTTGCATAAATCCGGTCCTGTATGCATTTTTCAACAAGAAATATCGCACGGGATTCATAGCAATTCTGAAGAGTGGACGCTGCTGCGGAAAACTACGATACTACGAAGCAGTTGCCATGACCTCTTCGTCCACCAGCATGAGAAGATCGTCCTATAACGTTAACAATACCAACACTTCGATGAAACGTGCCGCGGCGATTGCAGTTGCTTCGAATAACCCGGAAACCAAACCAGCGATAACTAACGCGCATCACGAAACGCTGGTCCAGTGAGAGACAAACACTTCTCGCGGGTTAAATCGTACAGGTATCAAGGGAATAAAGCAATGAACGTGCTTACGAAGGCTGATACTTACGGGGCCACTTTAAAGTTCCGTAACTAGCAGTTACAGACACTGACGCGAGGCGTTGCTCGTTGACCAAGGTGCGAAATTAGATGCACCTAGGTAAGACCATAAATATCGTCCAAATCACGCCACGTGCTCGTGAAGCTTCGATAGGTCCAATATCCCCTCGGGGATAGGAGAAACGTATAGAGTCAACGTAAACAAAAATGAGTGTAAAGTTTTAATGACATTTGAAAAAAAAAAAACGATAAGGAGAGTAATCGTGCGATTTGATTAGGAAAATCAGCCATACGTCGGATAAATCATATTCACATAATAATCAGTTGAATAAAGAATTAAATGTTTCGTAATTATTCTGTTCGTTTACTCGCTGACAGTGATCGTGTTCAAATCGACGGAGAGAGTTTGCGCTACCAAACTACAGAATCTTGAGTCTATTTCCGCTGCGATGGGTCTTATACACTCTTCTAGTCTGTATCTTCCAGCTATAAAATGTGGTAGCAGCAGATCTCTGCGAGATCATGTTAACACTCGCTGCTGAGATTTCTTTCGCTCTTCGGTATATTTACTACTAACGTGCAACCACTTGTCTATATCGGTAGTGTTCCTTTATCGATTGTTCGTAGAGTCTATGACTTCGCGACCCGTCGTCAATAGCAGATTGCTATGCGGACGATCGATAATTTATTAGAAATATAAATGTTTAACAAATCAACATATTTCTGAATAAAGATGGAATATGTAAGAATTGCAGATCCTATTCAATAATTCATCAGTATTACATTTTTTTTAAATCGTACAATTGTGAGGAAATTGAAGCAACACGTTGATACACTGATAATACGAACGGGTCGAGACGTTTTCGCAAACGGGAACGCATCAAATGACGGAAAGCTCTTTAGGTACGTACATTTATTAATCGTTTTTGTATTCTCGTAATTAAATATGTATGTTTATATATTTCGTGAACATCGTGCAAGTAATAGACGACGTCTGTCGAGTACCATTGAGGTTTACTAAATATACTCATTTCTAGAAAAATAATGTAAGCCATCACATTTGCATGATTACATTTTCTTTTTACTCCATGTGAACGTGTAATACAATTCTTAATCGATTAAACAATAAAATGAGCGTATTTTCCACATATTCGTACATTCTCAAGACGTTTCTCGTTGGGGTGTTTCAAGCATAGATATTTAGCGAGAATAATTTTGGGTAACGTAGCTAATTGTAATTGTAATTGCACTCTATAGCTTCGGCACTAGCATTCAGATTGTTAATATTATGATTATAGACAGATGAAGGGATAAAAATATACCTAAAAACATTGGGATGCACCGGAATTGCTACGATTTCTTTAGAACCTACGGGAACAAACCGAAGGCTCGCAGATGTGAGATACGACATCCCACGTACATACGTACATGAATGATAAATAAGAATGAAATAAATAATTCACACTTTCTGACAAGTTTCTTAGCCAGGAAATACATCAAGGAAGGAAGAAGACAATGATACACCAAGAAAATTAGAAACATCGAGTCGTGTTAAGAGATTAAGAGCAACAGAAATGTTTGAACAATTGAAATTTCCTATTTGTTAAGTAGAATAAGGAATTCCGAAAAAAATAGCGTTCTTGTTCAACGTTCAACTTTTTCCGTTGTCAGGCAACTAATAATCAAGTTTTATTTATAAATATAATTTTATATATCAGTCGTTAGATGCATAGTATTACAAATGTAGATGCAAGTGAGAAAAAATGTACATTCTGGTATTTCTATGGAGCATGTAACGCAAAATCAGCATCCTGTACTCGTGTACATATAACAGGTGCAGATATTAATATATTTATTGTGTACATACATACTATGCGAAGGTGAAAAACTTTATCGCAGTTTGCGCTTTTTGTTTTGAGAAAATGAATTTTAAATCGGTATACAATCGGGATTCTGGTCTGGACAAGCGCTCTGACTCAAACCGAAACTAAACGCGTCACGAAAGAATGCGCGATAACGTAATCGGGAATAACAAATTATTTTGGAATGTTCTCGCCAAGAACTAAATTTCTTGTATCGCGTGCAAAGTGTACTTCGAAATGAAATCTGCCGATGATGATCAAATTCGGAACTGTTTTGCATTTTTAATACAGCAGGGTAAACGTCCCCGTTTTCGAAATGATGATGTTTACAAGTGACAAGATCAGTTACGGATCGAAATGCATTTCGATTCTTAATAGATTCGTTTGTTTGCCAGTTTCTTGCGATTTTTCGGCTCATGAAGTATGATGTTTCATATGCGACACCGATGATGTAATATATGTCAGTCGGTGTTGATAAAGATCTCTTTACATTGTAGAAATTGAAAAACAACTTTCCGCATTTTCTTAACCAACAGACTTTCGAAAATATGTGTACAGAATCGCATATTTGAATTGCAAAAATTAACGAAGTTATGCGAGGCTCAGTCATCCGACAAAATCAATTGACCTTGTTTTCAGATGACTTTGTGACTTTGGCAAACGGCTAGGACTTTATGAGGTGACTTTGATGCAAACAAAAGTCTAGTAACGCAAATTTTTTATTTACTTTCGACAGAAATAACTAAAACTGGAAAAATGTTTATTTATAGACAAACTTTATCAAGTGACATTTTTCGAACGAGATGATCTATAAAGTGACGCCCCAGCTGATACTGAGGACTGTAAAGAAAAGAGGTACAGAATGAAAAGAGGCAGATGAGATATTCCAGAGTCATTTAAGTTGTATGAAGAGGATCTTGAACAAGCTAATTTGCAATTGGCAAGTGGTATTCGCAAACCAACTGATAACGAGGACAGAGAAATTATGATTAACAAAAACTAGCATTTACAAAGGTCAATAAACATAATTGACGATTCGTATACGTTTATTCTGTTTTACCGCATTTACAAGTAACTTTTTATAATACAAATGTTTCAGTATCACTATATTCATCGAATTGCTTTGCTGGTGTAACGAAGAATATCACTAATAGGTTAGCCAGAACTTATCGATTACTAAATTTCAAACATTGTTTTTACAAACGTTTTTCAAATTTTTCTATTTAAAAGCAAAGACCTGACCATTAACAAAATTTAACAAACCATGCGGAAGCATCGATCCATTGTTTACAGTCATGCTCAATTAATATTCATTTTTTGCGGTACGGAGCATGCACAATGGTACCGCCAACAAAGAGTGGGCATACGGGAGCATCCCGGATATATTACTATAGTAGATATAAAATGGAGATTTTGATATGACTATTGTGATTGATAGTTCGTTTGTTTCTAGGTATGATTTTTGTTCCATACTTATGATATACCGCAGTATTAATTAAATCTTCTGATAATACTGACTACCATATACATATTTCGCATGCATATAATATGTGAATTTTCGGTGAAGTTTAGTCAAATACAGCAACGCTGTGACATTACTATTTTATCCGATTGAATAATATACAGATACATCGCAAAAGTATTGTACACTTCGATGCGTGCAATGATTATGCTAATGATTTTCTTTCTGTACTGCAGCACCTTGTACACCATACGTATAATGTCGTCTATTGAAATTCATAAGAGGTGTGAGCATTTATACTTCTCGCCCATTGGAAGGAAATATGATTGCGAATTTGAATTAGCAGTAACATGACATTGTGAATTTGGGGAATTGCAGTTACATTGAATTGTCACCCGACAAATATCTGCGCATGACAGAACCTCTATCTGTTAAAAAAATATTAGTCATCTGGATTTAATTCTTAAACCATTCTTAGTCGATATCAAAGTTGCAATATTTAAAATCACATACAAGTTATGGTATCGGAATCGCTTACAACTTGAAACAGACTGAATTTCCACTATTAACCGAACTGGCTGCCGTGTTTCATAACTTAAAAGAATATGCTTCTTCGGAATTATTCATTGTCAGTATTAATGAACAGTTAAACAAAACTTCACCGTATTTCAGATTGGGAGAAACAAAAATATTCGAATTTACTGATAATTAAATATACGACAAATTAAAATAGACTATAATCTATGTATGATGGGATGGAAGATTTTCGATACACTTGCGATAGTTTTCTCACAATCGGAGTAAATCAGCTCTGGTAATAGATTTTCATATAACATGTACAACTTATAGTCCAGCAGGAATGAGCACACAGTAATTCAATTACATTCTCGTTATTATTTACATTTTGATTTGATAATGGGACGAGAAATAAATACAAAATACATTTTTAACGTCTACTTAAACAGTTTTGAAATACTAAATAAATAAAGAGCATTTTTTTATAATTCTGAAAAATTCGAAATTCACCTTCACTTGAGACCTCGAATAGAAAGTGGCATACATTCCTTTAAATCGAGCTTTGGGTATGTAAAGTGAATATTATCTAGCTAATTACTTGATTGAAACGGAAAAAGTAATTAAATCTGTATTGTTTGTAACATTAATTCCGACTGCCCATCCCTGCTATGCAGTACCTGTACTGTACTACAGCATTGTGCCACACAATAAATGAGTCAGGATGAAATCTACAAAAGAAGATTTAAATAATAGACTACGACCCATTCTATTACTAATTTAATTTAATCACCTAATAATAGGAATTAATAATTATGATGAATGTCTAAAATGGTCCGTTCCTACCTCACAGATGAGAAAATATTCATTGTACTGCTTGTTACGCGTTTTCTTACCAAACGTGCTGCTACTGCAAAGAAACAAAGCATAAACTCAGTAACACAGTATCACATCAACAATTTGTGCATTGGTTGAGATAAACGAGGGATGTTGCGTCTTTTCTTTGATCACAGAACTAATCGCAACGGAATTGTGCCATCTGATGCGTCAAGTTTTTCGATTAAGTATTGTACTCATGTGTACCTTGATTTCTTCCAACATAATTGCCCAGACTATGATAGTGATAGACTAACGAAACGATATTCTATGCATTATAATGAGATCTCATTCGACACTTCTCCATAAATTGAATCAATACTACGTAAATAATTAAGACCATACTTACTCGACGCATCAAGCGGGGTTAATGGCTTGTCAATAATCCGCTGTATAAGAGTCATCCATTGAGATCTGTCATCGTCGCTTTGAGCAGAAAGTAAAAAACTTCGGTCAGGCGTCTCAAGGGTAAAGGAAAATCCTTGATCTTTAGCACCAGCGGGAACACCCGATTTTATTGCAAATCCGTCACTGGAGTGGCCAAGAAAGATCTCTCCTTTTGGATGTGCGTCCTATCGCAAGGTCATTGACTTCTAGTATTTCCAGTCCATGTAATTACATATCATCTATTGCTTTGTTTAACAAACCAATTCGTGAATTTACGATAATACGAATTCAACTAACCATGGGATCATCATGATACATGAGTTTCCGACCATCCAGAGTAAACCATCTCTTCTTATAGGCGTCGGAGTGTCGTGGCCCTGTTTTCCACAAGTAACCTTCCCGCGCAAAATCTCTAGTGAGCAGAGAAAGAAGTTCTGATTCGGATAATGAGGGATACTCGGTCTGTAGCCGATGCAGTTTTGCACATCTGATTGCCAGATACCAATTGGTAATGACCTCCGGATCTTCGTGATAGACGTAGATATGTCTCGTGCTACCATCTTTCATGAATGAAATTTGGAGACTATTCTGATTTGCCATTTTTGCAGGTGCGAAAGCTACATTTAACTCAGATATCCTCAATACAGCTTTCGGTTCCTTGAAAATCAATGAAATGCATTTTTTCGTTTTGTGTCAAACATTTTTTGTTGAGACAGTCTGACGTTAGATGGAATCAAAATTTTTGAATAGCAATTCATAATAGTTCGCTTGAATTAGGTATAACTAGTGGAAATTCGGCAGCGGTACAAACAAATCATTATTCTCACCTTATTCTCTTTCACATGATATTTTAGGGTATCATCCGCTTCGCACAGAACAAATTTGCGTGGATGATACCTCGAATCTTCTTTTCCCCGTTTCATTAGAAAGCCCTCCATATATCCAGATACATACTGATTCTGTCGGTCGGGGTGACAAAATTCTTCGCGTTCATATTTCGCTCTTATCCACTGTTCCACCAGTACTCTATTGGAACGTAAATGAAACATCATGAATTTGAAACACAAGGCACACAATATTTTTGTATTCTACAAAATTATAAACCCACATTTGCATAAAGCTAATGTCTTCAACCGCAATAATGGTATCAGACATCGTAAGTTTTACGATACAAAAAAAAAAAAGAAAAACCATAATCATGGCCATTCAATATTCATTTTTCATTTTCCGCACACATTTTCCATAGTTCATGCAAAAGTTGAAACATTCGTATCAAATAAAATATTTATTTGATTTCAAATGTTTCAGCTCCCATGTGTTCTAGTTGCATCATTTTCAGTCATTTGTAATCATTGTGGTTTAGTTTTCTGGGTTATTGTTGCTTTAATACGGTGATACCAGTACTCTAACACCAACGTGCATTGGAATACGAAAACACAAGGAATAATATTAATCAAAGTTATAAAACCTTAAACACATAGCATTCACTTACTGTGGTGCATCTTCATTTGGTCTTCGATAACAGGAAGGAACACGTTCTTCATATTGCAAGCGTGCTATGTTGTTACCGACTTCACGAACACGAGCAACCTGAGAGTCTTCCCACCGGTCGAGTTTCAAATGTTTTACTTTAGATATATGTGCACCCATCGAACGATGTACACCAGCGCACCTCATGCATACGAATATTCCAATATTGTATGACGCCCATTCTGGATCTGGAAGAACGAGTTTTCATATGAATATCTCATGTTGAACATTATCTGAATTACGACCAATATATAATGGAAAAAAAAACCAACATTTTATGGAAAGATCAATTCTTCAGGGATGGGTTTTATGGTAGTCAGCTTTCACTATGTCACCATATATTCCAAGAACTTGATAACAAATGCAAATACGTAACAAAGTTTCTGGCTTGGTTTCCATTGCGGTCACGATGACGATAAAGGGAAAATCACAGATTTCTAAAAATGATATGGTTAACAAAGTGGAATGTCGCGTCATAGCAGTCGCAATCATATGTAGATAAGATGCGACTTCCGCGAGTTCAAAACCATAAAATTACGATGAATATGGAAATATTGGATGGTATTTAAAACATGGATTGATACCACTAGTGGTGATGTTGTCACATAAAAGTAAATAATGAAAATTTTTCATAAAAATGCGCATGCCAGTTCTCAAGCAAATATCAATTTTTCACGGAATAAAAGTTTCAATGATGAAACAATTATGGAATACATAATTCTAAATGTACAGTCAATAGTCGAAATATAGATGCTGTTTATTGATGTTATAGCACATCTTACATCAATGCCCAATTGGAACGAGACCATAACTTAAATCTTCAGCAATCCGGTATACAAGAGATTTCGACATTCAATATTTATTTATAACGAACAAAGTGGAAGTTATATTGCCGCAGATTGAAATTTATCTGAAACAATAGAACTGGTTGGTTTTGCAAATAAATATGTTACTGGACATCATATACTTCGCGACTAATGTCATTGCAATTGCTCTTTGAGTAGTTCGAAGATTTCAATCGAGTCTGATATCACGTAGAATGAGTAACGGGTAAGAAAAGTTGAATCAATGGACCGAGAATGGAAATGTTCTATTTTCAAAATACTGAAATGACAACTTTGATGAACTAGTATCTACACAAGAGAATCCGATATACCAATCGGTTGATAAGTCAATGTATTCTCTTCTGACCACCGATGAGTTCCGGTACAACGTTCATAAAATGACAGGTAATTCGTAATTGAGGAAACTATTAATTGTGCTTTACTAGGGCGATTGTTCGTTCGTAACGTGTGACAACGTGACGAGCAATGGACAAGTGCTGTCTAAGAATGAAACACGCATCAAACTCGATGCTCGATTGTTTCTGCTATTTGAACAGATCCAAAAACAAATCCATCGAGGAAACGAAGGGTGCGACGTCGCATCGTCGTGAATAAACCTACTCACTCTTTGCTCCGCAATCAGCGCAAACGTTGTTTCCCGATTTCTTCAACAACTCCGCCAACAACTTTTCGTTTAAGTCCGCCATCTTGATACACTATCGCAGACAGCCAAGTACCACTGCACCAAGCAACCTTCGCTATCCTTAATACCACTAGCCCAGTGCAGCCCAGTGCTCGCCTCATTTACCACACGAAGTTCGTCTAGTTGTGCTGACTCGCGTCGCGCGTCGCACGTCATCTTTCATTGGGAAAAATTGTAGCACGCTTTGCGTCTGTTGGTAGTACACGATGCATGCTGCGCGACAGGCGCAAATGCACGTACGTGTACGCGAGTGACGCGTGATGTGACTCGACGTTTACGCCCACTTTATACCATTCACGCACACAGCGCGCAGACGGAAATGAGATAGAGAAGGGCTGTCCAGTGGGCGCAATGGAGATGAAAATAGAAACGTAGTGTTAATAAATTTCATGCTTTTCTCATACTCGACATTTCATCCAAATTCGTGACCTGACTTTGCCACGCGACCAACAATGAATCGAGATGCAACTCGGTTTTTTCTCGGTTAGCTGTCAGTTGACAAACAAATAAGTTGTGCGTAGAGCCTCTTCGAGCATCGTTTCGCCGGTAACGATGCGCGGCGACGCAAATTAGTGCTACGCGTTTGATATTTTGATTTTTCATGACGATCGATGAAAATGCCACCCGTTGTTCGCAGCAGTAAAGTTGTAAAGCAGTAACATTGACGATATCTCCTCAACTGTACGATGCATATATATAGTATATGAAGGAAATCAAAACATTGTAAACTAAATTTTATAGTGGGATATGTATACATGTAATTATAATACATATTTTGTAAACTGCATTCCGTATGCAATCATATCAAATAATGATTATCATTCTTCAAGTTTGTAATTTTCTAATGTTCAATGGTTGGACAACAGCGTACTAAGCATTGAAGTAATAATGCGGATTCTTTTACTTAGCTGTCATGACAACTATTCTACAATTATTAATACAGGAAACTGATAATCGTAGCCCATTTTTTCATTTCCGATACTGTTAAGTACAACTATGCGAAGTATGTGTGCTCAAGGGTAAAATTATCTGTAAAAAATACGATTTATACCCCAACAAGGGATAATCTTATTAAAGCTTCGTGTATTAACAATACAAAATTACAGGTATTAAGGATACGCATTTGCTCTATCAATGAAAGTGTCCAAGATGATTGTGTATTGTACTGCAATTGATAATTTTAACGACAATAACCAAACACAAAGGTAGTACCCGAACTGCTACTATTTACGAATTATCCATAATCGCACAGACTCGCTGGTAATCCATAACTTTGTTTGGCAATGCACTTTTTCTAAAGTAATCCTTCCATCTCTTGCATAAACTGCATGTACGCGTCGTCTTTCGTTTTTGGCGGCACGAGTCTTTGAGGTTGAATTTCCATTTGTCGGTCGCTCATCTTTGGCATTAGACTCGGCTTTTTTCTATCATCCCGTTTGACTCTGAGAGATGTTGGTAAGAAACGTGTAACGTCAGCGGCCAAATTTCGTATTTGTGGTTTTGCTTCAATTGTAGTTGAATTTTTTCCATCTTTATCTTTCCTGTTGATGAGCTGTGGCGCAGCTGACAAAACGTTAGGAGTCTTAGGTTGTGACCCCGTAGTCGGCTGCATGGGAATTTGCGATGTTGTGTTGGCAATACCAGTTATGTTAGAAATTTGCATCTGCGGTGGTGGAATTCGCGGCATACCAGGCGGTCCAGCTCGTAAAAGTCGAGGCATACCTGGTGGGGGACCTAGAGAATATAAATAATTAATAGTCGAAATAGTTGACGTTGCCAGGTTCAAGATTCAGAAATGCTGATAATCCTACCTGGTGGTAATCTTAATCCAATGCGCGGAGGTGGCGGTGGCGGCATTCTAAGAGTGTGCATTGGTGGTGGTGGAGGGCGGTACATAAGGGGCGGTGGAGGTAGTCCAAGAGGAGGAAGAGAATGTTGATGCCCGTGAGAAGGCTGATGGGCATTGCGTGGTGGAAGGTGATTCGTAGAGCCGGGCGGTTCCAAATCATCATCCTGATCATCCGGACGTTTGCTAGCATCGATTTTGGAATTTGATTTAGCGTCTAATAGGGTAAGCCGAGCGCTCAAATCTTGGGCACGTTCTGTCTCTCTTTTCTTGTGCACCACCTCCATTTCTCGCATAAATTGATCGATATCTTGACCAGCCATAGCCAACATTTTCTGCTGCAAACTGGTCGGTTTCACCGTCGACGTCTCTTTTTCCTTTACAATTTCCTGATCTTTTTCCTTCTCCTTATTTTTGTCGACATTGTCTGTTTCAGTTTTCTTATCATCATTGTCATCGGCAAAACGAATCGTTCTTGACTTTGGATTAGAATCTTTATTCTACGGAGGGGTATTAAACAAAAGTTAAAGTGCATCCCAAAATGCAACTTAATATCAGTTCAATTCTATTTTTGTTTGGATATACGTCAGATTATCAAATTGGTTACCTTATCAACTCGTTCGTCTTCCTCCGCAGCCAGATCTGGTGGAGGAAACGGTGGTACACCTGGCGGCTCTTTATTCGGCGGCAATAGCGGCGTAGATGTAGTATTAGATGAATAAACGCTGGTCTTCTTTAATATGCTCGGAGGTATCGGTATATTCATTAAAGGATGATGTGGCATGAAATGGGTATGAGTCGGGAATAAATGAGAAGGTGGCTGTGGCATCTCTGGTAGTGGAATCTGTGAAGTCAGTGACCCTAAAAAAAATCAAGTTCAATCGGTCAAAATAAGCGTTATTCAAAAATAACTATACGTGGAAAAATCAAGTAATTATAAATGCCTAAAAAACCTTCTCACCAGGATATATTCGAGCCACGTCACTGCCAGCTGACGGTAAAGGGATTTCATCCACTTGAACTTGTTGAGCATGCCGAACTGCTTCAAAGTAAGTTACCAAATCTATTCTCCGTCGTTCATATTGGATCAATTGTTCCTTCAACTCAGTCCATTTTTCTTGATCATCTTTAGCCTAGATCCAAAATTGACGTATTAGACAAGACCAAAACCATTTTTCCTATAAAAAGTGCAGGACATTTACCAATTGAAAAATGATTTTTCATACTTACATACATTTTTAATACTCTGTCTAGGGTTTCTTTGAGCTTTTTCCGCTTATCCTTCAAGACTTTTTCATTTAACGGAGGTGGTTGCATGACGTTGTATTCTGTACAGAATTGTTAATACATCATTCAGATATCGTGCTCAATAGCATAAATAATAATTGAAATTATTGGGTTGCTCACCCATTTGATCTATCTTCTCCATTTCTTCGATGATTTGGGCCGGGTCTTTACCCTTCAACACTGCAGCTCTTACGAGCTGTCGTTGCTTTTTATTTTTCTTTAACTCTTTTTTTCGAGCCTCCTTTCCTACATGTGAAACGATTAATTAGATGTTATTTCAGAAGACATGCCAATTGCATTGCGCTTCGCGGAATAGGTTATAATCGGTATTCAGTATTCTACATACTTGCTTGATCCGTAGGATTCATGTATTTCCCACTCTTCGTGGTGTTAATCGATCTACGGCCCATTTTTGTTGATTATTTTATACTAAATACGATGAAAATTGAACTACTCTCTTCTAATTTTCAATAGTTATTGACCAGCGCGATACGAGCATACGACGATTTCACTGTTTACATCACGACTCGTCTGAATTCATCTGCACTTGGCATATCTTCCACTTCCAAGCCAGCACCAAGAAGGTTAGAAGTAGGAAACCGAACCCGTATGATGGGGATGGTCCTATATACGACGGCCGCTTGGGGACGCTGCTAGAGGTAAGGTACTAGGGATACCTGATATACAGTACTGACGGTACCCGGTGGGCGAACGCACATTTCTACTTTCTGTCGCGGCATACGTTGTCCGAGTTGTGCCTTATTCCTGAACATGTCCTCGTACATAATGAAATCTTTGATAAGGTACCCAGTTGTACCCGCACTACCCGCACAAAATTCCAATTTCTCTCTCGATTGCATGAACTACAATAGGGCGCATGGTTTGAACAAGCCCGTGACTCACTCCTGATGCTTATTATTATGTATAAAAGGACGAATGAAATTCCAGCTTAATTCATAGAATAAATTAATCCGCATTCTTCCACACTTGTATGCCTATATTTGCTGGATGTGTATACGGTCCTTAAGCTATATTTACACGGAGCGTTAATCATGGGTTCGTAGCACGGTCATACGCTCGTACCCGTGTTTCACATGTGTTGCATACCCATTCATACCTGTCCATACCATTCCATCATCGCGATCGTCTGAACATGTCGCGACTGCGCACCCGATAATTGTGATGTGACCAGATGCGACCATACCGCTATATACAGCAGTGCTTACGCGGCTTCGAAGGCCTGTGTGTAAGATAGTGCACGTTTCGTGAATGTGGTTCTTATCCCGTTGAAAAATAAACGAAAGAATTAAATCGGATCGTACTTATTCGGCGATCGAAATGGACGGGCAAAAGCGCAAGAAAAGCCATTACTCAATGAACCATAATCAACAGAAAAAACGGCGACGATATAATTTGGAAGCCGGTATGAAAGGATTCTTTTGCACTTCAAATTTTCACGAGAAAGATTGCATCCGCGAGGCATACAATATTTTGAATGAATTCGCCGATAATTTATTCAGCAGCGAAAAGGTTTGTAGTAGTCAGAAATAATTTATTGGCCTGTGGTGATGTTTACCTCAAAACTTGAAAATGATACATGCTACACTCGGTATAAACTTTTTTAACCTGAAAAGCATCAAAAGTGCGTTTGGTTCGTTTTTTTCTGAACAAATCGTTCCGAATTTCAAATATTTTATTGTAGACAGCTGCACCTGCGGTAACGGAACATGATAACTTAGCGCCAGAGTCGAGCAACATAGAAAAAATTACTGAAGACAGTCAAGAGGTAGGAGAAGACGAAGATATTTCTGTTGCTTTGAGTAAAGAGGTTGCAGATTTGAAGGCAGAATCACAAAAACCAAGTGGACAGCAACGTTTTCAAGTGAGTTTAGCCAAGACCTAACCAACAAGGTAAATTAGTATCTAATTTTCTACTGCATTTTTTTCCCATTATTTTTACGATTGTTCATCATTTATCAGAGCTGACGTATCCTTTCTCTGTGTTAAATTAATTTTCATTGTTGACCCTTGCAGGCAGTGGATGCAGGTGTAAAAAGTATTGTATTCATTCAGTCAAATATTCCTGATCCACTTGAGCTGGCTTTGTCCATTGTCAAAGAATTAGATGATAGCAAAAAAGCACGAACCAGATTTCTAATGAGACTACTACCTGTAGAAGTGGTTTGCAAAGCTTACATAGATGATATTACATCAAATGCTAATATCATTTTTGAAAAATATTTCACCCAGGAACCAAAAACATTTTGCATCGTTTTCAAGTACTACAATTAATATTTATAAAAATGGGTTTGATGGTACATTAAGTTGTGACACTGTGCTACAAAAAAAAAATCTCATCTTCACCGTGTTCGTATTTCAATTCCAGTCGACACAGCAACCACGATGTACAACGAAATCACGTAATCGAGGATTTGGCTGAAATTATTGCAAAAAAGAATCCTGGTAATAAGGTGGATTTGAAAAACCCAGAGATAGCTGTAGTTGTGGAGGTGATTCGTGGATTATGTCTGATATCTGTAGCTCCTCATTATTATAAATACAAGAAGTACAATTTGCTTGAAATTTGTGGGACGAAGGAGACTGATAAACAGGTTTGATTTCAGCTTACAAGAAATTCATCCAATTCTTTTCTATTGCAAAAAATGTGTACTCTTCACAACAGATGAAGGGATTCGCTTACTGCTACCGTTCACAGAATTCAAGAGTTGATATTGACAAATTTTACTGTAATTTCAGACTACAGCAGCACAATAGTATTGCTCAAGAAAACGTGCTTCAAGTAGAAAAAAAAATTCCGTTCTATTCATTGTGCACAGGAAGAAAACAGATTATGAGGGGCCGAGTGCTGTTTAGTCAAGACTAACAAATCATTACAATGCAAGCCATTTTATGCATTGCTAGCTCTGAAGACGGACTATTTTATGCCAAAATATGATTTCATTTTTGCATCCTATGTCATAGTACTGTGATCAGTCATAATGCCGTTTCCCATATGAAATGCAATGAATTCAGATAGAATAGAATCAACTAAAACAACGAACAAGTTTGCTTTGCAAATGTATAATTTAACCATAGTGAGACGAAGACATATTGCCCTGATACTGGTTTTCTTTGGGTAAAAGTGAATGAATAGAAAAAAAAGGCACTGCAAATTTCAAACACAACAAAACATAATAAAATGTGAATTACCAATACTTGCATTTCAATTTTCGACCTTGCCACAATTCCTGGTGATTGATTCTGTTGTTGGTAAAACCAGCAAAAATCTTTACGCACTGGATATAATGAAACTGCATTTTAATGTCATAAACATGTATGTGTATATATATATATATATATATATACATGTATATAGATAGTTCTCGATTCTAAAGCAAAGTTTTATGTACCTACTATACACATTACATGAAATTTAGTATTCTCAATAATCCAAACCACTCTTCAATCGAATCCTCTGGACCCGTGGATCGTCAGGTCTGTAGACTGAAACGAAATTGAATAAATAACGACGTTTAGTTTTTAGATTATTCTTGAAAAGCATTTATCACGAATCGCATGTGTATTCGATGACACTATAAATCTTATCTGTCATATTAGTAAGCAAATGTGAATAATTTAAATAGTAAATACTCTCAGATAGCGAATCTCAAATGCATCACAGATCAATAATTCTGAGCAGAAAATGAATAATCCATGACAATATCATGAGGTATAAGGGAGAGCTCACAGAAGAGTTTCAAAATTACTGTAGTAATTATAATCATCAGCCTCGTTTTAATTCATCTCATAATGAATCATAAATCATCAATGAAAGATTATACAATCTCCGAATTTAACAGAGAAAAACGTTTGAGATATTTCATTCCTACCAGTGTACGTGGTCTTAAATTTTTTGTTGTCACCATCCATCGTATTGTATCTATAGAGGCCCATCAACCCAAAAATGGCACCGACGGTCCACAAGATCGGACTGACGACGAGTTCGGGGGCTTCATGCCAAGCTCTCATTATGTAACCCACTTGCAAAGAGGATGAAAATGAGTTATATTAATGATTTAGGCTGAAATGTCATGAGATACCAAACGTGGGAACGATGACACATAGATTTATGCCAATTCTTACCTTTCGGTGCTGATTTGGCGGCCGCCATTTTTACGCGTAACTGTCCGGGTCTCGGGTTCAGGTTAATTAAGAATGCTCGAGAAATACTGCCAGTGGGGAAACTTGCCACACCACTATTTCTACGGAAACTACTGACCTGGTGGAAAGCTTGGAGCGTTTGCACATAGAGGGTACATAGCCTGTCTTATGGGAACCATTTTGCTTTCGACATTGTCTCTGAAGGTGTCGCAAGGGTTCTTGTGGACTCGGTACGACCCAGTTGAGACATTGTAGACTGTTCTTATGTGGGGAGTGATGTGAGCGAGGGTGGTCATATCCAAGTTAGATGGATGATACCTTAGTCATATCCTCTCTTCGGCGTTCGTTGGTGATCCGACTGGTTGTCGCTAGCGGGTTAACAACGCGGTAAATTTTTTCTCGGGGAAAGAAAAGGCCTTGCATATCAAGTCTGTGACGAAAGCTGTATTTTTCGACAAATTTAGATGAATGGCGATCGTCCGCTCTTGGTACCAATCATGTTATAGTGTTAGTTTTTCTTCTAATTCGAAGGAAAGACTTTATAGCGAAAGTGCCGCGTTTAAACAACGATACTTGAGAAATCATTAAACTGTCTAAGCACGTTGAGTTTTCTACGCAAGGTTTTACAGTACAGTTCGATTATGATCTGCCCACTGCCGATGACCAGCAGACTCAAACCACCAGAAAATTTTAAAAGACAACTTATTCTTTCATTTGCCCGTTGACGTAAATCTCATTGTCACGCCGCTATCGTATCATTGGGTCGTAATAAATATGTAGATCAAAGTAATTCAAATATGGTAACTGAAATTAGATCAATCCAATCTCACTAGTTTTGTTGGAGATGTTATCGGACCCACGTGACTGTCTTCGTTCGTCATTGGAGCCCATAGATAGAGCGCTGACGGCTGAATGGTGTTATAAATATAGCTAGGTACCGCTCTATGTCAATTGAAAGAGCTTCATTTGATCCATGACTGTATCTGACTATAAGTGATTATAACCAAAGGATTGCCAAGGATCATATAATCTATGCATTTAATCTGAAATAATCCGTGAACCTTGATTGAAATTGTTCTTTGATTATAACTTCAATTGTAGCACTCTATCGTTTTCTACTAAACAGTGAGCGTTGCAGTATATTACACTTATTCAATGCACATCACACGAATCTCACAGGATTGCAGAGTTGCTGTATACTGAGTCAACATCCACATTGATTTTTCATAAAATTTATAATGTTTTGAATCAGAATTTGAAAGGTAGCACATCGCGCAAATACGGAAATGGCTTACAATTTCCCAGGCATGTCAGCGACGCCGCTACCACCCATGGGTGAGCTTCATTCATAAGCGTTGCATTCAACAAATATTAACTTCATTTGAGGTTAACTTCGTTATGTTAGACGTATTGAAACCTTGTGTTTTTATTGCAATGGATTTCGGTACGTGTTATAAGTATATGCGCCGATATGCATCGATAAACAGCATTGATTGCTGCTTCGTACAGGTATGGGCACGATAGGACCTCTGGGCCCGGTATCTGGACCACAAGGATTCATGGAATTGACAGCACAGACAGCTATGGCTCCAGGATTTCCACCATTACCACCATCCATAACTATTCCTGGGCTTAATGATTCTCCTCTAGAATTTAGCACTAATAAAAACCAACCACCAATTGTAAGAGAAAGCACCGAGGATAACGATAGACGAAGCGACAAATTAGAAAACAGAAGAGATAGAGATAGAGACAGAGAGAGAGATAGAGACAGCCGCGATGGTGGAAGAAGGTTTGAAGAGATTCTAATTTGAATTTTATTCTTAAGAATTGTGTTTCAGGCATTGAAATCTATTCCCATATCTGCAAATAATTCCTTACTTAGGCAGTCTTTCTTAAATGTTAGGACAGTTTCAAAGAGAGCACAGAAGTTTATGCGCCATACCAAACATCTAATGAACATTTTCAATGGTGCTTTGCAATACATAACATACGTTCTTGTGAAATACTATAAATCGATCACATATTAATATTCATGAACATTTATGTCAGTTTGGAATTTATCATATCATCTGTCGTTTCATAAGTGATAATGGATTGGCAGTATGTTCTCTTATATTAGATATTAGTATTACCTTGCATAAAGGACTCTGAGTATTATCAAAACACTATCATGCTCAGATCCATATCGTATTCATAAAATTATCGCCTTGTTTTACCGAAACACATTCATTTTCTTTTCTGATACAGTTAACATAGTTACAAATGGCATATCCTTCAATTACAATCATGAAAAAACACATTTTGTGATTCACAGATCAAGGAACGATCGCAGTGATCGTAGAGAGCGTGAAAGAGACAGAAGAGAAGACAGGAATGATCGAGATAGACGAGATGAAAGACGAAATGACGACAGAAACAATTCAAGCTCTGGTAATAATAGTCATTGTAATAACGGGGGTAATGAAATGGCATTGACTACGACCTCGGGCAGTACGCCGCACCCGACAAACATTACTTCACAAATAGATGCACCTTCGGGAGTTTGGGGTATGGGAGTCGGATATTCCATGATGGGTATAGGACATATTGGGCCGATGGGTCCAATGATGGGTGACATGGGCTTAGGACATCACATGGGCCATGGATATGGACCACTTAGCATGGGAATGATGCCACATGATGGGTCGATGCTCGGAGCTTCAATGCTGGGTCAGGAACAAATGATGGCTGACACAGCAGCTCAAATTATAACAGGTGCCCTACCACCTCCTCCAACGGGTTCTCAAGCAACTAAAGAAATAGTTCATTGCAAGAACTGCACACTCTTTCCACCTAATCCAAATGCTCCTCCACCGACCACTCGAGAGAGACCTCCTGGCTGCAGGACTATTTTTGTTGGAGGTATAAATACATTTTCCGCCCTGTGATTCGACTAATAAGGCCCATGATAGGTGATTGAATAATCATATCTGTTTTGACAGGTCTCCCCGAGAATATCACCGAGGTGATTATTCAAGAGATATTTGAAAGATGTGGTGAAATCACGACATTGCGTCTTTCCAAGAAAAATTTTTGCCATATTCGCTTTGTCTTGGAGGCCAGTGTTGACGCAGCTATCTATCTTTCTGGATATAGAGTTAGATTGGGCTCCAGTGGAGATGCCGCGAATACTGGACGCCTCCATGTAGATTTCGCCCAAGTGAGTTCACAGACGTTCAAGCATATTAAGACATATTATTTATTCTCATTTTCTCTTTCAACTTGGTCATGTGAAAATATCTTTAGGCAAGGGATGACCAATATGAGTGGGAATGCAAGCAGCGACAGTTGCAAAGAGAACAACGGCATCGGGAAAGGGTAGAGAAAGAAAGGCAAAGGCCTCCTTCCAGTCCACCACCAGTGGTACATTATACCGATCATGAAGCATCTAACATATGCGAGAAGATCAAACAAGACGATTCATTCATGGTTGCTGTACAAGTGAGTCTTGCCGTTTCACGATTGTATCAAGAGCAAAATGTTAATTCTTACGGTCGTAGGGTTTGTTTCAAGCCACATGTATTACAAATCGGGGTCAAGCGTTAAGCACTTGTTCTAATCAGCTTATTTTTTTGAAAGAAAAGTAATATAAATGATTGATTTTTTGTCGCTTGAAGACAAACGTCAGAAAGGTCTGTCTGATTCAGTTGAACCACTATTGCAATCTTAGCGTGTATGTTTTTCGGTACTTGATGTGTTGATGTGTTCTTACTAAATCGTTCGTTCACCACCTTTTATAACTCCACTTCGCTGTTTTCGTCCTTTCATCACAAGGTTTCATGAACATCCGTTCTGATTTTCGCTGCATCAAGATTTCATCCATTCTCCAAATCTAGTATCGATCTGTTCATGGACACCATACAGTCTGATAGAGCTTACGTAAAATTGTTTTGGATTTCATCTTTGAAACTGCAACGTATTATTCCATCTCTCTATAAGAGCAAAGCTATCACGTATATTTTACCTTTGTTCGAAAAATATAGTATTTCTCAGATATTAATTCAGTTGATATTTATCTGCATCCACTCAAACGTATGCTGACTTTCCAAGTTCAACATCTGATCATTTTGATTACACTGCTGTGATAGGTTGTTGTAACCTGGCTGGAGCGTGGGGATTGTGTGAAGCGCAATTCGAACACCTTCTACTCTATGATTCAGTCTACAAATTCACATGTACGTCGACTACTTACGGAAAAAGCATCATATGAGGAGGAACTTCACAAGGCCAAGGAGCTCATGAAGGGCAGAATGCAGGGTCTTCTCATTCAGTGTAAGTTCATTTTCCTTTATTATTATCTCACATGCCACAGATATCTGAACTTTACTTTCCCTGGGTAAGTGTTCGAGCGAAAGTGCGAATAGTGATTATGGTGATGCTAATGTATGGTAACGTCATTCAAAGCCTTGGTGGCTTACGTTGGCATTACCTTCAATGAAATTATTGTTTCAATCATACGAGTTGCGTAATGGACAGAAATGTTTGCGTTCTGGCAGTTTTTCAATTCGTAGACGATCGTTAGTTTTTTTATGTACTAGTTTCAAGAAATCTGACAAATGATCGGACCTCATGACGAACTGAAAGTCACTTCCAGTATGCATGAATATGAATGTCCTTGGAATCTAACACCGTCGCACTTCCGTGAATTGTGACATTTGGGAAATTGCCAAGATGAATTCCACTATAAGTTTGATTACATTTAATGGATTTCAACACCATGGAAACCACTCTATTTTTAACTTTTTGGAGTTGCACAAGAACTCGTATTTTTAATCTGGGCAAAAAGTTCTCAATACGATGCAAATATATGGATTTGCAGATTATTCTTATGATGGTAAAACTAGCAACAACCACCCACGGGTAAATATGCCGAGTTAAAAGCGCATTATGCGATTAAATGTACAGGGTTCTTCTGAATAACAATATTAAGAATAGAGGGTTTCTAGTATATTAAGAATACGCTCATCGATTACCATTACGATAAGTCCAGATGTGACTCGATTTAAGCGTTGCAGAACCTAGGAGACCATAAGGTGGGTGAAGACAATTTTCGATTTTAATGTCTGCTCTCCAAATATCAAATGTGCAGTTCCCGGTGGATATGTTTTTCCTCATTTTTCATTAAATAGACTATAGATAACATACATTTCAAGAATTGCATGCTTGGCGTTGATAATAATATCAACGGTGTTGGGCATTAATTCCATGACAAAAGCAATTCCAGACTAAATCCTGGGAAATTGGATCATTATCATTTGTCTCAAAATGTCAACGTAATGGTTTATAGATCATTGTCGGAACTTGCTCTCAATTTCAAAACATGCAAAGTATTACTGGATCGTATGCTAAACTTTGGGATCAGCTGACATAGCTGTTAATTTACCCCGTGTTTCATTCGAATAGAAAAAAAACTTTGCGCGAGTCAGACAATCGAATTCAGAACCTCCTTGGATGTTGATAAATGATTAGAGGAAAAATTGTTTTGCAAATCAAACATGAATTTGGAGACAAAAATTGAGAGGTATCCGGCACGATCGCACACGATAATTTAAATAGAATTATATGGAATCATTCCCATGTCCACCAAACGTGAAAGAGGCCATGCCAGCGGGGTAAGGCTTTGGTATAAAGAAGTTTGGTATCGCGTCGGCGGAAGATGAAGCATCTTCTGATCAAGAGCCGCCAACGTGATAACTTCAAAGTCCAGATTATACTATCATAAGCAGAAGTATGACTAACTGAGCGCAGTAAAGTAGGGTGTACAATAGCGGATTTGTTGTGTTCTTGTATGCGACATGCAACACCTGCATCATCAACAGTCAGTCAGATCGAACGTGTGTTCACGGCGGCGAGTCACAAGAAGGTTTGGGACCACTTCACCAAGGCCCAAAGGAAGAATATTGAGATGTGGAAGAAACAGTCTTCGGTATGTAGTTACAGTCACACTCGCATACCTAGTGTCCCGAGATCGTTTTATAATTTCGTGATACGCTGCACTCAACAGCTTGACCTGAGCTCAATTTCAAATGTAACAGTTTCAAATGCCTGTCAAATCTCTAGGATATTTCGTGAGTAGCTAAATTTTTTCTTGGTTTCAGTTCGATGATACGAGAAAAAATCGTGGTATTTCGATGTAACGTTGAAAATGTTCAATTAACATTACGGTCCTTTGAATGCTTGCATTTTATGGACTCTCACGTAAATGCTTTTGTAGAACCATCTCACGCCTTTTCGAGAAATAAAATCAAACTTGCCAAGTTGTAACGTATTGGAAACCATATGTTGGCTAATACCAACGTCAAACTTGCTGGTGCGAAGGGACACTAGTTTTCTATTCCAACATAATATAACAAAACTACAGCATCCTGCAATCAGCAAACCGTGTGGACCTTATTCGTATTTAATTTATAGTTTTGGTAATTGGCATTCTGGAACACTCTCAGAAATCATATTTCATAGTGCATTTTGACTTCAGATTTTGTGGTGCATACTCATGATAAAAAATCCTATTCAAAATTTTTTCCATTTCTCGAAGACCAATTCAAAAAACTGTAAATTTGATACACATCGTCAGATATCCATAGAATGTTCACGGTCCTAAATGCTTTCGCATAGAGAAAAAATCTTTAAAAACAAGACACAGGTAAGTAATATAGACAACACACGAAAGCTTGCGTTAACGACAGCCAGACAGTCAGACACGTTTTCCACACGACTTTTTTGTCTTATGGCAGTTCGCTAACCAATGTGAAGGTAAACATTTTAATTTAGAGTTGGTCAAGCACAGCATATCAGACATCGAAGGTAATAATAATTTACGCGAGGTCAAAGAACCGAATGGAAACACTGGAATGGCAGAGCCCTCGCGGCTAAAGCAACGTCATGGATACGCAACGAGATATGTTCCACCACCTTGTCGAAGAGTCTAGAGTAGATGAATCATTTCTTTCATTGAATTATAATCGAAGTATAAATTTAAGTGATTATTTAACGAATAGTATTTGCTATTAAAGCAATCCAGGAATCGCTGCATTAAAGTCAAACTAGCGATGCTATACGAGCGTGCTTCGTTCTCTAGCTCGATTGCATCGAAGTATAGCAAACGTTTTTGGCAAGGGAGTCTTGAAAAAATCTGTTAAACTGACAGCCATCATCAAAATTCTCAGCAAGTCCAGAAAAGGTTTATTTCCAATGTTACCCGACTGATGCGCCGTGCATAAAATACGCAAGTGTTTGGGAACATGGCACCTAGAAAAGGAACGCTTAAACCTATAGAAATCAAAAAATAAAAATCAATTGCCGCTTAGCTGGTCTGTTACCTGTGGTTAATCCAACCGATCACCTGTTGCAAATGTCAGCAAGATTTCCTTGCTGAACAGGAGCAATGTTCCCGATCACTGGAGTTTACCATCTGCTACTATATGTGTTTATTTTTCAACCAGTAACTCAATATTTCAGTTATCGCAAAATAACCAATTGAATACTTGTTGGTGAATTCGGGTATTTTGCCTCGATTCTGTCATGCGCATGCCACTGATGACTTCAAAACACTCTATTAACAATGAAATCGCATTGACGTTGCACCGAATGAGAAATTGTAAAGGCAAGGTCCAACTTCGATGCAATTCCATCAAAGATAAAATCAATAAAGCGCAGGGCAAAAATATGTGTTTATCGTTTGTAAGAACGGACGTATGTACAATAAAAGCAAATTTAATAACAGGAAATAAAAGCAGTCCAGCTAGAAGACGCGCTTATGGAAGGTGAAGGTGAGATGGATGTGTCTGATTCAGAGGAGGAACCTCAGCGTAAGAAATCTCGCAGCCATTCCGAAACTAATGAGGATGTGGAAAGAGTACAAAGTTTGAAGGAGGAAAACGACAGCCTGAGGTGTCAACTAGAGGCATACAAAAACGAGGTTTGTATATAATTTCAAATATTGCGATGGGTAACGAAGAGTATGATAACTCGGAGCATTTGGGATTACGTAACTGAAAAATCAAGTGTGTTATAGGACGAACTTATCAGCCGCGCATTCGGTTCCGTTTCGTTGATGTTCTTGACCATATGAATCACTACGACCATACGAAATGTCCGGCACATAATCCTGCATGATTATGTAATATAACGAGCTTACTTTCTACCTCAACACTGCGAATCGAGCCTGAAATGTTAATTATCTTTACTCGTTGTTGTGGTAAATTAATACGTTTGTTGTAGGTTGATCTACTGAAGTCCGAAACTAAGGCAGAACTAGATGCTAAAGACAAGCAATTAAAAATGTTGCATCAAACCCTGAAAGGAATGCAGGAGCAGCTTCTGCAGTCGAAGAAGCAGCTGGTACAAGATGAACAAAAGATCAAAGAGCTGTCAACGAAGTTGAATATAACAAAAAAAGATGATCCACCAGAGAGTGAAATAATAACTTTGGATAAGGATGACGACGTCAATGATGAGCCAAGACTACCAAAGCTACCTGTGATGATTCCCGGATGCGTTCAAGTCAGCCAAAAAGATGCCAAATTAATTGGTGAGTTTACCACTTGTATCCTTGTATCTGGAACGAAGAATCTTGGTCCAGTTTCTTCGTGGCTCTAATTATTTTATCCTCACATCGTTGTAGGCTTGATAGCAACGTTCCTTCACATTCATCCCTTCGGAGCAAGTGTCGACTACGTTTGGTCTTACTTACAAAAAATGGAACCAGGACTCAGGCCAAGTGAAGTCGAAGCGCTCATGCAACGATTTCCACAAGTATTCAAACAAGAATTATCTGGGATTGGTGCCAATATGGAGCGGCGCTGGCAATTCTCCGGTTTTAATATTCACCGAAGCCATTAAGACTGTTTTGTACAGTACTATTTATTGTTTCTGAATGATCCACGTTGCCATAGTTCATCACGTTAGACGATCTAACAGAAGTCAAGATGTTCAAAGTACCGACTACCATTTATTTGTATTTCTTACGTCGGTATTTACAGAGTCCGTATCTAGGATACGCACACGCGCGTGCTGACTTCTTTTGCGATACACAACTCTTGAGACTGACACTTACTGTAGTAGTATTATACAGTCTGACTGTATACTCAGGCATCTCGAGTGGTGGTCAAGTGAAAAGATGATGACTTTTTGATTTTCGATTTTACAGAAGTGCTAGGACTAGAATTGTGATTTCTCTTTACATATTAATTGATTAAAAAAAGGAACTCAACAGAATTTTTCGTAATTATTTATTCCCATAACACGGCAAAAGTGAGTTTCCGATTACGAAACCAACACCTCGGATCTTGAACAGTTCGAAACCAAATACATTTGAACCGAACATCTCGTAAAATACATGAAGTAACAGTATAACATGCAGGTCAATTGGCATGTTTTGAATTTTCGCATTGTAAACCTGCACTAGATAATTCTACGTGTATTGACAAAACATGATATTTTTCCGTACTTAAACGTAAAGCAAAAGTTCAACTCCGATTATTATAAAATCAAAGTTTTCATTCTTATTCCAGAACTATCCAACACTCAATGACCAATTAACGATAATTCTCTTACAATTCGTCTATGGTAGATTTTGGTACACTAGTTTTTTTTTTTAGCGAACAATTAATTCGTTTGATCAGTAATATCTTATGTACGAGATACTTGTACAGAAGGAAGCTTTTGAACTTCATTTCAACGGCCACCAATCAGCAGGCACTAAGAACAGCGCGTTTGCATAATGCGAGATCAGGACTGCGCTGTACTTCTATAGCATGTTGTACATCTCGTCGTATTACCACAGTTGCACAAGAACTATATTTAAGAACCTTTAGCGATTGAAAATACGGCTTAGGATCAGTAATCGTAGGGGTTCGATGAAAATGTTTTGTGCTTAGTTGAGCTCTTTTAGTCCACCAATTTATTCGTTCGGATAGCTGAACCACTCAGAGTGTTACGTTAGATTACGTCTGATTTTTATCCCCAAGCAACGATATCGTGAAAATAAATTTCCGAATCTCCCGTCGGGGTTAATCAAATAATGCCGGTGAATTCTGCTGCTGCCTTAGTCAATTCGAACAGTGAATGAGAATAACTGCGATGAATGTACGTATACCGAAAGGATACCTAATACCGTTTCAGCGTATCTTTTGATATTCGCTCGAACTGTCTCACTCACAACGGAAAGTACTATATTTATACCTAGTTAAATTGTATCAGTGGTTCAACATGATTTTGTGTATCCAAGTAACATATGCCGAAACTCGGGTGTAAACCGAAGGGGCGCCACGACCCCCGCATGGGAAAAGACCCCAAGACACGATGCCGATGACTTCGGCTGCCCCGAAAGCGTTCGTCACTACTAAAGGACCGCCAGAGTCCCCCTAAAATCCCAAGAATTGAAATGTTACAATATCGTTTCTAGAATTGGCTGCAGTTTTTCTGTATAACTCGGAAACCGATTTACCGATTTACCTTGCAAGCAGATTTCGAGCCATCCAGAGGTCCCGTGCAGATATTAGTTTCGTGCAGAGGATTTGAATTTCCATGACGCAAGGCTCGGTCAAGAGCTCGTTGGCACACTTCGAAATCCAGAATCGGGAGAACGGCTTCTTGTAGGATGACCGGAATTTCCGGAGCTCGACTACGTCCGATGCTTCCCCACCCCGTCAGCATAGATTCTCCTCGAGGAATGGTTTCGGGATAAGGCAAGCCTACAGTTGCTATGAAGGCGTTTAACTCGAATGCTTTTTCCACTTTCATGAGTGCAATATCTTTCGGTCCAATTTTTCTGTACAAAGTAAAATATTTCCTCTTCAATATTGTTTGAGGTTTTTTCCCACAAACGCGCGGAGATCTAAACTCTAGCACTGCGACAGAAGATTCTTCGTCGCAGATACCGACGACAACACCGTGGTGAGGGGAGGAATAATAGGTAAACGTTGCGTGAATATTAAAAGAGGCTCGACCTATTGAGTTGAACTCGATAAATTATAGATGTATAATAACTAACGAGTCCCGGATTCTGATAAGAGTACTTCATAGTGCTGCCGCGTCTTACCCCGTGTAACCGTAGTATATAAAACTCTCCGCGACGTAACGGCGTTGCTCTGTCTCCTCTTTGATACCGAGCCTATACTTTCCGGCAATAATTAGGAACCGCGCCGTAGAATTCTGCGGAGCAAGAGTCTTGCAGTGGCCAGCGGTGAGGACCCAACCCGCCGTCAAAAGACTTCCTCCGCATATGTGTCGCTGCTGGATACCACGATCCTCGTCACCCCAGTGGACGGACACCTGCCAAGAGTGCTGACCCATCTTTGCCTCAATGCCACCAACTATTCTTGTCGGTCTTTCCGCTAATAGCGACAGCTCTACATCCGTTGCATAGACTGACAATGAGACGCATAACGTTTATACATAATTATTTATAAAGAATTGGCTCGATATAATTATCAATTATACATAATATGCCATTTTGCCAATAGAGAGGCACCTAATGTACAAGAAAATTTTTAGTTTCGTCCTTTGAGCTTTCCCGTTCACCTCAAATCGTGGTAACACTAAATTTTGCACTTTTTTGGTTGATGCGCTGGATGGCCCTTACCGAGCTTCCAAAAATTTTGGAAAAAACATTTTTGTACTCTCAAATGATGTAATAAATGTGCCCCAAAAGGACGTAGGTCTATTTTAATACGTAAACTTGTTGGACGCAATTAAAAACGCCGAACTTTTCAGACGAGATAGGTGTTATAGTCCCGTTCATTTTTTATATTGGCTATCGAGAGCACCCAGGTAGGGAAGAACCATCGGCCGTGGCTAGGTCCGAATCTCGACCAATCGCTTTTACAATGTACGAGCTTTGGCGCAAACCTCGGCATGGCCATTGGCCAAGCGGTGGTCCAAGCCTTGGAACGACGCCCTGGGGCCTGGCTTTGGGAAACAAAAGAATCAGGGTTGAGCCGGCCCTTGAGAGTCTCAGAAAAAAAGATTATATATAATATATAATGTTTGTATCATATATAATATATAATAATAACGTGTACCGTTTTTTCGGGAAACAAAAAAAAATTAACAATATTTGCTTCAGCATCAAAAAACGAAAAGTCCGTGCTATCCGAAGTCTGGAGCATAGAAAATCAACATTTACATGATTAATTATATTCATACAGACACGAATATTATTATAAATACATATGTAGGAAAAAACTTTGAGCATTTTACATAGCTGAATATGAAAATCAAATTCACACCGAAAATCGACCAATGCTCAATTTTTGAGGCCGATAAATGTACCTAATACGACTGCCCAGCCTTGGATCGAAGCCTGGGCCAATATTTAGCTGCCCAAGCTTGGAAAATAGGTGTAGCCTGGAGTTGGACCAATGGTCAATTCCTACCTGGTATTCAAGTTTTATAGAACGTAAGAAATCTAGGATTCACATTACAATATTTTCAAGGTCATGTGGCAAAACTTGATTTAGAAAAGAGCCACGTCGGTTAGTTTCAAGTTTAAGTAAAGCTCTACCAGTAAAATGGGGGATACCGAGCTCGATTATAGAAAATTGAAAAATATGACTCATCACGAATGACCACAACATATTAAACATAATGTGATATACATCGCACTAGTGCGCAGTGAACGCAATCGGCGGTATTGCGAGATTAAACAAATACATCTAGCGAAATTTATAGCGATTTGAGTACAGTGAAATATATGTGTCGAATTCACCGATTAATTAGTTGTTAAAACATGAAATCATTATCTTACAACGGATCATTAGATAGAATTAGGTAAATCGCTCTATCAAAAAGATTCATACCCCAAAAGAAGCAATATTCTGGACTACGTTAAAACTATTCTAATTTGTTATTCGAATCGAATCTGGTTATATATGTTCTTCTATTTAATTCAAATGCACGCAATAATTGGAATTAAACTCGAGGATGGATTTTTAAAGACTGTTTAAATGCCTTGGAGCCTTGGATATCAAACTACTTCGAGTGTTCTTTGGCAAAGTTCAGATGTATTCGAGAGATTTGAAATTTTTACCAACTCTTGGAAAGCCTGCGCAAAGTCAGTGAAACACATCACAATATCTTTCGTTCTCTCACCGTTTTTTCCAGCCAATAATCCTCGAATCAAAACGAACATCAGAATAGTTTTTGCTGACATTGCAAACAGCGACGAGAGATAGAACACGCGCTAATGAACTCACTCGCAATATTGAAAGGTGAAGACTTGGCCCCGCATCGTTACGGGGAGACTCAAGAAATGCGGATACGGAAGTATTTCGTGATATCGGGGAGTTACAACCTGATTTCTTTCGGAAGCCTCTCCAGGAACTGGTTCAAATCAACTTTACAACAAACAGGTAAGCAGGAGGATCAACTATTCGCAGCAGCGTAACGCCTGTCGTTAAAAAACGAGTCTAGTATTTTCCTGTCTCTCGATCTATTTCCGTACGAATTTGGTAATCACTCGATTCGTTTCTTTGATTCGGGTAACGCGTAAACGCGCAATTTCTCTAATTATTAATAATCGTTTATAAACGAGACAACACGTGTTATGATCGTTCGATCTACTGAATTACTCGAACGCTACTAGGTGGTTATCGCGTCAGCGACAAATTGTCGCCAAATGTGTAGTCAGTTGTGCACCCTAGTTACCTTAAGACTTATAATTAAAAAATGTAATTAAAAAATTCAATCTCGACAAAATTGTTCGAAAGACGCTTGGATTTGAACTTTGTTGTGGATCGGAATATTGATGGTGCCACGTCGAAGTCTGACATTTTTCCACAGTAATCTTTTACTCGATACAGCACACGTATCCTTAACAATGATATATATTTATGCAGCTTCAACCTGATTCGTCAGATAACGTCATTCGATCTAACAATAAATATATTCCTTCATTTTTTAAATTTTTACACGTAAATAATGATAACTTTTTTTGTCCAAACTCTTTCTATTTATATTTATTTGCTCTTCCTTCTTCTGGATTGCCTCCCTAGAAATCATATCAAATTTCCTCACAACATCTGACTGCTCTTTTGTTCTTGAAATTTGCGTACTTTTTTACTGGGTATCTCGTTAGATATGGATCTTATACAATTATCTATAGTGCGCTTTTGTCACGTCGTTTTGTCATTTCAATAGCGAATAAGCTCATGAAGAAGATAATGTCGCATCGAAGGATGAATTTCCATGAATGTGACGACTTGTATGTTGGTGTCAGTTCAGACTGGAAAATCCAACTGAAAAGGGTAAGTCTTGCGGACATTGTCAAACCTATATTGAAAAGCTCCTTTATATTTAAACATCTCTGGTTGATTCGTAATTCATCGCATGCGAATCTGTGACGAATGTCATCCGGAATTACGAGACGTTTCTGTGCAGGAAATCTAAAATGATATGAACCGTACTTTGTATACATATATATATGTGGGTACTCATCAATGTTTATAGGAGGTCTTTCAATGTGAACACATTACATAGGGTTCTCGGATTCAAATCGCAATAATCGTCACAATCGTTCGATGATCCGGTAATGAAGTCACTAACATATAATTTATAATATAATTTACTGCTGTAGCACGGATCTGAATTCGCGATATGACAGGCTATACAATTTAACATTGAGAATCCCTGATACATGAACCAATACGGTAATACGATGATAATAGAGCGCGTGTTTGTCCATATTATCATGATTGTCTCATAAAATTCCACCTGATGTTTAACCGCGATTCGATATACAATACATGTAAAATTGAATAAGTTGTTATGCACCGGTCCCGTATTGTTGCATTCATTATCGGCGTGTGTATAAGATCGAGCGTGAATCCTTCGAATGACAATTCTGCTTTGGAGCGTGCGTCATTTGTGTTATTCCTTTTTAACTAATATATTCAGACGAATTGTTAGAAATTTATACTTCGGTATTTATAAACATTTACAAGTCGGATCACGCAAAAATTGGTGCGTGTTTATATCGCACGGTGATATCGGTGCGAACAACGGAACAGGAAAGTCGTCGTCGTCGTATTTGTTCTCCGAGGTATCAATAATTTTTCCACTACTGATAACCATCTTTCGATATCATAAGACTTTGTCAGGACGAGGTTAATTTTTGATAAGTATTCAGGTAATTTTTTCTGTTAATTAGGCGCCGAGATAACAAGCGCCGTAACTCGCAACCTGAGATCACGATGAAACGAAGCTTCTCGCAGAGAAAAGGAACGAAAAAGCACATGGTCACCGATCGATAGATCAAGGAAAACAATATTAAATGGAAAGTCTTTGCAGCTGGCTATCGTTAACTTCCGACAGAACTTGCCATAACATGGTGCATTTTATATTCGCTAGTGTTACAATGTAATACATTATGTGGATAAACTTCCGAATAGCCCATATCTCCGATTAATCGCAAGTTTCGTGTACAGATGTATTTCAACGCGCTGAGAACGAATATTATAGGTAAAATACCCGCAAATTTCATTCTCAAGGTCAAATCTAACAAGAAAAATGAATTTTGAAAAAAGTTTTTCCTGTTTATTGTAATAAATATCGATTCTAGCGAAAAATAGTTTAAACAAAAGTTGTAGGCCATAAAAATATTGACATTTTTTGTTTTATACGATTTTCATTTAGAGCCAACCCAACCCAACCCAATCCACACGTGTATTTTCGACAAATGCCCGAAATTCTTATTGCCGACGACATATACACATCTTGGAGCATTATCGCATTTTTCTCACAAACGACTGGCTCTACATAAAAATTGTATTGGATAAAAAATGTCAATATTTTTATGGCCTACAACATTTGTTCCAACTATTTTCCTCTAGAATCAGCATTTATCGCAATAAACGTGAAAAATCTTTTAAAAAATCATTTTTTCCAGATTTGACCTTGAAAATGCAACTTGCGGGTATTTTGCCTATCATATTCGTTCTCAGCGCGTTGAAATACACGTGTATACGAAACTTTAGATTATTCGGAGGTATGGGCTATTCGGAAGTACACCCCATTATGCATATCATAATCAGCCCAACGTGTCATTTTTTTCCCACACCTACGCCGATACCAACGCAACACGAAATGATATGTATACAAAAACCTATCGCTCGCGCGACGTATCACGTGCTATCGAAGGGATTTTTTTTGAAATCCGAATTTGTATAGCTCTTGAACGAATCTTACTGTTAGTCTCCCGAGTATTCGACTGGCAAACACGTGGAGAACGAAATTACCTCGTTTCATACAACTATGTGTTATATCAACAGTTGGACTCATACGATTAACGAGAAACGGTGTACATCACTTACTAATTTTGATGGAAAAAACCAGAGCAAATATTTAATCACGACTTCCAATCGTTTTGTGATTACTTTGACATTTGATCGAGGTGAATGATCTTTAAAACTGAGTTTTTTTGCATTTTCTGTTTCTAACGAATTCGAAAGAGTAAATGAAATTCGAATCTCTCGACGTTGCAGCGATAATTATTCAATACTGGATCACCTCACCGTCTGTGACGAAGAAGCCCCATTTTTTACTGGTATGACACCTGACGTTTTGAAAATCCGGAATTCTGAGAAATAAAAAAATGGAAATATTTATCAACCGGTACTTTCATTCCGCTCGCTTTCCTTTTGTTAAAGGAAAAGAAATTAATTAACGGTATATCGATCGAACACGAAATTTATACTTGATTAGCGACCAATTTGAATCGTGAACGATCGTAATCTCTGCCGATCGTAATCTTCTATGGCTGATTGGTATAATCATCGAGGATGCTGATTCGAAGAGATTTTATCTTGTGCTAATTATTTCAGATAAAGAAAAACAATGGTGTAATCTGATAGTTCTTAACTCGTTAGCGTTCGAGGAAGGTTCTTTGCACTACCAATGCATGAAAACGAATTAAACATACCTGGCCAATTCCGATTATGACGAACAATGAAATGTAACACGTTTGGGTTTCGGGCAACGAGTTTATTTGTCGTCACGTCTCTCTCTCTCTCTTCAAAATAGTAAAAAAATACGCATCTCTTTCGAATCCATTGAAAATAATTTTAATGATCCCACGAATGTTAAGCTCGTCAGTGTATAAATAATTGCACTGTCGAGCATAATGGAAATCTCCGTGTCAATAGAACGTCGCCGTGTTGAATGATACGATATTATTCTCGGCTTTTATCCTCCCTCGTTTGATCATTGGCTTCCATTTCGTTTGCTGTGTCTGATACCAGGTAAACAATTGCAACGATATCGGATTTTTCGTCGGAAAATGGCTCAAGGTCTGTACAATGCAGCATCATGCCGGAGGATTTTCATGACGCGACACAAATGGTTGCTAAGGTAGATATTTTTTTTACAGGACAGACATACATGTATGTTTTTTGCCGGAAGTTAAATTCGAATTAAAAATGAATATAGCTCTCATTTAATCGTTTGCCTCATGTCTGATTCGCGAAACGAATATGACTGTTCGTCACAGACAGAAAAATGATTGTCGAATATTTAAGACAAAATAAACACTGTGATGTTTCCTTTCCCGAGGCATATCTGAGTTTGGTTTTGCTATATTTGTGCTGTAGTCACTCCGAAGCTGTCATTTATATGCAACGTTATCTCGAAATTTAAATGCTATTTATCTTATCTGTCGAATTCTTTCCCAACGCGCAGGCAGCGATTTCTACTTTTCATGATTTTCTGCAATCATTTACGTTAATTTTTGGCTATTCTGAGATACAGACGTTAACATATAGAAAAGTTTGCTGAATGTCGCGGAATTCTGTAGTTTGTTAAATGAAAAGCGACGCCTGTTCATATTCCTATAGTCGCGTAATCATCATAATCGAAATAGTACGAAATAAGTGCACAACCATGGAGAAACGTGTGATGAAAACATTGTAACGAATTAAACACGCAAAAAATGTCGATCGGCTACTTCTGCTTCATACAATTAGGTCGACTTATCTGAACAGATCGAGAATCTACGGTACGTTATCCGAAAAAGCATTGCAGCTACTTTCGTACTACAATTGCACATGCAGTTGATTAACAAGTCAATCAGGAAGATTATCTTGGAAAGATTTCACTGATTTCTGCAATCAAAAATCAAGAAGCTCTATAAGAACCGAATTGGATTCCCAGCAAAACCTTGACGAGTGGTAGATAATGATCGTGTTTTTGTCAAGGAAGATTAATTTTTCTCACGACAAATAGAAAGTTCAACGAATTTCTGCCCAAAAATTGAAAACAGAGAGATTTCGTTCAAACTTTGTAGATGTGTAGCAATTTATCGTCACAGCATGTTGTGAACATTTTGGAATGTCCAGAAAGTTCGAAAGAAAAATTATCCAAAAATGAACACGTAGTCTCATGGGAAAATCGAATTATTGGGCATATTTTCAATAATTTCCACATTTGTAACGAAGAGATTTTTCTGATGCAAAGATCCCTCAAAACATGCCCAATAATTCGTCTTAATCTTTGAATAATTTTTCTCACAAACGAACTTCCTGAAAATTCCAAAAATTTTACAGCCTGTTTGGACGACAAATTGCTACACATCTACAAAGTTTGAACAAAACCTCTCTGTTTCCAGTTTTTCGGAACAAGTCCTTTAATGTGCAAGATTCAAGATCGTTATTGTTTGTTTTTGTTCTAAGACCTCTGTTCGAATCATTGATTCGAAATTGATCGTTATAAGTGCAAAATTGTAGAATCTTTGTGGAGAATGTGATTCGAATGAAGAATAAATGCTGGATGACCTATAACATAGCTGAACGACGTTGCTCTATTCGTCGTACGAGTCTCTTCGTCCATGCTGCCTTCAGCAGTTTCTTATGCTTAATCGGCCTCGCATATTTTATTTCTGGACTATGCATTCATTCTATGCTTTTGTACCACCAGTTGTCGGCAGCTTAAACTACCGCGGGTGAATTACGGTACTGGGAATATCACTCGAGCTCAGAGATCTCAAGTAGAGTTTTCACTACTCATAGTGTCGAAGATATTCGGTGAAGCACACTGCGAGTTCGCGAGTGGACCGATTTCGAGTTAAATTGTAACAGAATTGAATTCGTGAGCATGAGGCGCGGTCAAACATGATCGTAATCCAGCACTTTTGTGTCAAGCTTCCGCGTAGTTGAAATCAAAGATAACATCGATCCTACTTAAAGACTGGTCTGATAAAACTTGATGAAATTTCACTCAATCTGAACACCTTGTAAATAGCTATCAAGTACAAGTAGCATATTCCAAAATCATTCGGTAATCTTTTTTCCTATCAAATTTGATAAACGCTGATATACATGCACTGGTAACGATGCTATAAGAAACATGACGTGTGTTTGTCCACGGTGGTATCATTGTTGCGTTATAAAAATTCTATCAGACGTTCAGCTGCGATTCAATGTACGAACGTTTCAAATTCAATGAGTTGTTATCCACCCGTCTCGTATTTTTGTATTCATTATCGACGTGTGTATAAGACTAAACGTGGATCTTCCAGATGACGAACCAGCTTGATAGCATGTGTCATTTTTGTTGTTCCAGTTTCATTAACATATCGGGACGAATGCTCAGAGCATATTGCTTAATTATTAGCAGTTATTATTCGATTTGCATGAAAACCGATTTGACACTGACGCGAAATGTTGACGACGATGTTACCGCGAAGCAGGAAACCGATTTCTCATTATCCCTGTTCAGCAAATTTCTTGTTACTGATTTCCATTTGCTCGAAACGACGGTTATTCTCGAGAAGAGGGTGATTTGTTATCAGAGCTCACGTCACTCTTTTGGACGTCAGATTGAAAGGTCTGCGATTCCCATTTACCAATCCTAGCTAAAATAACCTTCGGCTATTTCCACGATGACGATTTGTATGATCCACGAAGAAAATGATGATGGTTGGTCATGACCTTCATGGTTGGTCATCGTTGCCTTCCTTTCGAATCGTCTATAAATGGATTAGTCTACTTTAGACGTTGGAAAAAAGGCTATTTTTAAGACGTTTTTTGACGTTGCTATGATAGAGATTAATATATAAGTTGTTGGGTTCAACAAATACACTCTTAAAATATATTGAGCCAGCTTTTCCCATTCATTTTACTCAATATTTAATTACCAAAACGGTAGATCAAGACAGCTCTTCAAAAAGTGCGCAGGTGACTAACGTTGTCGATTTCTCGACAACAAATCGTCCGAAACATAAAAATCAAATATTACGCGTTGAAGTAAATCTGTGTCTTCGGCTCGAACTACGATTATTAATTTTTATGCGTAATGAACAAAATGGCGGACCTTTTTAGAAAAAAGTAATTATTGCATTAAAAAATATATCGAAAGCTCAAATTTTTCTATAATCTTAGTTCGGGTCGAAACCAAAGTTCTACTTTATCTAATAATATTTGATTTTCATGTTTCGGTTGTAAATCACTCGCGTATTTTCTGAAGAGGTGTCATTTGTAAATAAATATTGAGTAAAATGAATAAAAAAACATTGTTTAATACGTTGTACGAGTGTATTTATTGATCCCAACAACTTTTATATTAATATGTATTATAACAGGGTTAAAAAAAATTCGTAAAAATACCTTTTTTTGGGTCGTCCAAAGTAGACGAATTTCTGAAATGGGGTGAGCTATTTCTTCGATCAGTTGATGAATTCTGATTGATAGTAGGATAATGGAGCGAAAATCTGAACTCCTCAGACGTTATCAGCGGTGGCCTTCGGTTTCGCGAGAAACCTTCCCTAGACAGCGCCTAACCTGACGTGAGAAATCTTTGTTCAGTTTAAATTTGCTTGGTTACCTCGAGACTCAATCAGTAGGTATCGTAAGAATCGGTGACTACCGTCAATGACAGCGATGTCGCGGGATTCGTTTATCAGTCTGTTCTTTTGTTTGTTCTCACGATTCCCTCCCACGATCCGGCGTTTTCGCAATCGACAGTCGAGCGGTGTTCTTCGAAATGTTCTGACGGATCCGTGAATTTCGAGTGAGTTGGTACCAGTTTTGGATGATCGGACCACTTCTTCTCCGGCCGCGATATCACCGTCGAGATTTGTGCGATTAGGTATTAAACGATGCATTTGAATCGAATATACATACTTTAACATTATTCGCAACTCAAAGCAGGTGGCTGCAAAATGTTACGTTAGATGCTCGAAAGACCTTGTCTGGATCATTTGGATACAGGCATCAGCATCAAGCTTTGCAACTCGAGTGATATTCGTAGAAAGGGATAGTTCTGATTTTTCGCAAGTTTCTCAATTTTTCAGCAAATTTAAATTCAAATTCAAATTCCATTTTCACAGTATATCACAGAAAAACGAGGGCTTGACATTCAAGCTTCTACGTATTGCGAAATGTTTGCCGGTGCGAGCACAGTTAAATTCGGACAGGATGGCACAGGCGAGCGTTCCCTGTGATTAGAAAAACTATGCTCAATTTCATTTTCTTCGTATTGAAATTTCTCTCGTCCTCGTACTAATCTTAGGCTGCTAGGCTTCCAAAGATGGTTCTACAGTTTCAGACAAGATGTTAGCTTGATCATTCAAATTCGAGATTTTTCTGCTACTATAGGTCGTCTCGTGCATCGTGTTACGGCTAATTGCCAAAGATTAAGATTACTTTGCCTGACGGCGTTGAGCTTACCTATCAACAGCTGAGCCTACAAGCTTAGCCATAAAAAGCGCGCCTTAAAAACTCCTGCTCATGAAATTAGCCCGGCGCAAATATTTGATTACGATCTCGTCCCGTCACAAGAATTCTCCAATATTTGATCAACTTGAAAAACGCATGGCTTTTAACGAGATGTAACATTTTTTTCGGGTCACAAAGCACGAGTTCTTGATGAATTTGTTAATTTTCTCTATCTCGAACGAGAGAAAATAATCGAATTTGACAAGGCGTGGGCGCATCAGCGTCAGTCGAGTGTTTAAAGCTACCGCAAATTTATCTCGGTATTCAAAATGCAGTAGAACCATTACACGCGCGCATACTCTCGGGAATCAGAGGAATCCACTTCGTGGCGGGAGATTTGAATTTCGAATTTTCGGATTTTCCGCTCGAGCCAATTATCGGTGCGTAAACCAAATATTGAATTGGTACTTCATCGAGGAATATGTCTCACTGCAGAGGAATATTTATACGCGGCGTGGTGATAAGCGGATTGGCATTTCCAGCGGATGATTGGCATATTCCTCCGAGGTGTCGATAAGATACCGTATTATCTCACGCCAATTATATTCGATAAAAAAATGTCATTTTTTCCGAGTACATTGAAAATATTTCGAAACACCAAAAAATGTACTGGATATAACCATCTTCCCGGTTTCGCGTCTGATAACCGATGCGGTAAGGTACTCGGAATTTGCAGTAGCATTTTGCACTGTTACGTTGCGGTTGCGCGCTAGATTTTCCGATTTTCCGTCGAATTTTATTATCTGTATGCGGCACGCGAGAAATAATTACAGCACCATCAGATTCATTACCGACGAACGTTTCAAAAGTAGCACGTTCGCCAAATGAAATGGACGACACGAGATAAGATGACGATTCTGAGACATACGAAACGTTTGGGACACCAATATTTTCCCAAAGCCTCCCGACATCAAGAAGCGAGTTATAATCCTCATTGAAACGCCTGTCGACAGATTTTCTCTGTCAAACTGTATGCGAGTTCAAAGTTGTATGAAAGTCCTCTTTATACCTTTTCTCATTTGCCAATTGATGAAAAATGGTTGTCGTCTAAAAAAAACATTCTTTTACTGCGCGTCTATATTTTACATATTTATCCAAGACAATTTTGCAAATTTTTTTTTATCACAATTCATTTGTGATCATCTGCCCGATAATTTTCTAAACGAGTTTACAAGTACAATATCTGAGACCTGTTACAGCGTGGTTTCGGATTGTAATTTTACGTTTTAAAGTTAGTATTTTGGAAAAAAAACATAGATAAAAAAACTTATAAATTTGATAAATGTATTTAACTGGCAGATGAAAAAAGAAATTATTATCTCCTTTCACATTTCAGAAGTGTCACGTTGGGTGAAATTCACAAGCCAGTAGCTTCACGTTTCACCTGAATCCGAAATATGACGTCAAACATCAAGGAAATCAAAAGAGGTCAGTTCTTTTTTTTTACTGAAAAAGCTCCAAATAATGTACAATGTGTATCATTTTGCCGGAATCAAACTTCATCCGCCTGTCTTACGTGGATTCATAGTGGCGATGAGATATGAAAACGCGAAGAAAAGTAAAACTCTTCCCCATGTAATTTAACTAGCTCATTCTACTTTGGACAGCAAAAACAGATTGAACAATGAATCGATCAGCTTGAACTTCATTCGTGAATTGTAGATTTTAACTGATTTATAATACGAAGGAAAAATTCTTTCAGCTAACTTTTATCAAACCAACATCTATTCTGAAAGAAACGATCGGTCGCACGTGCGTGCGATGATACGCGAAGTACGAGAAATTAACTCGAATAAATACTATTTAAAACTCACTCCATTAACCGCTCTCGCGCAATGAAATTCATCGACATTTATAAAATTACTATATTTGGCTCAAACGATTGATGTGCGGGGACACTAATATGGAAAACGGCGTGTTACAGGTGAATTAACACATTTAGGTGTTTGCTCGTTCGGCGCATTCAATCCATGGTCATGATTTGCGTAGACATTGCTGTATTTGGAAGCGACGTTAAATACCTATTTGACTTATCGGAAGGATTTTTAATTCCCAATTCATTATAACACAACTGAATACACTATCCCAATGACCACGAGTAGCGCTAAGAATTTTCGAATATAACGCAGATTCTTCGTTTTTCATACCAATTTTTTTGTGCAGACCTTTCCAGTTTTGTAGTTATTTCTTGTTTACAACGACAAAATATATTTGCACCGAACTATACAGCAATGTTCTTCCAGGAAGGTAAAAAAAAGAAGTCTGTTAAGATTTGAGCTCTTCATATATGTAATAATGTAAGAGGTACCTCATTCTGAATTTCTATTTTCCATTTAAATAATATGCTAAAAAAAGGTTGCTATGTTTCGAATTTTATAGCTCGATAATGGCATATTTTGATAGAGAATAGAACTTTCTACGAGAAAGGTCTCTTGCAATTTTTTGACAAGCGTAGCCATTGAAATGATATTCCAGCTCAAAGTTCATACTACAATAAATTATTAAGTATTAGTATTTGAAGAACCTATTTTGGCAAAACGTATTTTAATCAGGCATAAAGAACGATATTTTACTAATGAGTATTTTATTTTTTAAGTAGTATCAATTCATTAGAACTGGTTTTCCGATGAACATACATTCTTAAAGCCTGGACAACTATGAATTCAAATTTATTAATTATAATTGAGAAGATTTATCTAGTAGATTCATTGGTCTGCAAAAAAGACAATTGGTATTTCTCGATAGAGTCAAAATTTCCCTGTAATATTTTTTAAAAAAAGATGTATTTTCACCCATTTTGAACTTTGAACTCGAATATCATTTGAGTGACTATGCTATGAAAAAATTCTAGGAAACCTTTTTTGTAGGACGTTCAAATCTCTATAAAAATATGTCTTCGACTAGTCTGTACAATATGCTATTGTCGAGACATAAAATTCCAAACATAAGAAACTTTTCTTATCAGTATTTAAATAGAAATTCGCAATGAGGCACCAGTACACAAGCTGTTTATGAGTTAAAAAAAAAGTTGCCACACCCTAATATATACCAGTGTCTTAGATGTTGAATTCTGTGGTTTCATAGAAAAAGAATGGATTTCTTGTCGCGATGTACTGTGGTACTTGGTATTTTGCGGATTCGCTGTCAACTACATGCTCAGAACGAACGTCAATCTCGCCATTGTTGCAATGGTTACACCAAAGCCTCGGGCAGTAGCTGTCGGGCAATGCAAAAGCGATGGTCTTGTATCGTCATCTGATATCTGGACCAACGGCTCGAACGAAGCGGACGTCAGTAATAGTACCAGTAAGATTACCTCCTTCGAAATAGACACGCCACCACCGCTGCCACCACCCGAAGATGTGAGTGTAATAAAAAAATGTAATAAAAAAGCACCTCCGTGATTTTCATCATCATCATCTATATGTATGCTGGTGTCGATCGCACGAAGAAACGTGAATGTCTTCGACAAGACAGAACTGCACGGCATCGAGGTACACCAAGTGTGCTCCTCGATGCCACGTGTTTTTCCTCATCTTCCTCGCGACTAGTATTCTACTTGAAATTGAGAGTCGAGTCGTGGCAATCGGTGATTTGTGACTGTAATTCGCATTTTACACGGTTACAAAGGCACACGAAAAAAGATCGTTTCCCACGGATCCAATTCATTTGCTAACATAAAACGTTAAGTATTCTCAGTCGGTGCGAATTTTGCCTATCTTCGGTAGTTTTTGGGGGGGGGGGGGGGGGGGGGTGGAAAAAAACTGTGACGTGGTGGGGCATAACTGACGTCGAATTTGGATTCTACAGACCAAAATACATAGGAAATGGATTGCCTGGTCTGTGGGAAATGACCTGTTCTTTATTTTGTGTGCCTGTGTTATTCATCATTCTGTATTAGTAGGGATGCATGTGACGTTTCAATTATGGATGCGACGGATTAAACGTACCGCGTTCACGCTGTTTGATGAGGGTCCAGAAGCTTGCGAACGAGACTGATATCTTATAGTGTATCTTTTTTTTAGTATTCCGATCGGTTCGCTTGGGATGAATACGGTCAGGGTCTCGTTCTCGGTGGATATTATTGGTTGCACTGGTTGTTGCAACTTCCTGGAGGAATAATAGCGCGTCGTTACGGAACGAAACTTGTTTTTGGATGGGGTAATTTCTTGACAGCTCTACTGGGTCTCTTGGCACCGTTTGCCGCGCACACTCACATTTATTTTCTGGTCTTCATACGTGTGACCCAAGGATTCATTGCGGTACGTACGCAAATGATGACAACGCGTGATGGCAAATACTCATACAGGCAACAATCTTGAACGTGTACATATGGGCAAATCCACGAAACTTTTGATGATGAGAAAAAAATTCTGTTCTCAACAGCATATTTCTGAGCTTTAGTGAAGACTTTTAGTTAACATTCGAGATGATCATCCAATATGCGTTAGTCATTTCCAAACAGGGGCGTGGAAGTTATAACGCTAGCATTATGAAAACGAGAATTTCTCATACAAAGTTTATTATTACGTTATAATCATACAATTTATGATGAAAAGATGGAACTGAGTACATAAGAATGGCCAAAATACTGGTAGTACGATTTTAACATATAGGTACAGTATTATATTTATCGAAAACGTGTTTTGTAATACTTGCTGTTTACATATTTTTGATAGCACAATTCTCGGATCATGCGGACCGCGTTCCTTTTTGGGCCCAAATAAAGTATATTTAATAGATTCTTCGATCGTCGAGGAGCCGCGCACGTAAATAGCATAACATTGTTGATTAATGAAAAAGGAAGAAAAACGAAATACGCATATTTTTGGTTCGATAACTTTTCTAGAAAGAAAAGCACGCGCACGATCTCATAGGTAGGTAGAGTTATGAATATGGAGCCAAAAACCCGAAGCTCGTAAATCAATTCGAAGGGGTGTCCTAAAAAAATCATGAATAGTTGAAAAATTGTCAATACTACGCAGACGTCTCAACAATTTTTTTACAGGCTTGTTAAATATATTTCAGTTCATGCCGCCACATCCAAAGGTTGATATTTATCTATAGAAACATCAAAAGAATATCGTGAATGCGTGACGATCTTAGTTTCAGTATTATTCAATGATGTGTTACGATACGCTGAATGACAAAAGTTTGGTGGATTTGCCCGTTTAGCTATGTATCTACTGGAAAGCGAATTTTTCGAGTCGACACATAATGTCTTCTGCAGACCCGCTTGTAGGGTGATGTGTTAATGATTATTCTCCTACGTCAGGGAGCCGTATGGCCCTCGATGCACAACATGGCAGGCAAATGGATTCCACCCAATGAACGAAGCAAGTTCGTCAGCGCTTATCTCGGTAAGTGGAGGATCTGTAACAGTCCGAATACACAATGATTTTTGTCGAACGTTTCGTGACTGATTCTTCGTCTTTCGTTCTTCCGCCCGTGACAGGTAGTTCCGTTGGGGCAGCCATAACTTACCCGCTGTGTGCCGGGCTTATCAGTGCGTTCGGCTGGGAATCAATCTTTTACACCACGTCATTGCTCGGCATTGTTTGGTAATTCATTTGGCTTCCTTTACCGTTTTTCCCCGTTTAATTATTGCTTGAAGCGATGTGATTTGCACGAAGTGCTTACTGCTTTTCTGCTTCTCGAACAATATATTACAATTAGCTACATGAAATTGTAACTTCCATCAGTGGATGTTTCCATCAAACGTGTGGTTGTGGTAGCTTAAAGCACAAAAACGTTGCGTAACGTACAAGCGGCATTATACACGAAGAAAAAATTATGCTCGTGAATGCCATCATAGTAAAATGGGTCGTCCTTAGAAGATTTTCCTACGATCATGGCAGGCATTACCATGTGTAGTGTTCATTACATCAGGAAATATTGACTGTTTTCCAGCAATAACTTATATGTCAGTACAATAAAATTTACTACAAATTGCTCTGTACTTAACTTATGATAGCTGAGAGGAAATGTTACTCTTAGAATGTTCCTTAGTCACTCTTGTTGCATGCCGTAGTAAGGATCTCTATGTTATGTAGCAACTTCTACGAATCTCGAAGTAAAAATTGCTGTTTAAATCTGGTCGACAATGGTATGACAGACTTATCAATGAAAATTACCATAAGTACAAAGCTGTCCTTAATTACTGTGTTCATACAATATAACAGTCATTCCTATAATATTTCTTCCGTAGTGCAGTGAAAGCTTTTACATACTCACCATCAATAGTTTCTTTGGTTAGTCGAAGAATTCCACGTTTCAGGTACGCTGCGTGGCATTTTCTGGCTTTCGACTCGCCCTCGGAACACCCCCGTATTTCTGCCGGTGAAAAATCCTACATCCTGGAATCTCTGGGTTCATCGGTCAATCAAAGAGAACAACCGGTACCGTGGAAGGCTATCGTAACGTCTGGTCCAGTTTGGGCTACTATCGCTGCGCAATGGGGCGGTGTATGGGGCCTCTTAACACTCATGACGCAGGCACCGTCTTACTTCAACTACATCCACGGATGGACAATCAACGCGGTACGGAGTGCAACAAGTCTTTAAGAAGTAGCTTCCGATCCTTAGTTTTTCATGCATGTCGACATCCGAACACGAATCAGAAATCGGAAATCGCGAAATTGTTCCGCAGCATCTCAAAGTAGATGTTACAAGTAATGCGAACATTCTTCACTCCGCAGACTGGCTGGCTCTCGGGATTACCGCACGTTATGAGGATGATCTTTGCATACGCGTTCTCCATTTTTGCGGACTGGCTGTTGCGCACCGGACGCATGTCACGCACCACGTTGAGGAAATTGGCAACGTTCTTGTGTTCGGGGGGTCAAGGCATACTTACGTTGTGCCTCGGTCTCAGCGGGTGTCATCCTATTCTCGCAGTCGTTTTCATGATCGCGGCAACGGCGGTGAACGGTGCAGTATCCGCGGGTCCACTAGCGAATTTTGTAGATCTCAGTCCTAACTATGCCAGCATATTGCTGGGTCTCTCTGGTACAATGACGGTTGGAGCGGGTTTCATTTCACCTATCATCGTCTCGTTTCTCACGCAGAACAATGTAAGTCTAAGGATGAGGATGATCTTTCGCGAAATGTGCGATACAGCAATGTATACCTACAAGATTCGTAAGGAACTCTTCGTGTATAACGAGTCATAACCCAAATGAATGTTCACAGCAAACGATCGGGCAATGGCAGATCGTATTCGTGATCTCGGCTGCTATGCTTGCTGGTAGTTGCGTCTGTTATCTGTTCTTTGGTACCTCAGAACAGCAGCCATGGAACAACACAGCCGATGAAGAGAAGGGAGAAGAATTACAAAAACTTCAACCAAAGATTTCCAAAGATGTACAGATCGTTAATAATAGCGAAAGGCAGATCATCGCGGATCGAAGTCAACCTCCTGAAGAGGATGAAAAACAAGAAGTAGCGTAATCCGCGAGCGCGTTCGAACGCGGTTCTCACTAATCACCGTAACCGCTCGGTCATCGCAGGTGGTAACGTCAGAAATTCTATTGTAAGCTTTCGCGAAACTCGAAAAGTTTGGCATTACGAGTAAAGGTCGTGTCGTGTCGGATGGAATAACATTACGTTATCATGTGTAAAAACGCGATGTATGTCAAGTATGATCTGTTTGTCGCGTACAGCCTGCCGATGTTATAAATCTAATTCATCTTTTTGTATATCTTCATCGATTATTTGAAAAGTCATGATCGTAGCACGATTAGATCCCGATTTATTTTTCAATGAAGAAGAATAAACGTGCTGGTTTGAGGAGAACAGCACGTTTTTCACATCAAATGAATCGATGAGGATGACCATGAGCGCCGGATGTAATAATATAATAATCTCATTGTCAGTAACAATATGTGCAGTGACGAATGTCTAGGCAGCTACTGATTTCGTTTTTCGACCAAATGTCCGATTAACTATAGATTGTTCCGAGACTCCAATATTTTATGAAACATGTTGTGAATATCTGTAGGTGAGTGTGGACGGATCATATTGTTATCCATGGACGCAACATTTTCTGCTCTTTTCGCTTCCAAGGTCAAAAATAGAGGTTTCCATTTAAAAAAAAATCAACTTGACCTCCAAATGACCTTTGAGGTTATGTTCAAATTCAATGTCAAGGTCAGCACTCTCGGAACCCTACAACCGTCATCCGAAAAGTTTTTTCATAATAGTCATTACTTTCGGATATATTTACATTCAGTTTTTAAAATGCGACATCTGGCATGTCACGTGTATCAGGGTATTGTATGTTTAAGACATTGTATAGCAATAAACAGATTAGTAATTTATTGGAATGAGTGTCGAAATCCAAGCAATTAAGATCTAATGTAAACCAAGTCCATTTTGGATGAAATAAAAAAGTATATGTTCGGGTGTGTTATTTTTGGGCAACGTTTTTTCACTCATAAACAGGTTGTGTACTTTTCAGAAGGTTAAAAAATAAATCTGTTAAAAAAAAATTTGCCCAACAATGACACACCCTGGTATATATATTTGATAGCCAATTTTGTGTATGCAAGTGACGTACAAACATTGGACTAGCAATTAGTAGACTTTGGGGTTCGAAATTATTGTGTAACCTGAGAATATCGCTATTTCTACATTCAATTGGATGAAAAACATATTCTGATATTTTTTTTTCTATTTAGATACTCTCAAAAAATACAATAAAAAATAATCAAAATTATCGATCATTCAATCACTCAACAATAGATTGGGATTAAATCTAGTTCCTAGAATCTGAGTCTGTAGAAAAAACTTAAAGCGTATCCCAGAGAGTTAGGGAGTCGCTGCTGCCTCGAGTTATCGTATGTTCAAACAGCAACTAGAAAAATTCGGAAAAACCATGTATATCCATAACCAATACATATAAGTTCTCTAAATGCATTGAAATCCAAGTTTCGCGTAGTATTACAGATTATGGCTGTCGAATTCACCGAGCTATCACATGAAACCAAGATATCCATATGATGTTAATTTTCGATTTTTATATTTATATTCCTTCACGGTTACCTATTCGATAACACGAGGAATTTTACTTCCAGAAATTCAAACGTCAAGCCGGTGAACAAAAAAAATTTAATAATTTCTCGGTTCGAAGGTAATGATTTTCATATCATTAGTCACAATTTTTCAGAGGTTGTAATGTAAATTCAGAAATGACAAATTTCACGAACCGAGTTCGATATCGATCGAGAACTCAAGATTCGATCGTGGGGAATCCCGGAGTCGAATATAGATTTCCCCCGCCGGCACGTGTCTGACAGGCGCTGCCGACTAACTAATTCAGCGAGTGGTGTTAATATTTCATTGGGGTTTTTCCAATCATGCCGGTACTACGATTCGAAAAAGCTGATTGCGTTCTAGCTTCAAACTTTCGCTTGTATTGCTACTGTTGAAAATTCTGCAATCGGAATTTGTACGTTTCCGATACGTTAAAAAGTTCAAAATAATCATCCGCGACACATGTATACCATATAATGCGTGGCATATCTACATGTCATGGAGAAATTTGATAAATCCGTGAAATTCACCGTGACAACAAATTGCCTCGATCGGTAATGTTTTCTCATTACCAGAAGATTATTGTAGCTGCAGAGTTGAAAGACGTCGAGCAAATCGAGTGCCATCTATCCGACGTCGTATCATTATCTGTGTATCTCAATGTCCCCTGTGTATGGTTCCATTGCGGCTGGGTTGCCGTTTCCCAAGATGGCCGTAGTTAGTTTTGTGCTGTGAATATATTTTCCTAATTTACGATGTATTCATCGGATCCATCTTACCTCTCCTTGCGAATGATTTTGGCGACGAATTTGCCAAAATTACGTTACTCGTGAACAACGTTATTGTTCTCGTGCGAAGAGGTAACCCGAAAATTCGACACGCAAGAAGACAATAAGTACGCGACAGGAACGACGTCGGTCAACGAACCGACATCAACTCTTTTCTATCCGCAATCATTTCGATTCCCGGGACATCTGAAGATTGAAATACTCGCTACAACTATCGTTGGATGATTGAGGAGGCTTCGAACTGCCGAACCGTGCTCATATCACCTACCTGCTACTCGTTCCGCATGAACTGACACGAGCGAAACAGGCAATAATGGCCGAGACTCAGAGAATTCCAGTCTACGGTCGACATCCACCTTGCGCTATTGGTTCCCGACTCGAGGAACGCAGAGCTCGGAGGTAAACGACAGACCTATCGACACAAAACTTGCAGACGCGATGAAAAATTTCTTATTCGATAAGTATTCCTGGAATGATTCCGCGATATGAATTTGCACCTTCGAAGGATCGAGAACTGTCGACGAAATGACAACTCGATGCATCCAGCTATTCACCCGTATCCAAATTAGGATATTTCCTAAACAAGTTTCACTTTTAGTGGAACATCTAAACGTTCTCGAACTGCATACGTTTAAGTTATTCTCTATTATATACGTGGAAAGTAGTTTTCGCAACGTTGAATACGCCACGAATGTTTCCATTTCAATACAACGCAATAATCGTTCTAAGTATTGATATTCGTGTTATCTGTTTGCTTAGGATTGCGATGCGTTTGGAAAAAAATCGAAAGCCAGAGAAACCAGAGGATTTTGTGTGTTACGAATCGAGCGACGAGGAAGAGGAGACCGTAACGGAGGGCAAACAATATTTACGAACGTCGTTCAACTTTATTGATTATGTTCGTGCTAGAGAAACGAATTTGAAAGAAGTAAGGAAAATAAATCAAGAGTATGGTTCACGTCATATCTTAACGCACGATCTCTTCAAAGAGTATTCGGTCAGTTTAAATAACATGAACAAAGTCTTTTGTTCTCAATGGTTGAGCGATCGACAAGTTGTCTTCGGTACAAAATGCAATAAGTTGATGGTCTATGATGTGGCAACGCAAAAATTAGATCAAATACCATCCTTGCACGGTAGACAGACTAATCCTGGGGGTGGTGCGATTCCGGAACAGCAATGTGGGATTCATTCCGTGCAAATAAATCCTTCGAGGTCAGCAAAAATGATCCATACTGGCTTTTGTCAATCTTTTTTTATATGTATTCTGGTCGTTGGATAGAAATGATCGAGCTCATAATAGAATGTTGGCTTGAATTTAGAACGTTATTATCTACGGGAGCGAGAAACAGCAACGAAATAGCAATATACAGACTACCTACTCTAGATCCGGTCTGCGTTGGGGAAGGTGGTCACAGAGATTGGGTGTTTGATATGTGCTGGTTGGACGACGAGTTCTTGGTTTCTGGATCAAGGGATACCAAAATGTCACTTTGGCGAATAGACAACGATTTGGCTGATGCACCTGACAAAGCAGATATCCCGACGCATAGGTGAACATCGAGCCAAGATTTCTGTGAATAAAAAAAAAAAACACCAGGCACCACGCTTATGTCATCAAGCTTCTTACAGCATTCGTTCAATGTGTATTCTTTGATTTGCAGACTGATCCAACCAGTATGCGTCAAAGAATGTCGATCTGCTCAAAAAGTGAGAGCGTTAGCTTTCAACAAGGCATACAAGGAAATAGCTGCCCTATCGTTGAACAGTTTTATACATATTTGGTCCGCTGAAACATTTAAACAGAAAATATCTAGGAAATTACCAGCATGCCAGGAAAACGTTTGCTTAGCTGTTCAAGACGATGGCGTTTACGCGGTTGGTTGTAGATCGTACACGTTGTTGCTAGATGCCAGAACATTGCAGCCGATCAAGAAAATTCCGTCGAGGTTCGTTGATATGCGAGATTCGCTGATACACGAACGACTCATCCAAACATATCCATGACATAAAATGTATGACGTCGTTTATATTTTTTGCCCAACGGACAGCTCAAATTCGGAAGACGAGTAATTTTGTATGAGAACGTCATAAATATTGATCGTCAACCAACGAATTTGAAGCCTGACAGGTTCTCTTTTAGGCGAGGCAAGGAAAATTAATCATTTGGTCGTTTTGCTCTATGTTGGCCAAAGCCAATGTTGTGTATTTTAAATTGGACAAACAAATTTTCAAAATGACAATTTCATGCTGATCCGACTAGTTTTTCTCTTACGAGCAATTGAATCCAACGTAATTCATACGTACCTATTATATTAATACTTAATATCTGTACATAATTGTCCTCATGATATTGCATATGCATTTGTAATTTACGTACATTTTTAATAACAGGTACAGCGGCTGTGGTATCAGATCTGCCAGTTTCCAAGGGTCAGTTCTAACGATCGGCACAGGATTAGGCATGTTGATGTTTTATGATGTCAGAGCTCAAAAATATTTGGAATCGTCCATCAATTCTAACAGGACGGTCGTACTGAAAGCCTCGAAAGGCTATGTGGTGAGTAAAACATTTTCCCTTGAATTTCGACCACACTATGTTTATTTTGTTGGGCTACTCCACCAAGTACCGCAAGCACAATGAGTCAAACAACAATCGTAACTAGATAAAATTAACGTTACCTCAACATTTGTCCGTAAAATCATCATTTATGCAAATTCAACGTTTCATAATTTTTTTATTCCTGGTCACGAAATTGAATTATTTGAACGAATAACTATTACAAAGACCTACTCTTAGTAATCTGAGCAATAATCGACAGTTTTCTTCTTTTTTTTTCTCTCATACATAATTGCCTTTAGTGTTAAAGAGTAACATTTGTGTCAAATCCTTGCTAGTTTCCTGACGAAGAATACATAGATGGTTTCCAAAACGTAAAATATACTCCGGCAATTTACACGCACTGCTACGATGCATCTGGGACGCGTCTTTTCACGGCTGGTGGTCCACTCCCCGCAAACCTGTATGGAAATTACGCAGGACTCTGGCAATGAACCGTATGATTTCAATAATTGTCCTAATGAAAACGTTCCTTACTTTCAAATGGAACGTATTTACTCTGGTCACAGTGCCCGATAGCGTTTCATTTGGAATCTACTCGTTAAGAGTAGTGGACAAATACTAGGCAGCAGGTTAAATTTGTTATATGCCAATGATTAAACCACATCTATGACCACATCTGGTCGTGGCACCGCCTTTATCAATTTGGAAACGCAACTATATTAAACACCACAGACACGTGCCACGAACTGTGAAAAAAGAAATTCCTATTACACAGCGTACAGCAGCGTGTCTCACGATTCGACACTTTTACTCGGCATCAAGAATGACCATCCTCAGCTCTCATTTGGCAATGATTACATGCCACGGGAATCGGTCGGTTTTTGTTGTTGTTAGTACAAAAATGACTCAATGATTGACATGTTAGATTTTACAATCTAACTTTGCAATGTAAAACGTTTATTCGAGATAGGAATGTTTAGTTAGTTAAGATTTATTTTTTGAACTTTGCATACATGTACGTTTGGATCAAACGTCTGTCAATGAATATCAAAACATCTGTCCACTTCTCGACGATGACACGAGTTCTATCAAATTGTTGTTTGAACGCTTCCATCGCACGCAATCGACTGTCTGTGCTATTAATTTTTAATTAAAATGATGTATCAGTCTGTAATATTATCATTATAATGTATTTTATGTTTATGCTAAGGATAATGAAGAAAAAACAATTGGCAATTATTCCTGTTCATTTGTTTTATGCAAGGAAATCTGACAATATGCAATAGGTAGACCCAGAGTATTATTAAGTAATAAATTGCGTGTACAGTATAGTGAAACTTGATGAGCATGAAAGCTGTAGTTGTACGAATGTGTTTCTTCGTATTTGTTTTGTATAATTTATGGTTGTCATTTTATATTCTAAACAATATATTGGCAAGTATTGAACCCTGGTTACCAGAAATTTGACGTATCGAATTCGAATATCAATGCATACAGATATTTATTTTCCATGATTTCTATATATGAGCTAAGATTGTCCCGAAATAATGTACGACTTTCTATTATAACATGGATAAAGCTTTCGGTGCTCGGATCATTTGACCGCTAAGAAAGAGGAATCAAGCAAAACCAATTCAACGTTTTTATAACTTAATCATGAAAACATGATTTACGCGCGAAAAAGGCATCGTTAAGGTATAGTTTCCTCATTTTCAGTGGTATCCGAGACATTCCCTCATACATTTATGTCGCATTCTTTGCCTTTCGATATGTCAATTTGAAAACTGCTGGTCAACCAGTGATAGATATAACATATACCGTGCCATTTTGGGCGACAAAAACGTGTCATACTGCCTAAATATATTACATTACACGTTGGCGTACGAAATGACGCTTCGATATTAGTAATCCATAATTTAGTATTTTTTTTTTTATCAAAACCGTATCCCTATTATTCCCGAAAAATATTTGTTCAAGTAATTCAATCGTATATCTTTTTAATTTATTGCTGCAATGTGATAGTGAATAAATAAATAACGATATCGTCGACTTTAACATGGAAGCCGAATAATTCTTACAGGTATAAATGTCACAGCTTTGAATTTCGGTCGACAACTTTGGAGAATAATATATTTCTGAACAGAACTCAGTTTTGCATTATGGCAAGCCATCGATAGCTGATTAGTAAAAAGTATTGACTTCTGTCCAACATCCGACGAGTAAAATACCCATTATCATTGTTAGTATTAATGTTGTTAGTATTTCACAGATTATACATTTTTCCAGCTTTGCGAATCAATGAGATTTTACTGACACTTCATCAGTATTAATATTGTTAGTATTTCACAGATTACGCATTTTATCAGGTTTGGGAATCAATGAGATTTTACTGACACCTCATACCTAATTATAGAATAATTACTATATCAAAGATTTTCAAATATTTCCCCACCGGATCTACTACATAATTTCCATCAAATATGTTGTAGCTGTACTCGGGGTTATGCAACAACTTTTTTCTATTAAACCCGGCTCAATTTACCAAAGGAAGGGAAGGGAGTTTTCCTGTCATATGTTTGCATCAATCAATATCATTTTACAATTCTTGGGTCGAGAGTTCCCGATTCTATCAACACTTGTGATACTTCTGGATGCTCTACTAAGTGGCATTATTTGAAATTAATTACAAGTAAATTGTATAATAAATTCACACAGATAGCGTTGTTATCCCCAATCACTTAGATCAGATAAATCGAGTTAGAGTTACCTCACATTTATTTGAATCTAGTAATATTCAGATTCTACAAATTGAAATAATAATGTATATGCTACAAATATTTTTTTTTCGTCTATCATTCAGTGGATACGTAATCCCCAACGATATACCGGTACGCTCAGCATCTATAACATTAAACGATTACCTTGTACGTAACGAAAGTATATCTTTCATCCTACCCTGGGGGTTTGACTCGATTACCATAAATGAAAACAGGGATCTTGCCGAGCTCCCTAAGTAGCGCCGTGATATATTTAAAGAAAATTGTTGTAATCGCTTGGAAAATAGGTATCACGCCGCAGACATTAATTGAAAATCATAAATATTGCATGATTCTATCATTATAATCCTATTGCACGTTATGCTCCCAAACTAAAGGGAAAAAAGAGAATTGGATATTATGTAAAGCAAGAGCAATGACAATGCAAATACGTTTAACTTCCTGTGCGATGGACAAAAATGACTGTTGATTGCCAAGAGATGCGATGGCTGCCGGTTGTTCGCTACTGTCATCTTCATTTCTCTGGTCGTTCCTAGTCAAACTCCGATATTCCGATTAGTGTATAGTCGAGCTTCGCTGACACATCTGCGACAGGTGAAAATGAACAGGTAAGAATAGCCTTGATCTCGCGGAAGTATTAATTCGTCGAAAGTACATCTTTCACTTAGCAACCTACATGAGATTTCGGCCAATAGCTCCGTGATCCACGTACTTCGCAAGTCTCTTGTTATCCATGCACGAATTCCGTGATATACGCAGAGTTGTGAGAAGATCTGTTGCTTCTCGAGATATTTATTTTTTCTCACTAGGACACGTGTTCAGCAAACACTACCAGTGTGTGATATGTTACAAATAATTTATTAACGATCTGTCAATACAAAGTATCGCAATGTATATAATTATCACCTAAGGTAACGTGAAAAATCAGTGTATACCGTGTACAAAATCTTTGATTTTCATGTTTTTTCTCATTCTGTTTTTGAAAAATGTATCTTTTGAGTGTAGATTGATCATTTTTCAGTGCACAGACGCAAGCGAGGCAGATATTTTTTAACGATCGATGCCCAGTGAACAACTAATGTAAGATATGTGATCACAGTTCAAGGGTGACGATTTCGGTATTGCGTGATGGTGCAGACGCGTGTATAAAAGGGTGTAGAGTAAAATTGGTTCTTCATTTCGACCGTTAGTTGGCTTGATCGTTCGTTAGCGGTACGCGTCCCGTTATCGCAAATGGGGGACGACTACATGTCGATTGCGTACGTCCCTATATGCCGATATTTTCATTTGACTATGGTAATAATCGCACGTGACATATTTCTTTACAACCGGTTTAGCTTACAAGGAGTCGGTGAGCCGACAGTAGGACAACGCGCGATGAGCGTCGGCTCATTATTAAATTATCACTCTTGTTTTTGGTTTCGTAATAATTGGTATAGTTTGAGTGTACGAATATATTATATAAGCTTACTTCGACGTTGCGTGTATAGATATCGAACGACCAAATATCAATCGACTCGTAATAATCAGAGTATACTTTAATTATTGCATGAATTGATGAGCGTATTTCCGTTTCTCGAGTCCGCGATAAGCGTTTCGGGGTTGAAACGAAAAAACGTGTCTTTGCATACGACCTACTCGGTGCTTCGAATCCCGGAAATAAGCGGAATTGACGAAAGCGGACGAATTATGGGATATCTTACGATCACATGCGACATTCGGCTGTAAATAGAATGTATATAGGAAGTCAAAGATGACCCGCATCCAAGGCTTTGTTGATATCGTTGACTAGTAACTCCAGAGTTGGGCGAAGTTGCGAATCTTGTCTAAAAACCGCGTCCAAAAAGTCCGGATGAGTCAGGAAATCGAAGATTTGATCGCAGCGATCCTGAGATTTGTCTGTCAGGTGTGTCTTGATCAACGTCTGGATCGCCGATCGACATCGTTCCAAGGATCGCGTTAAGTACGGTTTATCAAAGCTGAACTCCAGTTCGTAGAAGGAAACTATGACCATCGCCGATGCTCTGACCGCCGTTCTTATTTCGTCGATCTTCACTTCATCCTCCGGAGACAATTGTTGATTCCGATGTAGGAGCCCGACCTGAGAAAACGGAACAACATTTTTTCAGATTAAAACGTGTGGTATCGCGAATCGCCTGCTAACTCGTGCAAATTCAATCTCCACTACCTAAAAGCCAAAAGTAGGTACGCGTTGTTTCTTACGGGGCATGCCACAAAATCTATTTCCATGATTCTTGAAAAGAAATTTTCGAATTTTAAACCAATTTGTTGTGTAACGGCTAACTGGGGCAACGAGCGCCTAATAAGTCACAACCATCATTCGATGCAAATCGAACGTGAGCTGAATAACATTTCTTTCACCGCGTGGGATTTAACCCATTAAAGGTGGCACAGCTACGATGATAGCGCCAAGCTGAATACACGTGTGAGCTAAACCAAATTACACGTGTTTCTATGGCTAGGAAACTACTCATTCAAATTTGTTTGAACAATCTTGCAAAAATGCGATCGGGAAAACTGATAATGTCATCAGATGCTGGGATGTCGTGCTTATTACGTTCTCGATGGGATAGCTCGTTTGTGCGAATAATGCAATCAAGAAGTAGCATGCGTCGTTGGCTTCGGTTCATACTTTGTGCGTTGTTTCTAGACAGAACTAAATATGAGACACGTGACATGCGTGAAAAATAATTTCGAGCATTTTTTTATTTGCAAAATTAATATTATTGACTCGTCGGAAAGATTTCCCGAACTAAGTCAAGTATTCGAGACGAAAATTTGCAACACTTTAAACCGTGCACCGCGTATGCAACTAGGAATTTGACGATTCGTTTCACTGATAAGTACAAATTAAATATCAGTCTATCTATCGTATAGAGTAAAAAAACGTAAAATTTAACACAAATATTTGTGTTCGCGACTTTTTTTACACAAATCTAGTGTTATCTCAACACACTCCGTGTGTAGTGATGGAGTGACACAGATCTATAATGAAAGTCACACATCTCTGTGTTAAAAGTAACACAAACCAATCTTAGACTAACATTCAAAAGTGTGACGTTGGTATCAAATTACATTTTTTGTTTTGAAAAACAGACTGATCTAACAACGCTAACGATTGTGTTGAATCAACAAACTGAAATGTTAAATATTCTACACACACATTTTTGAACTTTACACAATGATGGACATTTTTTTATCGTGTATCTAATAAAGTATCAGAGTGTAACAAATCTGTTGCGTTGGTAAAACGTGTTGTCCGTTTTAACACGAAACCTACCGATATTTCATGTGTATCCGAGAAAAAAACATTATATATAATTATATAGATATAATTTATACATAATTTTTATACAATTATAGATAAATTATAAATAAGCTTTTTTCCCCGGGTACCTATTTCTACTAATGACAATCAAATGACCTCTTTTTCCAATAAACGGTACATTCTTTTCTCGTTAAGTATAAATAATACAAAAATAAATAATAATAAATAATTATTATAAAACTTACAATTAGTAGTAAGTTTGAAATTTCAATGCAGATAACTTTATAAAATTTCATATATTTGCCAGCGGTCGAAAGACCGCTCACGGCAGATAACGGTGGAATACATATATATATATATATGTACTATATGATAATCATGATTATCAAGAGAAACGAAAGAAGAATTGAGATAGATATTGAAAACTTCCGTAGCTCTGTATTATAGAAAAAGTCGTGCAGTATGTTCAAGAAGAACGAAAACTTGGAATTTGACAATTTGACAATTTGGCGAAAGTCTGAAATGTGGTCATTTGATCGTTCTGGTAGGTTTAGTGTTTAAGACGAATTTTTCAGATTATATGAGGCCTTTTTTCAATCGAACAGCGTAGAAGGAGTAGAACAAGTAGAACGAAATGAGAAATTCTGATTTCAGAATTAGAAAGAGGACCTGCACTAGACAATCGTGCTGTCCAATCTACTTGAGTATACAAGATGTAAGTTCTCTCTTAAGTATCGAAATATCGAAATTAGGACAATTTCCGGATGATAACGCAATTCCACGAAGAACTTGCAACGACCGGTTTATGTTCGTAGTACTTATACAACGAAGAAATGAAATTGATCGATTCATCTATCATTGTGTCATATTTGTACAATGACAATAAGTCGGTCGTACATTAATGATAGTGGAATATCTGTAGAACTGCATATCTCTGTAAAAAAAAAACCGGAAGCAGAAATGACCTAACGGAGTGTTGTTAATGACGCACACTTCGTGAAACGATTCTAGGACTATATTTTTCTATCTGAATCCTTTTTCCGGCAGATATAAATATAATCGAAATCAGGACAACGTTCGGGCGGTTTTTTTGCATGATTCTACAGAATCTCGTTGCCGACCGGAAAGCAATCGAATCCATAATGATAACTGTACCTCAGAAAAAAGGAGCACGACGAATTTCCTTGTCAAGCTACCAGTTTACATCTCACGTTTGAAGTCCGAAGGTTACTTTGCGTATATTCATTTAGTTCGAATAATAGTTTAATATTGATGAGACTACTTCAATTATCGATGCGACTTGAATCGAAATTGAATGCAATCCAGAGTGCTAAATATTACGTTTCACATTGCCCCAACGACAAGTTTCCAAATTTTGTCGATTTTGAGAGTGAGATATAGATAGGTATTTCCTGATAGAATTTTAGGTATCGTTAAGCACAAGTATGCGTAGAATGATTGTGTTAATGCTTTTGACAATCACGCTACCTATTCTGCTAGAAAATTTGTTGGAAAACTGTAATAACTACGATCAAATTTACGAAAACATCGAAGGCTGGCAGGTTCACAAACATATATGTACAACGCACGAGGCACTTACGAATCATTATCAACGATTAGAACAGCAAACAACATAGGCAACAAAGAAATTGACGACTGGCGTCGTCTGTTTCTTTCAAGCGAACACGAAGGTAGATAGAAAACCATTTATCACGGTAATATCACGTGTTATTTTTAACTGAGGAAACTTGCGGTATAATTGTTCGAGGAAAAGCGTAAGTTACGCGTCACGTTTGTGTGACCGTTCAAGATTCTGATTCACCTTGATTGACAGTTTGACGATATTTTTGAGAACCTTCTCGGGCTGTTTCTTATCGAAGTTCGGATTGTGCTTTGCCGCTTTCTCGGCAAGCCTATAAAAATTGTCCAGTAAAGAGGTCGTCGCGTCATCTATTAGTAAAGATCGTCCGGCTCCGGTGGATACGACGCGTCCTAGAAGCTTTTTCTGAGCTCGAAGACCAAGATCGCGTGCTCTACTTCCACTACCTCCAGATGGAAAATGTCCACTCCCGGCAGCAGCAGACTGCATCACTGGATACGAGTTCACACATTTTTATCTGAATTTTCCTCCCACGACGAACATTTTCATTCCGCGGAATCCAAAGAAAAAAATGATCATGTAAACGCGCGACTTGTTACCGTGATAGCTGCAACGCCGAAGAGTAAGTATCCAATGAAGTATCGGTAGCAAAAACTTCGGGCACGATGCGCGTCAATGGTAGCAGCGATGCATTCGAATGAGAAATATACAAGATACAGAGATCTCGAATTGATTAACAATAACTGAGCAGTTAATGGAAAGTATCCTCTGTCAACGCGTTACAGTATCACGACAAGTTAGTCTCACGGATAATTTGTCGGAGAAAATGTATACGTACCATCGAGCATTGGTAGACCGCAGTTTCCTCTTGATATAGAAATCCAAATAAAGAAGTGGGGGGAAAACGTATTTGAGCGCTTGCGTATGGCGTGTACGTCGGACAAAACTCACAGTCGAAAATCAACCAAATCAACGAAGAACAGGTAGGTAAACGACAGGGTCTCAAGCTTTTGAAATGAAAATTTCACAAAGATTGTTATAAAGCAACAAAAATTGAAACGGTTATAGCGGCGAATCGTTAGTTCGAACGCTAAAACCACGAGGCAAAATTAAAAACGTCAAAAAACGAGACGTAAATAATGTATAAAAACGATATTCGCAGTACTGCGTTTGTTGTTACTTTCTTACCTTGTTTGCAGTCGGTCACCGACACGAGATGGTAAAGCAGCCAACTCTGCAACTCCATAACGGTTGCACCCCACGCCAGCTGAAACATAAGTCGTACGGTGATGAAAAAATAAAAGACCACGTAATTTCACCTGTCTAGGTATTTCGGTTATTTCGAGTTTGTAGGCTGTGCATAAAAAATATGCAACACGTGCGAATACCGTAGAATTTTTGTAAAAATTAAATATTCGCCAACATCGAACAAATTACACGGGTATCAAGCAACTTATCTGTTCGAGCTTTCATAAATATTGATCTCGCGTACGTTACACAACGTCGCATGCTAAATCTGCACTTGCGAATCTATTCCTTCCAATTGAAATGTACAGAAAATAGATCGATCAGCGATATTGAATAATAATCAACGTTAATGTGACTCTCGTTCAGATTATTGAACATACAGCATGTGCAGAACATTTCGAAATGCAGAAAAGTTCTATTCGGAATTCCGGTAATAAAAGAAACTCGTGATGATTCTTCGATCATATCGGTTCACGTCAACGCGATAAAGTTCTTTGCAAGCCAAATCCTTGTTGGATAATATCTCTTGATAATATCTCTAGATATATTATTCTATTTCGACTCTCTCAAGGTAGTTTAGACAAATATAGATAGTGCCGAAAAAACGCATTCGATTTTTAAGTGTAATCGAGGAGTTAGTGGATTGTTTATCATATTTTAGATGGATTGGTGGTTTGTCATACAAGCAATTGGTTTTCAACGTTAACGCTCGCACAAACTTTAATCTGGTCGAATGAAGAATTTGAAAAATGTTTCGTAACAGAAATCATGACAATCTTAGGTTTTATAAATCATTTCACATGCCGTCCTCGTTTAAGTATGGTTGTGTCTGTAAATTTTACGAAATCTTTGATGGAATCTGTACAGAATGGTCAGCAGATATCGATGCTTCGACGTTATCAGATAAATAAAAACATATTTAGAGCTTCTTTCATCCGAACATCAACTGTCCTGGAATTTTTGATGTCGTTACAATAATACCTACCCTCCACCGTTTCTCATTGTTTCTTATTGCTAGGCGGCTAGGTCACTTCGCCGCTGAGGCGCAGCTGTAGGTACAACCTGGCTTCCGCGGCAGCTGTGCCACCTTGGAGTTGAAGCATATTTCAACGCGGTTCAAAAGATACCATTCAGCTTGCCTTAGCGATCCGCCATATGGACCCTATGCAATCCGGCGAGCGTGGCACGCTCACGTATATATCACCCTATACGTATCGGATTTAAAAAAATAAGCGTTGCAGTCGGCGATGTATGGAGAAAAGGGAGTACTCTTTTCGTACGTATTTAAATGATACTTCGCCCAATCCCATACGCGACATTCGAACTGTTCGATCGTCAAATTCACGCTGGTAAGATTTTTAAGACGCATTCTAGGAACTATGCACATATTTTTCTATTTTGTTTATACGTGAGCCGTATATTCTGCACACAGATGTTGGAAATTCATGTGGGTACGGTGAAAGTATTAAGATAATTGCGTATCCCGTTTTTGTATACCGGCTAATTGAACGCGAGCACTACAATTCGCCAGCAACAACGCTTCTATTCAGATCAAGACTTCATTCGCGTATTTCTTTCTTCTTCTTCATGATTATACATCAAGAACCGCACAAATCCCAGCAAAGGCGAATGTAATACGGAGCATCTGTAATTATAGTTGAAATTTGAATTTTCAGAAAGTGCTCAAACGATTGTTTTTAACTGCGTTGCCATCCTAAGTATACATACTGTTTACTACCCATGGAAAAAATGTAAGATATTCCGCCGGATTTTTATGATAATTTTTCTTGTATTATACAAGCTAATTAATCAATTTCACGACGATGAAAATAGAGTAGATTGTTTACTCTTTATTTTTCAGCGAATTTAATTGTTATGGGAACTCCTTCGACTCGGAAATGTTCGTGAAAATTCAACTCTACTCGAAACTAAAAAGCTTTATCGATTTCATATTGGACACGAGAATCGACCCCGTCATGCGCGATAACCCACCAGCCATCTGGTCTCGCGCGCATCGGGCACGTTGTCGCAACTTCCGCGAATACAAGGATAGCCACAAGTCGTTGCTTTTTTTTCGTACATCTGCATATTTCGTATAAAAAATACGCAATTTAAACTTGCTATTGAAAGATGTCGTTTGCAAAATATTTCCGCCTCTTAAAAGAAGCGAAAGACCGAAATACAAGTCTCCTCCGATTCGTCGAGATATAAAACAGGCGCGAATACATTGAATTTTGTTGTTTTGTCCTTCTCCCGAAGTGAATTCGCTCAGGTCACGTTCTCCTACTTAATCGTCAATGGAGCATCAAGAACAATCTTGGCGCTTCGGTAGACGAATCATCTCTGCATTCAGCTGTCGAAGATACGCGGGGTAAATTCATGTGCCTGTTGGTCGATCCCAATGAAGAATGTTCAATTTCAAATTTTAATTGTAACCGACACGCCTTTTCAACAACGCTGGTAAAAATAAATTCGTCGAACGCTGGTTTGCAGCGGATTACCGTTCATCACCTTCGGCGGAGTTCGAGTGGTAATAGATTTTTTTCATAATACAGACGTCGAACACTCTCAGAATCTCTTCAGGCAGAAGGGAAGAAGCAGTAGGTAGGATTTTATCGGAAAGGCAGCTTGTAACAACTCGAGATTGATGCATCGGGCGGTCGTCGGTTGAAACACATTTCGATACGAGGTGAGATAACTTATGACGCATTCGTAAGTACGTATGATCGTCGGCGTGTAGATGATGACCGTGGATTGGCGCACGCGCGCACACGCTAGTTCTGTCATCCTATACGCACGCTCATACAATTTCGCATGCGATTCGAGTCCTACGCGTAAAACGAGTCCGTTGCGTTCGTTCTTCATAATATACCAACAAATAATAGGTTGAAACTACGGCTCGACGTTTTCGATTTGTTTGCATTCGTACAAGTGCTTTTGCGCTACGCGACGTTAAACAGGTTATACAGGAATTTAACGATCGGAACGTGGAATTTGATTTTCGGTTCAATCGCGAACAGCTAGAGCTGGGTAACGTCCCGTGTACATCCCGAGTACGCAAACTGCGCTAACCTACCATCCTACGATATATCTAATTTGAATTTGGAACGTTACTAACCTCGACTGTAGTATGGGCCGCTGATCACGACCCGCTGCAATTGCAAAATCCTTTTGATTATCGATATTACGTTTACAAGCGCGCACTGTTCGCGTATCGATATCACTTGACGATCCTTGCGAGTCGAACACTCCTGCGTACTAAGCAAACGTCTAAAAAGTTCGCGCTGACCTCGGGGTAAAAAAAAAAATTAGAGATACGGACCGCATGTAACGACAAACCTGTCGCGGACAAGACTACGACGACGACAACGAGCGACCCGTTCCCAGCTGCTTCGCGTAGTGTCTGTTGTGAACAACCGCCCTTCCTTGGTTACCGCCGGTTGCCTGTCAAGGAGAGGGGGAATAGAGAACAGTGACGTCACGCTAGAAGCTTTTTTTCCCCAGTCATGGTCGTGTGTACGCCTTCGTACGTACGTATGTGCATGATAGTCCTTTGGTGTACTGGTGTACTGTGCGCCGACATTGGGTAAGATTGACGGAATCATCAAACTCGATGTACGTGAAGATACTAACTATTACTACGCTATTACAACTACTACACTATCAATGATCTGTAGCTAACTTACAAGTGCTTTGATAATATAGTTGCCAAAAAATTGGTTGATTAAAACTTTGTTCTCTTATTCAAAATATTATGCTGACTAAATAAAGATAGATTGAAAAACCCTAGCTATATATATAACCAGATTGCATTAATACAGTTGCTTTGGTTTTTGCATCATGCATCATCTATTTGAATATTCCCGCTTCCGTAGTTGTGTCTGCAGTTTCGAAATTCCAACACGATTCGAACAGATTGGATCAATCAAAACGTGGTCCTGCGACTTTTTAAGTGGAAGTCTTCAACAATTCATGACATCTGTTTTAAAAATCTTATCAGATTCTGATCATCGATGAAAACTCGTTGTTGGTCTATCTTGTCAATCAAATATGTTGTTATCCAAGATATCTTCAATGCAAGCAGGGCCCTCATCTACAAATCACGTCATCTATGGATAAGCGTCAAGTCCGCCAAGTGTCAGTAATACGTGTTGATTTTTGCAACTGCATGTGGATCTCTGGCTCTTTCGGACTTTTGCATGATATGTCATACGAGGTACTTCGCACTGTCAATTTATTAGTACTTTTTCAACGCACTACTTAAATACTTTTCTGTTCTTCCCGATACGTCAAAGTCAAAAACAAACGACCAATCAGAATTGATGCTCGTCGTCTGTCACTGGTTACTGTCCGTTCACTGAGCTGTGCGCCACGAGAATAGCCAATCTGATCGCGTTTCTACTTCTCCCAGTCGGCGACGACGCGATTCACGTCACGCCCAACCGCTTCCTCCATTGTCCTTCTTTCCGGGATACTCTACGAGGAAGGATGGCTCAGAATAATTATTTTGGCTTTACGCACGGTGGCACGCAATATGGGTATGTGATCATTTGAATATCTTTCGAAACGACAACATGGCATGCAATTAAACGTCGGGGTCTAAGCTGTAGCCTGTATCGTTGCGTTATGCTCTCGTAATTTCGAATCGCGATGCGAATCGAGTGCACGCTACGGTTGCCGGCCGGAGTCGCCATTGAGCGCCGGAACGCGTCCCCATCGAACGGTCTTCATCCGTCATTCGAAGCTTTCTTTGTATAACTCCTGAAATAGTTTCTGTCGAAAATTTCTAACAACATTATTAGTTACGAGAGGATCTCAGGTTAATGGGCGTCTGACATTTCGATGCTATTTTAATGCAAAGTTTGCGTTTTCTTGAAGACGTAACGCGCGCTATACCATCAGCGACGTTTCGATTTGTCATCGCATCAAGTAAATCGATGATCGCGAACAGTGAATTGCTTGGCTTATTCGATATTTCGCATAAGTACAGACGTTAGCCTGACACTCTAGTATGATATCACAATACGTATTTTCCCCGCTATTTGGAGTGGTTACTCAGTTACGTGCTCATTAATTTCAAAGTAAACAAATATACACCTAGCAGTTACATATCCTGTCTCCAACTGACATAACATAAAACAGCCAAATTTCATGATGATTTAAAATGACTTTATTTTTGTGCAGTGCGACTAGTGCGGCGGCTTATCAAACTGGACAAGCAGGATACGCTGTAACTCCAGCAGCGACAGCAGCCACATATACTCAGCGTCCGGCGGCAGCTGCCGCAACTGGTTACGAAACGTATCAGGCTGCAGCAGCCGCAGCAGCTACTGGCACTACGTATGCTGGTAAGTAGCTCTTATGCGTTTGAAAATTCCTTCAATCCTTGTTTCCCAATATCACATTCTTTGCACTCATTATTTCACCATCGTTTGGAAAACTTTGGATATCGAACTTGTTTTATTTCGTTTCAAGTAGCAAATGCAGGTACAGTGACGCAAACATACGACTACGGCTACGGCCGTGCCGCGCCTGCAGCAACATACGACGCTACGAAAACTTACTACCAGCAACCTGCGGCTGCTCCTGCCACGTACACCACTACTGAAACTCACTATCAAGCTGCGAAACCGGCCTATAGCACAACCAGTGCCTACGCAGGCACGCCACGTCAAGCGACTACAACGGGACAAGCCAAAACTTACCAAGCATCTAGCACCGCGTATCAACAGTCCAACCCTGCGCAAAACGCCACGTATTCTGCGGGCTACACTGCACCTGCTACTCCCGTGGCAACCGCATCAGCTCCTACCAACAGTAAGTATCTGTCTAATACGTTTTCATACCAGCAATATTGCCACGAAATTTTCATCTTTGCTCATCTCTCTAGTTTCTCGTTCTCGTAACAGAAACTTAGTTCTTGGCATGGCCACGTGTATGTGTTCTTTTATAGAACTCTTATTAATAAATCCCTAGATGCCTTCGTTCTTTCAGATATCTATTTGAGCAGAGGTGAGAATTTCTCATTCCATTCATGATGATGGCAATTGCGCACACTTACCGCCATCAAACCAAATATGGTTCACATTTTGTCACATTTGCTTTTGTACCTATCTGCAAGGTTGTATTACTCGTTGGGCTACGCGTTATGAATAATCACGACAATTTTGAGTTTCATTTTGAAACCACCTGCTGAGTTCCATCCTCACTCTGATGATATGTATCGATGTGTGTGGAACTGAGCAGGATTTAATTTCAATGGAGTCAAAGCTTTGTGCATCTATGAACAAACTTCGCGATACTTAATTCTCGAGTTGCTCGGTTCTCGCGTTTAGTAATGCCTTTCCAAATTTGAGGTCGGATATTAATTTCCCCTTGCAGAAACGGCGAGCACGACGTATTCCGGCTACGACGCGGCGCTTTATAGCGCCGCGACCATGTACGTAGCCCAACAGAGTGCAAACGGCAACGCAACTAACCAAAAGTCTGGAGGTTGGCAGGGTTATGGCAGGAAAGGATTCGGTGCAGGCGGAGGAGCGATGAAGGCGATGCGACCCAAACAGCCTCCTAAGCCGCAACAGCTTCACTACTGTGATGTCTGCAAAATCAGCTGCGCTGGACCCCAGACGTATCGTGAGCACTTGGAAGGGCAAAAACACAAGAAGAAGGAGGCTTCGTTGAAGGTGCCTCAGCAGCCACCGGCACGTGGTGCTGGGAATTCACTGCGTTGCGAACTTTGTGACGTAACCTGTACTGGAAATGATGCCTATGCTGCTCACATTAGGGGTGCCAAGCATCAAAAGGTTGTCAAACTGCACACGAAGTTGGGGAAGCCGATTCCAAGTGCAGATCCGACGGTGCTTAATCCCAAACCCGCAGCTACTCCTAAAACAGTCACCGTCACGAAAAAGACTACTATCACAGCCACGCCAAAGATAAATTTCGTTGCCTGTAAGTTGATAAGGTTGATATAAGATTGATACGTGATATATTGTACGTATATTTGCAGTTTGAGCACGTGTACGTCCAATAGTTGATGTACATTCTGACACAATCTCTCTTACCAAAAAGTACTCTTTCATTTTTTGTTCGTTTTGTTGAACGCGGGAAGCTTATACTACACTATATATCATAAATACTCATGTTCTATTCTCACGGAATTTGTACAATTACCGATTTCCTTTCATTGGACCAATAACTGTAAGAATATCAACTTGGTGCCTTTTGCAAACTCTGGAGTTTTCAATGATGGTTTTGTAAGAAAATTGATAGTGAAAAATTGGCGATAATATAAGTCGAACTTGATATTTTCAGCTGGAAATTTAGGTACCGTTGGTCAACCTTTGGTCACCAATGACGTTAAGGTTGAAGATTCTGTTACGGATGACACTGGCGAAGAATCAGTGATAGATGAGAAAGATATTCAACCTGTTGGTCAGGAATACATTGAAGAGAACAAATCGGAAGACGGCAAGATCATTAGCTTCAATTGCAAGCTGTGTGAATGCCGCTTCAACGATCCTAATGCCAAAGATATGCACATGAAGGGTAGACGTCACAGATTCGCGTACAAGAAAAAGGTCAATCCGGATCTGGTCGTTGATATGAAACCTAGTCTAAAGCAGCGCAAAATGCTGGAGGAAAAACTACGACGACAACAGATGCGCGACGAGTATATGCGTCGGAGAGAAGAGATCAATCAGCTAGGTCCTGTTGGACCAATGGGCCCGATTATGGACGAAGAAATGCTGTACTGGGAAGAGAGGCGGCGTTACGAAGAGGAATGCGAGTATTACGAATGGTACCGACGTTACGGTCGTGGGCCTGGTGCTCCATCGCTACCACGTCCATTCCCGGGACCTCCGCCAATGATGCTATTCCCAGGACCACAGAGGCGTACTGAGTCCTCGGATGACAAGCATGTACTGGCCCACCACTCAACCATATATCCCAAGGAAGAGGAGTTACAGGCTGTACAAAAGATTGTCTCGCATACAGAGAAGGCATTAAAATTCGTTTCAGACGCACTGGCCGACGTTGGTAAGTAATGTCTTCATCAGTTAATACTGCATAAAAGATGCAAATCTGGTAATAGTTAACTTTCAACTAACACCATTTACATACTACTGTCACCAGGTAAAAAAACTGCCCCGACCACGCCTGCTACACCTGCTCCTACTGCAACTCCTGGGGCTACTCCTGCCTTGACTACTCCGCCAAAGGAAGAATCTGCTGTAAAGAAAGATGCCGAAGCAGACAAGAAACAACCTGCAGCAGCAACGACACCCCAGAAGGAAGACGGCAGTGACGGAAATTTATTCTCTTTCCAAAAGGAAAAAGAGGATTCTCGAATTCTACGAGGTGTTATGCGCGTGGGCAACTTGGCCAAAGGACTATTGCTTTCTGGAGACAACCATGTCTGCTTGGTCGTGTTGTGTGCCGAGAAGCCAACCAAGTAAGTATAATGGAAGGGAGCGCCTGTGACTAGTGTCATATAACATCTAAATCTCATCAATCGATTATTTGGATTAAATGATAATGATTTTTTCAACGTCATACGTGCCAGCTTCTTGTTTCTGCAGGACATTGCCATTCGCGATTACGTCAATGACTCGTCGATCTGTTCAGATTGAGCTTTATCGCATTCATTTTCAAAAATTGACACTGGTATTATTTTCCTGGCAGAACGTTGCTGAATAAAGTAGCAGAGATCCTGCCAGTCCAACTGAAAACTGTAGCACCAGAGGATACCTACAACGTTGGTAAACACCCAGAATCAGCAGCTCTCACAGTCTCAGGAGGCTCGGTGACCGTCAGCGTCACTCTCACCAGCCCATTGATGCGGGAAACACCCAAGCCATCTGCACCGGCTGGTAAGTCGATCGTTTCCCCTTTCGTGATAGTGGCCAAGAAAAGGATAACCAACGTTAACTTTTCAACAACTTCAACCTCTTTTTTCATTTGTTATCATTTTTTATAACCGCGTGGTAAATCAATTCGCTTTGTTCTTTTCATGGCCCGTAAACAAAAAAGAAAAAGAAATGTTTGTCAATTTTTTAAAGCAGCAGCAAAGCAGGATGCCGAGACGGACAGCCGGAGACGACGAATCCGCCCATATTTGTATTCTAACGCGAATATATATACATATATATATATTTAACTCTTTCATTTTTATCTAGAGCGAGAATCTGCGCTTGGCGTGTCCACGACCATGGTCTCACGTTGCATGTGCAAGCGACATTGCGAACGCAGACCCGTTTCTGAAACCTGGCAAGGACTGCGAGCAAAGTAACAAACTTTGTTCGTTCGCTCGTCTTGCCGCGGTGGGTCCATGCGACCTTGTCGTGCGCGTTTCCTAGTACACGTGGACACGCTTTAGGACGCGGAAAACAACGCTGAGGCAATTCGAAAACTATGGACTTTTTGATCATGCGCGAACCGTGTGACCGCTTTCCCTCCATTCAAACGAGTACAGTCGCTGATACTACGACGCTTTCTGCGAAGCATGTGCGTTTCGTTGTTCGATTAGAAAGCGTCGTCACGTATCTTGTGGCGCGTATTTCGTGAGATTTTTATTATTTTCATTCAAATCTGTACGGGGGTGTCGGACATCCGAGAGCCGGTAGCGGCAGAAATGGAGGGACAAACCCGATTGCCGGGCATGATCAAACACTCTAAGTGTTGTCTAAGCGTGTTGTGCTTTCTTTGTTGGGATCTCAGAGAATGCTGGACAGCAGCAACAGGGAGCTGCTGCGCAACCGCAAGCAACGCCCGCACCGCCCGCCGCGACGAAACCAGATCCACCAGACGTACTTCCCAAGGCTAAGTGTTTGGAGGCTTTAGCTGCACTCAGGCATGCCAAGTGGTTTCAGGTTTGAATCAACTCTCAGTTCAGTTTCAAACTCGGTCTTGGCCATTGGCCGACAGTCGAGCACGCAAACTCGCGACTGTTTTTCACTATGTGTTCTCCACTTGACTGCGCGCCCGCGAGCGCCTTTCGCGTCTTCCATTGTGACGGAAAGAAATGAAGAAAAGCAAGCAAAAAACTGCAGTCTCAGAACTCCCAGCCTTGTGACGAATATCGATTACACAGTGTTTAACCCTCGGTTATGAAGTGCCACCGACGATTGATTCTTTGCTCGCATTCATGGTTTCTTATTTTTTTTCTACGAACTTCGCCTACAACGCGACGTACGATTCAAGGAGACGCTTCGGCTTTGTCGTCCAATAAAAGAAAAATGCGCATGCGACATAGCGCATGAGCTTGACTTCGCGTGACAAAGATTTTTCGTTTTTTCGTTATCTTTTTATTTTTTTCTCGGTGAGGTTTTAGACGGGGTGGAAACCCCCACGCTACGCTTAAATGCCATTGATGAATGGGTTGTAGAAAACTTTTCGTGAACAACTATGCCGGAAATACTCTGGGTACAAGCTAACGGCACCTGTGGTCGAGCATTCACAGTTGATAAAAAAATAATTGGTCCCCACAATAAGTTCATGTTAGGTATCTTTTCAAACGTATCATTTTAGTATATCTATTCACATATATTCACTTTGATATCTGTAATTTTTACTCTGTCAAATTGTGCTTGACAGATTAATTACTTTTCCATGCTAGCAGGTTTGTTTCAATATTCTTTGTGTGTATTTTTTATTTTATTTTTATTTTTAATTTTGTTGTAACACTGGAAACATACGAAACATATTCTAATCAGAATATATTCATAATGATGTCGGATCTTACAACCGACCACGGCTACTGTTGGCACTCCTAGACATTTTAAATCAAGTCAGCGTAGATGAAATGGTTTCCATGTTTGATTGAGTCGATTAAAAATGATAAAAGATTGTGAAAACGACGCGTCGAAGCGTATCGGTCACATTCTCATTTAGAGGTTGATGACTATTCGACGATCTTTGTTTTGCGATGAAAATAAATTCTGATTGGACGATCGTCGAGTCTTGTTAAAGCCAAAAAGGCAAGAATAAGTTACGATAAAAATGCGAACAGATGGTCTGAATTGGACAAAGAGCTCGCGCAGCGTATAAATGCCATCCTTTGCCGGCGGTTGGCATCGGGGACCGTTTATATCTGCTATTGCTCCTACATCGGCGAAACATCCAGAATAATAGGTGATCGCTCGTCAATCTGCTTGTAAATCGAAATACATGTTTAGTTAAACTGTAATTATATTGAGAAAATCAGCGGTCGTTTTTCATTCTTTTTTGCCGTCAATAAGGATAAGCTGAGACGTTATTCTGGATAAAAGATTTACCCACGTTATAATACGCGAACTGAGTGAGGCTGTCCTAGGTCTGTCTTAGCAACAATGTCATCGCGACCATGTCGAAAATTTCGACGGAATATGTATCGAATTTGATTTGATTAACGAGCACTAAGAGTTGCATCGAGCATGCCAGTGAATTAAGACAGATAGGTCACGAACACGTCAGCAGCATTTCAAGTATACCGGGTGTTTGCCAAATGGAATATGCTCGTCATATAAACTTGCTATGAATTTTCTCTTGAGTGCGCACCAGTCGGAAATAATCCGGTGTAGTTACATGGTTGATCCAGTCAGAGCGCATGCCGTGACAAACACCCGGCAATTTCGATACAGACAAAAAATTTAGGATACGTAGTAGGCACGAGGCTGGGAGGTTAGCTAAAGCCCGCACAAAGCAACATAAGCATTAGGATAGGGGATATCCACGTACAAGAGGAAATGGTTTATCGTAGATACGAAAATGAAGAAGTCTGAATTATCTTATTTTCTACAGGCTAGAGCAACATCCCTGCAGAGCTGTGTGATGGTTATTCGCATAATGCGTGACCTTTGCAATCGAGTGCCAACATGGGGACCACTGAATCCATGGGTTTGTATTTATTGCAATTATTAGTTTCTCCATCCTCTCCGTTTCTGGATGAAGAAAAAAACTTGTTAGATAGAATCAACCACCATTTATTCTCATCTGCATTTCAGTTTCGGTAGTTTATTACATTTGAAGCGATATTCAAGTCTCTCAAATATTAATGTGTTTTTACATTCACTCAGATAATGACGAAAGACTAAAATGCTATGCTGACATGAAGAAAATTTTGTCAATGAATAAATAAAATTACATCGATAATACTCATATCATATTTGCGGTACTAGTAATAGACTAAAGTTTTAACACAACAAATCACAGACCAAGGAGTAGAGCCGATGATTATGGGATCTATTGCGTGATCAATCTCTCCACGTCTTTCGATCACTATTCCACACATGAATTGCGACATTGATTGTATTTACTTGTTTATTTAGGCATTGGAATTGCTGACTGAAAAGGTAATCACCACTGCTGGTGGACTCCTGAGCCCGGGCGAATCGTTACGACGTCTGTTGGAATGTGTGGCAGGTGGCATATTGCTTCCTGGAACTCCAGGTATAGGATATATAAAAATAATTGTAGCTAATCGTATGGGTGCAGCGTGAAGCTGAACTTTTGAAATATTCTGGGAGAAATTGACAAGCTAACGATTGAAATGGTGGTATCTCATATAAAGATGTAAAACTAACCCCGTCAAAGTAACACATTACTCGTGACTTTAAAAATAAAAAATCAACCCTCGAAGGGGATTTAGCGTGTGTTCCATTATACGGGCTGGATTTTTAAAACTCGAACACCTTTTTTATTCCCGTGGAGAGGGAATCAAACGATTTCGACCACCTGAGTTGAGCTTCATGGTTTCAGGGGGGGAAGTCGATTGGCGCAGTTTTTTGCTCTCCATGAAAATAAAAAGAGAGTTTGGGTTTGAAAAAGCCAGTAATTGGGATAATTGATCGCAATGTACATTATATGCATGTTCAAAAGACTAATGGATGTTTGTTCTTTTTAAACAAGCAAATATAATTGTAAACTTGATGAAAATTAAATAATCTCCGTTAATTCCAAATTATTTATCCAGGTTTGTTAGATCCCTGCGAAAAAGAGCCAGTTGATGCTATAGGAAACATGAATGCTCAGCAAAGAGAGGACATCACGGCATCCGCTCAGCACGCCCTCAGATTGGTCGCATTCCGTCAAATTCACAAGGTCCTTGGTATGGAACAGCTACCACCACCAAAGTATAAGGGACGTTTTGCGCGAAAACGCAGACGCGATAACAGCAACTGCGAAGGAACGGACAGCGAGGTCTCCAAAAAAGACAAAAAAGCTGAGGAGATAAAGATGGAAACGGACGCCAAGTAGTCGTTATTGGATCGTCGTTCCGAACGTGATCGAACCGTGGAACGAATTATTCATCGTACACGATTTGAAAATTAAAAACATCAAAAGAATAACCATTTTCATTTCATTATTCTTAATATCATCGATTGCTCGTTCCGTGAAATCATCGGTCGAGTCGCTCGTGGGAAAGAAGGGGCGAAGTGAAGATGCTTGGGGCAAATAACGGGGATATTCTAAGGTATTTGGAAATTTGCAGAGCGAACTAGGAATCACGAAGATATAACATCGTGGATCGCTGTCACAAGACAATCTGAAAAATATAATTATCTCGTCGTTTTGCTGGTGGCGCCGTTTTAGCTACGGGATTAAGAGGCGTCGGGGGGACTGTAATGATCGCGAGACTGAAGTATTTCTGAAAACGAGCAGCGATTGATACGTATTACACACTTTAGTTGCGACTACTTGACTGCAGAGCAAAACAACACCGCGACCTCAACACGACAATGACCATTACGTCGACGATGACGACCATTAGCATAGATTTATTAGTTACGATCTTATATTATTGTATTTGTTAAGGTGTATTTAAAGTCACAGAACAAGACTAATTACAAGTTGGGTTTTGATGATTTCCAAGTTCTCGAATTGAGCGTAGAGGACGTAGTTGTTAAGATAACGAAACTCCTATGAATGTGTGTATGTGTAATTGTGCAAATCACTTTAATATGATCACGCGCGTGTATCGACTCGTTCTGTCAGGAAGTCGGGTGTTTCCCGTAGAATTGTTGCATGATCCGCACCAGTCCGTGTATTTTCGAAGTGAATCGAGGGGAAATTGTTATCCGACTTCTCATATGATTTGGGATCTTAATCACTTGTAATTTTGTTCTCAATTCGAAATCTCTGTTACGAATAGAGGATCGAATATCATATTCTCAATTATTTTGTTCGTTCTTCTTCGGAATTATTACATATGATTTTTATGCCTGTCATACTACTTACAAATACGAACGTTTTGTGAGAATAAGATTCGCGTAACTGCCAACTTCGGCGTATTATTGAACATACAAACATTGTTGGCAGCGGTGATCTCGTCTCTTGTATGCTGCACCAGTACACGGCTGTCCTGAGGCGCATTACTTGGAATCAGCTATGTGCATACGTGCAATGTGGTCAGTGATATGAATGTGAAACAAAATTCGGGATACACAGACGTATCATCGAAATCGCTTGCTAGGAACGATAACTTCACGCGCGTGATTTCGCGTGTCGACAAAATTATTTACGTTTGGTGCGGCTGTATATTGCAGTTCTGTCCGAAATCGCCTCGGAACACATCTAAGAATTATTATTGCCAATCCTTCATTAGCAACTTTTTCCCCGACACGTGTAGGACATTGCCATTGTATTTTCAACTCACTATTGAATAAAGCGATGATGTATGAAAAGTATTTACACGCGTACTGCTATTAATTGATATCCGAATATTATTTATTATAATTGAAAAAATTACGTGTCCTCGTGTTTTTCCTTGAATGAGTTCGATTCTTACAACTGTCCCTGATCACTTGCTGAATGGTAATATGAAAACCGTCGTGCGATTCATGAGAGAAATTTTCGAAAATTTGGAAATGCCATTATAATAACGCTGATTTATCCATGGTACTTGTTCACGAATACTACATGGCCCGATGTCATTTTGGAGATCATCTAGAATACGTAAACACAACAACGTTCCTACCTAATAAATGATACTTCCAGCACAGTGATAGGTTCTTTGGATACCAGATCACACATTCTATAAATTCATATTATATACTGCTAGTCAGTCGTCGATCTGGAAAACATCCAGATTTCGATATTCATAAGATCTTAACTTTGAATACTTGACAGAACTGTGAGTAGTGTGCACGACTTCACATGGACTGACCTCAAGAACGTGGATGTGTGATCGTCGTGTATTTCAAAAGTATATTTAATTTTAACGTTGCCAATATATATTTATAATTATTATGTTCTCTATACGAAATTATTTCAAATTCGCTGTAAATTAAGGAAGCACGTTTGGTTTCAGTCTCCGTTTAATGATTAGATTTCAATTATTAGAAATTGAGATAAATTTGAACAATTTTGGTAAAAACAGTTTACAATTTCTAACTAACTCGGAAATAAATTATAATAGAAGTTTTCGAGAAAGTTTTGGTAGATATGTGTCTACATAGTTTTGAAAGTTCTTGGATCAGTTATCTTTTTTTCTGATTGAACTTTGTCGCATCACGCTATTTTTGTGTAGTTCCATAATAGTCTGTTAAAATACGGATTTTTATATCGTTATTAATTTTTAATTACGTGATGAATTGGCGCGAAATTCGGTCAACAGATTTATTGATAACATTTTTGATATCCCAAAGATTTTCAATGTTTATGCATTGTCCGTTTTACGCAGTTCTACCCCAAAAACTGCCTGAAGACAAACGTTGACAATATTTCCGAATTTGCTCGGGCGATTTTAATGGCAATGAATGGATAGATACATACTATACACCTATAAATATACTCTTGTTGAAGAAACTGTCAAAAACGGTTGTAGGATACAAACGTCATTGTTGCAATCTTCGAGCAATTTGAAAATTTGAAGTGCATTCGGTTGGAGACTGGGTATGTTTGTTGATACTCCCCTCTTTCTTGGGTAAATTATTTCTTTCTTCTTTACTTTTGTGAGCATCATTTCTTGCAGTGCTCATTTCAGTCTGCTCGTACGAATTGTATGTACTTCGATGATGATAAAACATTAACCCAGCTCTTCAACTCGCATCTCAGGAAGGTTTTTTTACATCATACGTTATCATATCTGCTATACCAAAGATACGTATTATACGTGTCTTACGTATAAAACTCAAATGTTCAGCACGTCCCTTTGCTTAACCACGGGACCATGTTTTCGATTGTTTTTCTACTGCTCAATTATGATTGTTAATGCCAACAATAGTTTACTTATCAATATTTGGATACATGTGTCAGTCTGCAATTTTACACATATATGTGTGCATTTATGCAAGTGCGTCGTATACCATCCCGAGTTCAGCGGCTTGAATGCAGTTTGTAGTGAGTAAGCCGTAGGACCAGTACTGTCAGAACGGGACGGACCATGCACCACTACAATCGAACAGCGGCACGTCAGTGTGGCATAGAGCGTTCGGCTCGTTTCGGATACCCGAACGTTGGCTAAAGCACAGATAAGCCGCTGCTTTTCGTATGGAGTAGCCAGTAGATCGTATGGGAGGGCTGCGCGATTTAACCTTGAATGTACCGGACTTGTACGGAACGATGCTTCGGGCTCGTTCGATCTTCCGAAACGAGCCGAACACTCTGCGCCACACCGACGTACCGCTGTTCGATTGCAGTGATGTATGGTCCGTCCCGTTCCTGGTAGCACTGCGTAGGACCAATGGGTTTGTGTTGGCTGTTGGTCGACGAACAAAATGGCGGCAAAGGCGAAGATGTCCGTCTCCGAATAAACGTTCATCTCGTGTCCGATCAATTTGCAGCGTATCGAATCGACGGCTACGTTGTTCTGAACAATCGTCGTCATCGTTATCGTCACGGAAGGGTGAATTCTCGAAAGAATTACTGCGTCGCGAACCCGCGATCGGTTGATTGTCCACCGTAGCGGCGATCCGATGCTGGTCGGCAATCGAATTGGTGATTGCAAATGATGACTTCGATGCTACCCAGTTTCAACCCACCGATCGTAAAGCGGCTGCTTGGTTGGAAAAAGGGTGACGGCGAAGACAAATGGAGTGAAAAAGCTGTGAAGAGTTTGGTGAAGAAGTTGAAAAAATCCGCGGGCCTCGACGAGCTCGAAAAAGCTATTACAACTCAGAGCTGCAATACTAAGTGCATTGCTGTGCCAAAGTAAGTATCAACAACGCCGACCGTTCTATAACATTGCGAGTAGATGTCCTTAATAAGCATTGGCACACGTAATTACTACGTTGCTCGCTCTGAAGTCGGTGCATATTATCATTGTTTGAAATGCAAATGTCGAATGCCACAGGATCGAGGTAGTCAGTTAACAAATAACTTTAATCAGTCAATACAGTTGATTGCTTCTACTGATGTAATGTTTGATGAATATTTTTCATTTTGAATTCATGAAATAAGTTCAATAATATTAGATCATCAAAATTGCATTGATTGTCACGGTTTCCATGCGTGGTGACATCCTATTTATCAAGCCCCAAAGCTCGTAATCCTGTAAACTATCGCTTACACCTCAATGAATTCAAAATGTTTGTTATATTTGGTGACGTACAGATTCGTCTAAAGGATTTGTATCAGTTATCATTTTTTGGTACTAATTTTTCTTTATTGTTTATTTTTTCATTTTCAACTACAGTCTGTGCAAATGTAGCATAGTAACTATTGTCGAATCGAATACTCGTGAATTTGCAAATACACTAATTTCTCATGTCCGATATTATTTCAGACCAAGTCCAGGAGGGATTTGTGATAACGGCGTTCAAGGTGTACGGGGAAAGGGTCTGCCCCACGTCATTTATTGCCGGTTGTGGCGTTGGCCAGATTTGCAATCACATCACGAATTGAGAGCAGTGGAACATTGCGAATACGCATTCAATCAAAAGAGAGACGAAGTCTGTGTCAATCCGTATCATTATCAGAGAATACAAACTCCAGGTATAGGGAACGAGTCAATTCTAATTTTCTCTGAGTAATGTCGAGGATTATTTTCAAGGTCACCTCGGAAATGCTTCTGTCACCAGCTGTCCCAAACAACTGAATTTTTGTTGATTGCAGTGTTGCCCGCAATACTGGTACCGAGACATAATTTATCTGGCGACGAGTCGGTATTGTATAACACTTCACTGGAAGAATTGAGTGTCAGTGTACCAGAAAATACGAGTTTTCATGCAACATTGAATCATCAACACCACAATCAACCAGGTATTCCCAGATCTCCGCAGCAACAGCAGCAGCAACCATCGAATAATCCATATCAGGGAATGCAGGTATGGTCTGAATAGCAAAATATAGCATAGCATTGTTATTTTTTGATTTTTCCTTTGAATTTGGGAATGCGTTGTTTGGTGTTCGATATAGAATTTTGTTTCGCATTTAATATGCGTTTCAGAGCATGCAGGCAACAAGTCCTGCAAGCGTTGGTAGTCTTGGAAGTATTCAAGGATCACCACACCCAGCTGCAGGACCTATGGATCCGCCAGCTGACACTCCACCTCCTGGTTATATAAGTGAAGATGGTGATAATATGGATCACAATGACAACATGTCCCTTTCACGTTTATCTCCAAGTCCGGATGCTCAACCTGTTATGTACTGCGAACCGGCATTCTGGTGAGAAGTGTAATATTACTCTTCCCCTAACTTCCCCACCCTTCCACTTTTGTATAAAAACTGCTGTTGCGGATGACCATGGTCGAATTGGATTGATCGCGTCATATTCGTGGTTTGGTGATTATTTTTGTTTTGAAAACGTTCCATGAATTATAATCTTCATTAATTTATTTATTATTTGTCCACGTATAATATGTTGTCGTCAGTTAAGTTATTCTAAGCAGTTCGATCTGTATTGATCACGCGAACAGCGAGAATTAATGTAAATAGAATTCAATGGCACCTCTAACATCTAATGAATCTTTGATTATTAAAGGTGCTCGATAAGCTACTACGAACTTAATACGAGGGTAGGTGAAACGTTCCATGCCTCCCAGCCAAGCATCACCGTCGACGGTTTTACGGATCCAAGTAACTCGGAGCGCTTCTGTCTTGGGCTCCTGTCAAATGTGAATCGAAACACGGTTGTGGAACAAACGAGGCGACACATCGGCAAGGGGGTACGCCTTTATTACATTGGTGGAGAAGTATTTGCCGAATGCTTGTCCGATTCTAGTATTTTCGTACAAAGTCCAAATTGTAATCAGCGTTATGGTTGGCATCCTGCAACTGTCTGCAAAATACCACCCGGTAAGTAGGAAATTGATCCATAAATCATGAACCTTCGATCGTTCATCTTTGCTCTTATTTAAAATCCGTGTAGATTGTACGTACATGTCGTAGATAAATAGATCATTGTCTAGGTATTATTGCCTTGAAGACTTTATTCTATCGTTCCATACCCAGTTATTAAGCTTAATGTCAAAATTTCGTTCATTTTTCCTTGAAAAACACATACACACGCACGCACGCGTGATTCGACGCTTGATTCTCTCCCCGAACGAACATCATTTTCATTCGTCTAGTTCATTTTATGAGCGTTCAACTCCCGATTAAATTTTATTACCGATGTGGTTATTAACTTTCTGTGTGTAGTCTGCCAATCACGTGAACCATATAACTTGCATTCCAGGTTGCAATCTGAAGATATTTAACAATCAAGAATTCGCTGCACTCCTGTCACAATCCGTGTCACAAGGCTTCGAGGCAGTTTATCAACTCACGAGAATGTGTACGATTCGAATGAGCTTTGTAAAAGGTTGGGGAGCCGAGTACCGGCGTCAAACCGTCACTTCGACACCGTGTTGGATCGAGTTGCATTTAAATGGGCCGCTCCAATGGTTGGATAGAGTGCTAACCCAGATGGGTTCTCCTAGATTACCGTGTTCATCCATGTCCTAAACGGAACACGAGGCAACGTTGCGACGCCGCGCGTGCGCCAAAAAATGTGAAACGAAGCGTGCACCCTTCGTCGAGAGACGAGGCCGAAACCGGCGGGGAAATATCCGATCGCGAGCGTTTCATTTCCGATTTATAGATAATTTTCGGGGTTGCAACGCGTTGCGCGTATATTAATGATACGGCAAACGTACCCGCATGTGTGTTGCGCTTGTAGGACAGAATGAGAGTCAGGTAGAGTGGATCTAAGCTCCGATGGTCGTCTTATTTGCTGATTGTAGCAGCATTTGGATATCGTTATTACTCTACTTGAATGTGTACCCGCGTTGTTGACGTGAGCCTAGAATAACGCGATAAATGACAGACGAACAAATGACACTGGTGAAGAAAAATCGTCCGTACTAAGTATAAATATATTGTCTGTAGAAATGACCCTTCACTAGTTGCTGGTCGAGATCAGTTGACTATCCTACGACGCGCAAACATCGAAATCGTCTATTGGTAATATCGATATGCACGAAAAATATCTAGATCGAGCCAGGGGCAAAGATTTTTCACATTTACATTGATCAGAAGGGATAATCGTGTCAAACTTGCTAAAATGAGACCCTATTAAATATTTTTGACCACCCGGAGTTTGATTTCTTACTTAGGAAAGAGCAAGTATTTCGTCGTTGAGAAAGAAGAGAGAAAGCGAGCACAAAGGAATACAACAATACTACGAATATTTATTCGATTTCACGAGCAATTTTACGATCGATACTGCGAATATATGTATTTCCCCTTCAACTTTTGTAGAAAGAAAATCATGGAAAGAGACATAAGGCAAACAGACATGAAAGAAACGGTCCAAAACCTGACAACCCAATTGTACATATTGTCATCAAGATTTGCGCTAGAAACGTTTCATGCTTTGTCTCTAGAGTTGTCCACTCAAATCAGATTTCGTATTAATATGGGTAACTAAAAAAATATCATACGACAGTTATCGACCTTTGCGGGCTCGGCTACGTGAAAAACTGTGCATTCGCAAATTGAACACTTATACGAGTATATTAAATCATGTTTCGATAAAACAAACAAACAAAAAAAAAAAAGAAGTGCGGAAATGAATAGCAAAACCCTGTTGCTACCAGCGATCAAGCGAGATATGTATCGCAAAGCGACCGATCGGGTCGAGCTATTCTCATATCAGATATTCGTTTTGAAAACTGATTGATTTTGTTAGCGTGTAGTTGCCTTTGACGTACATCGTACTCTTCAACCTTCAAATGTTTATAAATGGGGAGTGCAGTAGCTGTCGCGTCTAACTGTATGTGAAATTGCTGATACATCTAAAAACTGGCATGAAAGTGTCCAGAGTTTTGACGTGTTCGCAAGATACTGCGCCATAGGGGAATGAAATTATTGCGTTCGTCGAAGCATACAGAGTGGATTTCTGGTCTAATGAGAGCGCAATAAAAAATGATTTTATTGCTTGCTCTGTGAGTTTTGGTTCGTAAGTGAACAAAAAATTCTATTGAAAGTATGTGATACAGATTTTATCGAATCGGCATATCTTATTGATTGTTGAAAAAACTTGATTGGAACCAATTCAGAATATTTTTTTATGTACTTTGAGTATTTTTCTTGTCTTTAAAATGGTCTATTCGAGTAAAAATACCAACTGTCATTTGAAATCAAGTGTATGTACAAATCGGGAGCAAATCCCCCGGTTATTGGCAGTCTTGACGTACAACTGGTGCCAAGGAAGAGAGGTTGTTTCATGGCATTATTGTCTTTTGACCATTTTTATGTTTCGCTCACGTATAAGAGTATACAACTGCATGGGTAGTTAGTAGATTCAAATTGATGGCACCAATTCAATGACAACAGCTGTTACCAAGATATATTCAGTCGACTACCGAGTTAAATTGCTTAACACCATAAGTGTCGATGAGAGAACCTTTCTTGCTCAGCTCTGTTGTGATACACCCTTGACTATCGGTAATGGTTTAAGGCATTTTTAATCATCTAATGAATGTAACGTCAAACTATTTGGTGCGTGTTTATAATGTTACCAAACACGGTGAAAACAAAGAAATCGATGAAGTTATCAGAGTTTTCGCCGCGTAGTATACCGTAAACTAATCGGAAACAAATAATTAAATTTCAAAGATCTATCGGAGACCAAAAATTGTTGTAGAAACTTGAACGTACTATTCTTATGGTATCTGTATTGGCAAACAGTACTCTCTCGATCATCGAGACAGCGAATAGCGTGTCTTGTGCTACCAGCGTTGCTACTATTAAGCCTATACCAAAAACCACTTGTCCGGTACTGCATCACAACGGAAATTCAACGGGTGGGAACTTGCATGAATATTTAAGTGGAAATTTATGACGAGATCCGAGGTAACATCTTGTATCATCAAGTATCTCATGTTGCATTATCGAACTTCCAAATGCTCGGTCAAATTATAACTAAAACCTGATTCTTCTTCGCTGAAATTAAGAGTACATCGGTGCTTATAACACTATAGCTCTCCGAATCCTCACAATTATTGTTATCGTTCCGTTGTCTTACATACATATATTTTCTTAGTAATATATTTATCATTTCCTCAGTTATTCTATTTTTTCACTTGTGTCTTCCTGGCACTTTCTTTGCCTATTTTTATTTTTGTTCTTCGTCTCAAGTTTGATACCCATAAAATCCACTGCAAATTGCTTCCAATTTCATTCGGTATTTCTCTGTGCTTCGAAGTTCCTACTGCATTCTTTCTTTGTAAGTTCTGGACTTTTCGTTTTTCCTGCTAATTGTATCCACTTCGAGTGCAGCACCCGAGTCTAACAATTAATTCTAGCTATTAGCATTTTCCTTTCAGACTCGACTATTCTATTCTAGAACCTCTCATATTAATATTCAAGACAAATGAGAGAATTTTTCTAATCGATGATGCACCTATTGATCCGTGGTGAGATCTCGCGTTGAACTCCACTTGCAACTGAGATTTCATCCCAGATCTTTCATAACTTCCGACCCAAAATATTCATGTGAATGTTTTCCGAAAACCAAACCGAAAAAAATATCACCGGGATCCCGAAATTGCTATTATTTACGAGAGAAGTTATCAGATTCAGATCGTGCAATCGTATTCGGATGTATGAATGTCGGTGATATTTATTGGATAATAACGATTGTGAATAGTTGTGCGTTTTTTTTATAATAACTTCAAACGATGCCTTATGTTTCAAGTTCTGTTTGATTGTAATGAACTTGTATAGACCTTCGGTCACCTCTTGTTATAATTTTCATAGGTTTTAATTAAATGTTTGAAAGAGGGAATAACGTAATCGGTATTAATAAAAAATAATGATTGTCTCCTATCATTTATTCTCTATAAAGATGCTATCGTAGTGTAGTGTAAATCCATTGGCATCCCCCGGCTTACACCCTACTTATACGAAACTTTGTGTGCTAAATCGTCTCCACACACACACACACACACACACACACACACACACACACACACACACACACACACACATATATATATATATATATATTTCAAAATTCCAAAAAATCTCGCGAAGGTATTATGAACTATCAGTACGCCGCGCACCGCGACGGCTAATACTATTTCACTCGTGTACGTTTTTTAAACTGAGTTCATTTACTTTTTCTTGACAGTTTAATTTTTTCAGCTATGACGACAGTAAGATTCACAGCTGTAACGACAAATTGGCGGCGCGAGGTGTTTTTTTTTCATTTTATTTATAGTATCACCAATGGCGAGATGATCGAGAGAAACTAGATATTTTTTGACGACTAAGGAATATCTACTCCGAAATAAATTGTTTTTAGATGACCGGATATTCGAGAGATTGATACTTACGTGTATTTCTGATCATGTAATCATGACAAATCTCGGATTTGATAAACTGGAGTTCTTTGCGTTAAGGAAAGGCCCCATATTTCTGATATCTTGACTAATGGTTACCTTTTCGCGTATGAGCAATCGTCCAAAAAAATGAATCTACCGATTCTGATCCAAAATAATTGATTATGACTAAGCATTTAATTAAATGGAAAACGCTTGTTATCGTTTATCCTAACGTCTCCGAGGGACTGTAACATCTCGACGAAACAGCTCCATTGAGAAATGCCATTTTCGAAGAGTAATTTCTTCATCGTCGTACTGAAAAACCGTCATCCTCATAATTACATAATACCCAGCACGCTGTTCGATGATTGAAGCGATTCGCGATTATTTGTAAAGTAACAGAAAAGATGAGAAACGGATTTAAAACGCGCAGACGATCGACGTAACGTTTCTTCGCCAGAATTTGGATTTGCGAGCTAGAAATAAAATGATAAATGTAGCCTCGAGTTTCATCGTACCAGTGGCCATTTTTGAACTGTGATGCAGCATAAGCGCAAGTGTTTTTGGAAAGTAATGAATTTCCTCAAGCAGGTATTTTTTGTCGACGTTTGTCTTTGCACATTTGTTGATCAGATACGTATCTGCTATTAACAAGTAAGACGATGTAAGATGATAAGGTGCGGACTCGTTAGATTTTCGGTACCTAGCGAGAAGATTTTGAATTTGTCGATTTGTCTTGAAACTATCGTACGAGTGCAGCCCGGCAAAATCGTCCAGTGGTCCCCAGTTTGGTGGTATCAGACATTGCGTCAATTTCTTCACAGTGCTATTGATCTCGAGCAATACCATGCGAAGCGCCACTGTACGCGTGCGCGTGTTCCTAATCGGGGTGCTCGCCACCCTTCTTTGGCGTCTCTCAACGCGGACAAGGGTAGACTGCATGCGCGCAGACAGTCATCCGTAGGCCAGCTGAGCGGCAAGTGTTCATCCTCGGCACCCTCGAAATTTCCACCAACAACTCGTTTATACAAGAAGACCAGCCAAATCCAATCACTCCAATGTATTTCGGTTCTTACGCCGAGAGAATCGAAACATGTCATTGCCGAGAGAATGGAGTTTTCAAGAATCGTGTCGATTGGTCGACCGAGGACTTGGGACAGGCCCGAACACGACCGCGTCTCAGGAGGCGGTCGTCCAAGTCATTGACGAGAATATGAACCAACAGAATCATCTAGGCTCTCTATTATCAATCCACTCGGCTCCGGTTTTTGACCTGAACACCGGGCTGCCTTCGCCAAAAAGACCCGCGTCGTTAGTCGTTCAAGCCACTGCCAATTCCACGCCATCGGTGCCTCCACACGTCAGCCCTCCGGATGCGATCGACGACGAGGATAACGATAATCTTCTCACCATATCGAGCTTGACGGCGAGACCTCTCATCGCTAAATCCAGAGAACTTCGTTCCTCCGGTCGCGGGCCTCGCAAGAAGCGAAAGCAGGAGGTCAAACCAAAGAATCCAAATCTCATACCGCTCGACGGTGGATACGGCTGGGTCATCGTCTTTGGAGCTTTCTTCGTTCAATTTTGGGTTGCTGGTCTCGTCAAGTCCTACGGAGTTCTATACGTCGAAGTGATGGAGACCTTTAAGGATTCTTCGGCTGCCGTAGCTTCTTGGATACCGGCAATTCTCTCGTGTCTTTGTCTTGCCTTGGGTAAGTCTTGTTTTCGCGTTGTCTCGCGTACCTACCTACTACGTTCCACACGGAGTTAACATAATTCTCGATATCCACAAACTACCCTGCAATTCGAACGAACGCATTCGGACAGTCTTTGCTTCTTCAACTTCTCAATTCTGAGTCCACCATCACGGTGAAGAGTTTCATAGGATTGTTGCCAACGTAGACAAATCTGTGATACGTGTGTCGCACAGGGTGCGCTTCGCAACAGATACACACTATATACATATGGATTACAATTACGTTCGCGAATCGCTTTGCTCTTTCGATAATTCCCATTCGAAACTGTAATAGGTACAGAAATTAGGACGCGATTCTGGTAGTCGTGATTGATACGTATCGAACGGAAAGTTAGGTTTGTCGGTCGATTAATCGCCTTATATCCACGAAATACCGTGATGGTTGACGAAGGTCAATAAATACAATCCGGTTCAACGCTCATGTTTACTGTATCTTGATACAGCTCGTACGATCTGCGTACCGTCTGCCATCGATGTCGGACATGTTGTTGATTTTATGGAAAACTGCGAGTCATGCACATGTCCTCTCGCTAGTTGGAGCAAATACACACTGCTTCTTCTTATGAGGACAGGGGAAGGGTCTCAGATGCACAAAAAACGTGTTTTAGGGATTTTTTTAAAAAACCTAGGCGCCTCAAAAAAAGTTTCCGTATCGTCGTACCGATAACTCAAGACCGCTTCATCTGGAATGAAAAAAACAAAAAGATTTCTCTAGTAGATAAGTTTTCCTTGATTTTCAACGAAGGATTTTTTTCGCCAACCTCACTTCGTTTTACGACTAAACAAATGGACAAATTTTACGTGAAGATCAGAGTTTTTTGATTGCACTTTTTATAAAAATTCAAAAATTTATATTTTTTCAATTCCTTCGTTCAAAACTAAGAAGAAACTGTCTACTAAAGAAATCGTTTTGGTTTTTTTATTTCAGATGAAGCAGTCATTCCTTATCCATACTACAGCCCGGAAATTTTTTAAAAATTTCGATGAAACGTTGACAAAATATTAATAGAAAAGTTGTAAACAAACGAAGAGAACGATACTTTTTAACAAAATCGCAAAAATACGATCACGTGACTACGTTCGCGTCAGGTTCTATCGGGATCTATCAGGATAGCATTATTGTTAGGTGAGCGTTGTCAGACGAAGATGCAGTTTTATTCCAATGATACATGTATGTCTAGATTTATTTATATTCAGACTCTCGTCTAATTCATAGCTACATGAATATATTGCAAATTGAGTTTTATTCAGGCGACGTCCGCTATTCATCCACCTTAAAATTCTTTACTACCCTCCAATTTTAAGACATCGTCTCGGCTGTGATATAAGTCTCATACGGTGTATCCGCATTTCTCATACAATACAATGAACAATTACAATTATTGTATCGTACGTTCCGACAATAATATCTCCCATGATATTTATTCGTGAACTATTATTATTACGTACTTTTATAGATTTTTTTTTAGAGTTTAGCTGAGACCTTAGAAGCTTTGTTTACCCATAATTAACATCATTAAGCCTCTGTAACTATTGTACTTATGCGAATTTCAAATTAAAATTTCCGAAATACATTCTCAGGTCCTTGAACCAAAAGAAAAATCATTAAAAAAAATCGAGTTTTTGAAGTTTGTAGATGGTAATGCCCCCTAAAGATGGAGTTTTAATTTGTTCGTGGCTGACGATGAATCGAATTCGATTTACTGTCTGCCTACACCTCCTCACTGCAGTGAACGGTGCCAAAAATGGCAAAAGTTTCTTTGCTACGTGTTAATTCCAATGGCTCGAGTGAGAAGGAAAAAAATCGTTTGAATATGAGTCGAAATCGAATTTTAAAAAATATTTCTATTTCTCTTCGTAAGAAGTGGGCTAACAAAGAGTGACCGATTTATTCGTTGCTCATGGTGAATTTCCGATTGGCGTTGGATTGATCACGTGTGATTTTGTTGTCGTTGACAAATTAGGCGTTCATTCCATGACGTTATATATTTTTATACACATTCAATATTTAGTAGTACTCCTCGCTTATACAAAATTAGAATTAGGGATGATTTGTCGATACCGGACTCGTTTATCATCAGCAAACGTCATTAATCGCTAACGTTATTTTTCTTGGATGTATCGTATTTCGAGCATTATTATTAAACCATTTATAATTCAGCTTAACAATCAGCGTGAAAATTTCTGTAATCGATTGATTTGATAAATTGGCAATTGGACGCAATTGGAGTACATTGAAGTCTTGATGTGAATTTCTGGCGCCTAGCAACTCAATGACGTGACGAGCATCCCAAATGACGTGGAGTAGGACTTTTTTGTCACGGCCCAGAAAACACTTCGATATCAATGTCGATTCATAAAACAAGCTGCTTATTATCGAAACTAACGGTAGGATCGGTCGCAATGTGCTCCGCTCGAGCTTTACCCCAGACTTTGTATAAAATCAGATCGAATATCATATTTTATGTATACCGCAAAAAAGTTCGAATAATGTTCACCTATGATGTTTGCGCCGCGATTCGGGCCGTCAAGTGATACTTATTTGAATTATCCTAGACACTCGCACGACTACGAGCGAGCAAAAGTTTCTTTTTTGCCGTGCAAGCTCCCAAGTAACAACTTCAATGAGGGTTTGTTGAAATAAGTAAACAGAATGAGAATCCCTCGTGTAATTAATTGCCATAGAATCAACTCGATCGCGAATGGTGATGGAAGAATATTTCAAGTTCGCGTTGTTTTCACGCAAAAAATAGGCGATTTTTTGCTAAAGTTCTACTGAGCAGGATCCCAGCATGCGAAGAATTTTGCAAATATTTAAAGCTGATGCAGGCGTTAATATGTGCGAAGAGAAACTTTCATCCGAGAATGTTTACTTAACACATGCATGTCGGCAGTTCTGCATACCGGCACGCCAGACCTTGACTAGACCCTCCCTGACTAACTAGGCCTCAAGTAGATGACCTGACCTTGATTTTGCAGTCCGGATAAGAGTAAATCATACGTGATGTTTCCAATTTTTTTTTGGTAACTCTGTCAAGTAATATACTATAATTGGGAAATCTGTAGGGAAATATTGTATGCAAATCGAGAAAATTGTATACTTGTTAGCTTTGTCAAAAAATGCGCACGCATCCTTTTCGAGTTGATAAAACGAGAGAAAATATTTGGAAGACTGAAAATTAGGCATTTTCAGCGTTTTATTTGTATAGCTAGGAAACAATCGTTGCAAATCATTTGAAATTTAGGTACATTCATCCCGAATAAGCGACAGCACAAATGTATTTTTTGTTCCAAAAATATTAAGAACTAGTCAAGTTATTATACTTTGGAAAACCGTGGAAGCTCCCGCAATTGTGTATCCAACTACTGATTGTGAGACAGGAAATGAAAGTTGTTTTTACGTATTAATGAGATTCGCACGACGTGATTTATAAAAAACAATAAAAATAAGAAACCGTGGCTATACAAATTTTTTTTGAAAAAAATTGAATTTCTGCTACATCTTCGATTTATTTTGTACTAAAGGAGATTTAACGCGATTAAAAATATAATTTGTTTATAATTCTACATAAAATTGCAAAATAATGTTACGTAATTATGTATGATTATATATAGTTGTATATTATTGTGTACAATCTTCTTTAATCGGGGTTTATAATCGAGCAAAAAGATAGAAATGATATTTGGTTTAATGTAAAATTGTATTCTATTTGGTTTCATCGCATCCAAATTTTTTTACGATCGGGTCAATACATGTGAAATTTTCGAAAAAAATATTGTTGTTTCAAATTTTCCACGATTTAAACAATTTGTATAATATTTTCCTACGTGAAGAGGGGAGTCGATACGAAATGATATTTACTATAAATTCGTTTGAACAAAATATGACCGTAGAAAGTACTTGGTTAGCGTTTGTCATTGAAATCTATCGTACGCTTCCAATAATAGCTTAAAATCGTCGATGGTCATGCATATATCAGGAGTAGCTTCATCTATGGGCACAGGAATTTCTCGTCGTGTTTTATACTACGAGCGAATTGCATATCTACTTCTCCTGAAGCGACTGCGCGTGTCTTTTACCGCAATTTCGCTGCCGCGCATTCTCCTAAGACGCTCTAATTTAATCTTTGACAAACAGAATCGGAAACAGAGGAAATCTGTGACACTGCTGTAGATATATGTAGTGAGGAAATCCTGGCTACTTTACAAAAGGATACAGAATTCGGAGATCGGGGCAAGATGAAACTTGGGGCAACATCGAAAATTGACGATTGGGCAAGAAACATTATTCTACGCGTTCGTATCGAGAAGATTTGCGTCGAATCAACTTGTTGAGCAGCTCGAAAGAATGCGAATTCAGAAACGAAATTAAACACTAAATGGAATTGGTCTTTTCTTGAGAGCTTCGTCTTGCCCCGACGGAGTTATGGTTAATCAAAGCTGCTTTGTTTCATTCCAACGGCGTAGTTATATAATTTGCGCGAAAGCTTTTACCATTCTGTGCCAATTTGTTAATAGAACCGTATAACATCGCTGCAGTTGGCCGTGTATCTGATGATATATTGGAAGCAAATTTCATCTAGAGCTTGCAGGGTGTGTAGGTACATGAATATAACCGAATGATTCAGTGAACCTCATTTACACTTGAATCAGTATTAACCGGATGGTTTGTGCCGATAGTAAATTATTATTGCAAGTTGCGTTGTCAGAAACAGTTGGACGTTGGGAATTCACACCTGAACACAATCGATTGCTGATCAGCAGAAAAACTAGCGCCTGCTATTTTCGAAAATGCGTTCAACTCACCACAGTAAACTTTCTTGTCGCAAACAGTCATTGCTCGGTGCTGTAAAAAAGGCACTCATGAAAATAGGAAGGCTCGCAGTATGATACCGAAAAACTTTGCTAAAAAGCAAAGCTATTCATTCGCGGCGTTTGCAAAAAAAAAATTATTTATACACTTTTCAATTCGAGCGACTGCGTTCCCATGAATAGGAGTGGAGTATGAGATGTACAAATGCATCTGAACAAGGAGTACAAGATTTGAGCCAAATGTCATGGTATGAATACCGGATTTGAATATGAATTTGGTGTTAAACTCCATCTCAATTTTTATCTTCACTAAAACTTGATTGGTAGTTGCAACATGAACATAAACGACGGGCATGTAAAAGCGTCATGTCGTAACGGAACGAGCAAGTGTCGCAATTTCGATATTGTGCAAAAGCTGCGAGACAGGGATGTGGACATCTGAACGAGAAGTGTATAAGAGTATTGGGAAAGAGAGAATGTTAAACGTCATCCACCACAAAGCCAGGACAACCACGAAGCCGTACATTTCGTGCATCGAAAGAAAGTAATCAAGGAAACCTTTCAAGAGAATCAGCCCAGAAGGAGCCATGACGTAGTTAGGACTATTACACTGGAACCTGTAAGGACTCATGAATGAAATAAGCAAGGAATTGTGAGCAATAGTTGAGAATGGCATTCGAAATCGAATGAACATGACAGAATGAACAGCTGAACCAGAGATAAAAAAACAAACTATAAAAGCAAGAAAAATCGTGAGCAAAAAAGTATGTAGATTAGAATAATCATGGATGGAAGACGTTAGCAACTCTCAGCGATGGCATCATCGTACATGCGACAAAGATGGCACGAAATAAAGTTCATCGCAGACCTCATTTATGATACTAACTGATAAACTGCGACGTTTCTCAGCTGTCTTTTATCACACAATTTCATCAGATAATGATGTCAAATTCAAGTTCCAGTTACAAGAGCCGTTTTCAATCAAAGTTTTCTTGTAATTCGAGATTTTACCCGCGATGCCAACGCGTTCAAAATCATATTTCCTTATTTCAACGTGAGACATTATTCTTTGTCCGTTGTCGTGACTGGCAGCACTTCGCTGCATTATCGAGATAAATCGCTCGACACATCTTGCAGACGAGGATGTCTACTCGTCTTAGAATTACTACACTTGTTGAGATTCTACCGATTAGAAGGATCCATTTTTTTACTGTTAATTACACGTTATCCAATTGTTTATACCCATTTTCCTATGTTCACAGCTCCTGTGACAAGTATGTTGTGCCAAAAGTACAGTTGCCGCACAGTTGTCTTCGTCGGAGGGCTGTTCTGCGCGCTTGGGCTTACCATCAGCTATTTTGCGACGAGTTTGATTCATCTGTTTTTTACGTTTGGCGTCTTGACTGGTTCGTATTCTGAAAAAATGATCTGCCAGATAAAATCTAATTGCGCTGAAAAGTATTTTTTAAATTATTCCTTCATGTATATTTTCCATTAAATATTATCGTTCATAACGACCTTTTCGGAATTTATCAACCTAACATTGACGGTCTGAAAAAAAAAATTGAAAAGGTCAGGATACCTGTCCAATTTATTCATGTTTTTATCTTTACAATACGATGATCGTCGATGTGAAAACTACGTATTTGTTATTTTTACTGCTTTATGCACGTGCAAAGTTTCCTCGAAAACAAAGAACGAGAGTCCAGTGTGTCGACAACTTTGCGAAACAAAGACCATTTCGTTGGCGATACTCCAATACCGCGTAGCTGTTACTGATACAATTTTAAGGAGTATGAAAAAACGTGATATGAAAAACAAGCTATCGAATTAATCTCTTTCAAATTAAATGGACAAGCACAAAATATGATTCTTTATCGAATAGGAAGCTCTATCTCTTGAATAAATTAAATTAACAATACGGAATATTGCAAATAAATATTAACGATACTCACGTCTTGTCTAAATATCTTGTGAAATATTATAAATTTTGTGAATATTATCAATATGAATATATTCAAGCTGCTTAAAAATAGTAAATAACTTAATTTACTTACTTTAGGATATTTATTTGAGAAACCAATTTTTACTTTCATTTTCCGTTGAATTCTGGTATCACCGATCAAACTGTTGAGACGGTAGACGGCGCAGGTTATATCTAGTTAAGCCGTACTACCAGCAAATGTAAGGGGAGCGCGTCGCGCGTTATTGCATAAAATAGTTTTTGAAAGCACACATTTTTTGTTCGAAGTGATAAAAGTGCGACACAAAAAACCCCTAATTTTTGGAATTTTTAGCTACGCGGTGTTGCATTATAAGCGATGATTTCGTTTTAAAAAAATAGTACGATGTTTGGGTTGCAGGTATCGGGGGTGGTCTTTCGACTACTCCAGGCATCGTGATAGTTTCTCAATACTTCGACAAGCATCGAGCTTTGGCAAACGGTATTTGCGTGTCCGGTACCGCAGCTGGAAGTTTCGTATTTCCACTTTTGATCGAGCGTCTAGTGGCTAGTTTCGGGTTCCACGGGACTATTTTGCTCCTTGGAGGCTGTATGCTCCACGTATGCGTTAGCGCGACGCTGTATCGGCCACTGGAAAACAACTGCGTGAAAAGTATCGAAAATTCTGCCACGAAGAAGAGCCCGGAGGTGTCGAAGGAGCCTCCGGTAACGAAACAGCAAAAGTTGGATCTTCTATTCGCCAATGATCCAACGACGAGACACAATCTGTTGAATGAACTTTTTCATCAGAATGCCGTCGTCACTGTTGAGTTGACGGATAGCGAGGAAGAAAAGGATATAATGGGAGAGGCTCTTCGGATGAAACCGATATCGAAGATCAGAAGTTCGAGTATTCTTCACAGCGTAGAGGACTTATCGACTGATTCTACTTGCGTTTATAAAGCCAGGTCATCTCTACGTTCTCTGCGTTCCTCGGCTCCCGTCGTAGCGCCGAACTTCATTCCGAATCATCAACCTCTACCCGACACGCCGGCCAAGTCCTTCGCTGAAAAAATCACGCGTTACATCGATTTGTCTCTACTGAAAGATCCGCAGTTTATTATGATGTGTTTATCCGTTAGTCTGATGTCAACCGGAAGTCCTTACATGCTGTATTACCTGCCGGCGTACGTTCACGCTGCTGGATATTCGAAATCTGAAGCTGGATATCTGGTAGCGATTTCAGCTGTGCTTGACCTTTGCGGAAGACTTGGCTTGGGCTGGCTGTCAGACTTGCAACTGTTTGACCGACGAAAAGGATACATTGGAAGGTAAGCGCAAGACGAACGTTAGAATCGTATTTTGTCGCGTACGAAAATATTTTTGTAGGAATAATCATAATTTCGGAATAATGGTACAACTCAAAAAACGTGGGAAACCAAGTTAAAATCGGGTTACCAAAAAATGCTTCGAGAGGATGATCAGGAAATCAATTACGCGTGACTCGAGTGAAATTCATTGACAAACCTAGCATTTATCGAAAATTGAAAATTTCGAGTTATATCGTTTTTTCACAAATCGAGTCTATTTTGCATGGTAGAAAAATGTTTTTTGTCAAAATTGTTACTTAGTTGTACAATATTGGTATTACACTGTTTATAAAAACTTATATCTTTTCATTTACCAGATTGTTGTGCATTTTTTCCCATTTTTTTCTCCTTTCTTTTTTGAAAGTTGTGGTTTGAAAAATGTGGTTTTTCCAGTACAAAAAATAGGGGTTGCAACCCCCGTGGCCATAACAATGTCTAGTAGCTTCGCGTCGCCGCAAAGAGCATTTTCCACTTGGTTCCGTCGCGGAATACCAATTAGAAGCAGAGATATTTCGAAAAAAGACTTTAAGAGTGAACTTTGAGGGTAGATTTCATTCCTAAACGGGCTTAAGAGCACATATAACAAAATACGTGTCTCTCAAAACATATCATATTCGTATTTCTCTTGAGAAAAACATTTTTTTCATTATTGCAGATGACCAATGTCTGAAGGGGTAGTAACCGTGTTTGGGGGTAGTGAACGCGAAATCCTCGAACACGTCAACTTATTTACTTCATTTCACAACTCAGAATATTTATTTTTCAATTTTCAAGTCAATATTCGAATCAGTACAACGAAAATATCTTCGAAAAATGTGGTTTTTCCGGTATAAAAAATAGGGGTTGCAACCCTCGTGGGCATAACAATGTCTAGTAGCTTTGCCTCGCCGCAAAGAGCATTTTCCATTTTGTTCCGTCGCGGAATACCAATTAGAAGCAGAGATATTTCGAAAAAAGACTTTTTGAGAGTGAACTTTGAGGGTAGATTTCACCCCTAAATGGGCTTAAGAGCACGTATAAAAAAATACGTGTCTCTTATTTTTCGATGTTCTACAACATATATCAAAATCATCGAAATCGGTGAGTTCGGGTTCGAAAGGTTTCCTTGTTAGTGGTGTTTTGAAATTAGAGTTATACCGTTTTTCCGCAGATCGTCCCAATTTCACAGCTTCAATATAGGTTTTTTTGCTAAACCGCCAATACTTATAGGTGTTTCATATTCAGACATAAGCTGAGCAGCGTTATAAATCGTCTTATACCGTTATTTCTCCCATCCCCTCAATGGCAGTAGCAAAGAAATAAATGGGATTGTTATTGGATTAATGTATAGTGTATTTTGGAACCGCATAATTCACATCAAATTTTATTGTCATTGATTATCGGGCAGAACTACTAACAATACACAGATCACCGTGCTTCGTTTCCAAGAAACGATTTTTGTTCGTGTAGTTGCCTGAAATTCTTGGAGAATGTAGCCAAAAAATGATTTTCGCGCCGGGCTGGGACATAATCTTAATTTCCAAAAGCAGCTGTCCGTACAACAGGCTTTTGCATTAGCTTGAAAAGCTGAATAAAAATTGTATTGAAAAATTGTATTGGAACTGTTATCGTTTTGCGGAGAATTAAATTTCTTACACTTCTACGAGGCTATTTTCGATAAAAAAAAATCGCAACATCTAGACTAAACGATCTTTAATTTTTGTAAATTGCAAAATCGTTCGATTTATAAATGTAATTCCGACGAATTTTTTTACAGAAAATTGAATACCGTACAAAATTATCATTCAGCACAAACATTCAACGGTAAACGTTGATCTCTCATTATCTCACAGAGCGTGCAAATTTGACCACGTTGAATTTCAAATTTCGTTGTCAGAATATTTGCGTAGTAAGCTATAAATTGTCTTCAAAATGTCATTCATTTCTAATTAGTTCTCATTAAATCTGGCTGATAAATATTGATTTAAAAAAAATGTATTCTTTCCACAACGTCTTGTGGTAAAAATTCGATTTAAACCTCAATCCTTCGCAAGGATTATTTGTTAGCTATATTCGACAACATTTTTTTTTGGGAGAGAGAGCAAATAGAGTGGATTCGAAATGATTCGGCATGATCTATGTGGACTATGACGCGGTACGTGAATAATGAAAGCACTGAATTTCGTATCTTTTGCATGATTGGTGACGTGTAAAATGCAGGGCGTGCAGCTTGATCTGTGCGTATATTTGTGTCTATTCATGTATCTATGTATGTTTTTTTTCTCCACAGTATCGTCGGTGCCGGAGTTGCAGTTTTGGCGATACCAATGGCTCATTCTTTTTACGTGCTGGCATGCTCCGTTGGGATGTACGGTCTTTGCCTTGGATGTTGGTTCCTCCTGGTACCAGTCTTACTCGCGGATCAGTATGGCACCGATAAGATCTCATCCAGCTACGGACTCGTTCGCATGTTCCAAAGCGTCGGGGCTATCTCTATACCTCCCCTGGCAGGTAAGGTTAACTTCGATCGTCATGATGATAAGGAAGCAATTCGGTTACTTTGCTTGCGTATCGATCATCAGCCCGACGCTACGGTACTCCTCCCCCCCTTCGAAATTCACATATTTCGATACCATAATTCGTCATTTTCCCCCATCTAAAAATGGAACCAACGACCATCTATTATAATCGTATCAATGGTCAATCAAGCGTCAACGTTGTTCGTCGCCAACAACATTTTTATCGCATATGTGCGGCATATAGCTCAAGTCAAGTCGCCAGCGCCGCGATTCTGGAACGTAGGGACGAGAGTTATGCAGATATATTTTTATTTCACTACTGCATCGCATTTTTCCCCGTCTCAAGGTCATTTCGTACCTTGCTTATACAGCTAAATAGCTGTATATATATATATATGTATATATAGTTAATTACATGTATCTGTATGTTGTGCGACTACACGATGCGCTATGACCTAGCGATAAGCTTATTCGTGCGAAACTCCGAAGCATTCGTTTACTTGTGCAACGTTTTTCCTCCACCACAAACCATAATCATCAACTTACCGTTGATAAATGTGATTTATTGATCGCTTGTCAGTCCATGTATGCGTGAGGTTGCGCAAGCTCATAGGTATAGCGAGGACACAGTAGAACGCGGAAAAGTCTCTTCGTCGTATACACATATAGATCTATTAAGAAATTTATAAAATAATACATAATCATGAATACATTCATTTTCAATGTGCTTTATACGTACATCGTGATCGTGAAATGTATACCTCAAGGTTGCGAGAGATATGCTGGCAACAACTCAAATCGTAAAATTTTCTGAAAGCTTCTAAAAAGTTGTGGAATTCTTATATTAGTCTTATATTCTTATATTAGTCTCCTAACAAGAAAACTTCCCAACCCGAACTCACCGTTTTCATGATCTTTGTAGATATTGTAGAGCGTGAAAAAATCAGAGACACGTATGTTTTTATATGTGCTGACAAGGACGTTGAGTTCACTCTGAACAGTCTTTTTTCGTTATGTCTCTACTTCTAATTGATATTTCGCGACGAAACCAATTGGATAATGCTCTTTGCGGTAATCCGAGGTTACTAGCTATTGTTCTGACCATGAGGGTTGCAACCCCTATTTTTTATTTTGGAAAAACCACGTTTTTCACAAATATTTCCATTGTAATTGTTCGAATATTAATTTCAGAATTGAATAATAAATATTTTCGACTAAAATAAAATAGTCGAATTGACCACATTATTATTTTGCGTAAAACCATCTTTAGGTAAATCTCACTACCGATAAATACGATTATCCAAGCGAAACCATAAAAATATACCCTTGGGTGCTGATATTAAGTGGGCAAGGTGTATCTTATTTTTGATACATCATAAAAATATTTGAATAATTAGTAAAGCTCCAATCGTGTTGATCCACTGAACTGGTCGTAACAATGTTTAGTAACTTTGGATCAACGCAATGATCATTTTTTATTAATTAGAAGCAGAGATATATCGAAAAACTACTTTTTAGGGGTGAAATTTGGGGGCGGATTTGATCCCTTGAACGTGCTTGTCAGCATATATAAAAATATACGGGTGTCTTATTTTTTGATGCTCTCAAGAGCTTGATATCAAGATCATCAAAATCGGTACATTTGACTGGGGCAGGGGGGAGGGGGGCCCTTGTGAGTCATGCTGTATGGGTAGTTACCAGGGTTTTGTCACGTATGCGTTGTTTCGATAAGTGTGGTACAAATGAAACTTTAGACAATTCAAGATAAAAAAATCTTGAATCAAATCAATAACATTGCGAAATCTCATCTTGAATCAAGCAAAAACGTTCGTGTACAAAAAAGAAATTTCTATAAGTTGTTGTATTCAAGAATAATTTTGCTTGATTCAAAATCAAATTTTCATCATAATACGCTCAGTTCAAATATTTGTGTGTGAATGATATTAAATTTTTCATCAGTTCAATATTTTTTAATTCCAAAAATACAGAAGAATTTAATTTGGTCGATACATGTTAAGAAATATAATATTATTACTATTTGTAAATAAGTTATTTTAAAAAATCAAAGCATACTTTTTACCTATAAATTTCTACTGAAAGCTTTATTTTTTTTTTATGAATTAATCAAAAAATGTCCAAGTTCGACAGATAACATTTCATACAATGACGCTTTAGAGGTCTTTGTTAGAATTTAAAGTTAATAATTTATTCTCAGTTTTACCTCGTAATTCTCGATGAGAATTTTCAGTATCAAAGTAAAATTATTTTCCGCATGGTAGTCAAAACATCAAAGGGATTGAGACTTTTGAGGCCTTAACTATAATTTGTTTTTTGACTCGGGTAGTAATTCCAGTTACGTAGGATATTGTTCTGGAGGGATTTTGGCATGTTCTTCCGCTTGTACCTCTGTCAGATGCGATTCAATCTACAGTTAGCCGTCTAAAAAACCTTTCATATAATTATAAACAATTATACATAATTACATGGATTTTTTGGCAATTCTATATGGAATTATATATACATTATATATAATAATATACGAAGTAGTTATTCTATATAATTTTATCGGGTCAACATAACTATATACAATTATATAAAAAAATTAATGGTTACGCTGATGTTATAATTATTAAGTTTGTGCAATAAACGTCTCTTCAGATTGTTAAGCAGCTAATTACTCGCATGACTTACTTTTGTGGGCTATTCAACTTTAGCGTAATGCTAAGAACGTCTGTGAATGCAAAATCCATGGCAGCGATAAAAATCATGCACTTGGCGGCTTAATTAAATAGTTGCTTCGGTATTGATACTTTTTGTTATCACCACACACAGCTGGGGACATATGAGAACATCCTATCTTTGATTTTGCTACCATCCGTGCTAATTTATTAGGCATTTCTATTGTGCACTTTTGTATTTTGATTTCCTTCATTCTCGTGGCAAGCCTCGATGAATAATTCTATAAGTCTTACGACACTTATGGATTGTCGTTATAATTGTTTTTGCAAACATGACCTAAATAGATGTGTGGTTGTGACAACCGCTGTACGAGTGTTTTCGTGTCAATCGATACTATCATTAATATTATCAATATTACACGGATGATTTCATATCTATCGGTTGTTCTATATGTATTATCATGTATGTCAATGTACATCACGGCGTATCATTCAATGATGCAATTCACCGAAAATATGTATCGACAACAACGTTACGCGTTTTGGAACGGAATTAACGATACATTTTTCCACATTGCAGGTTTCTTACGCGACGTTACCGGAAGCTATGCCGTCTGCTTTCTCTGCATGGGGACTTGCATGGTTCTCGGAGGACTACCGTTGCTTTTGGTATCCGGTGACCACTCCAAGCCATCCACACCTTCAGAAACCTCGGTCACCAACAAAGAGACAAGTGCAACGACGAAGGAGTAAATCTTTGAGATGACTTCGGTCAGTACTGAGGATTCCAACGATGTATTCTACCAAGTACGAGTAAGAATCATCCTTAAGCTGGTCAGTGGATCTAAGAACAAAAACTGACAGTCGTGAAAGTCGAAACGATACTTACATAAATTTCACGACGAGACCGGGGCAGACGAGCTATCTGAACTAATACTAGTATATCTAATTCGCAGCAACCAAAGCTAGCTCCTTCGACCCACCAGACGTATGATATCAGTAAAATTTGACCAACTTCTATTCGTTTAAAGGGTTTGACGAAACGAGAGCCCGATCCGTGTGAGGTAGCTAAAAATGTATTCCTCTATTCATTTCGTCAACGTCCAATAATGTTCTGTTTCCAGTTTTTTCCCCTATTAGTATTCAACGTATTCTAGCTACAAATGAGAATGGATTCGGCAGATAATTGCGATTTTCTGTTTGTAAATAGCCATACAAAGTATATTTTAATACATTAGAACCACACGAAATTCCAGCAGCATTCTACAGCAAGTTCATTTTCTGCGGATGCCATATTTCGCTTCTATGATTCAGGAATACCTATAATGATTTAATCAGTTTGGAAACAGTGAAAATAAATGCAACAAATGATTCTGGAAACGCACGCGTACCTGTTTGCCGTGGTATATTTGGAAAACGACGTAAACGTCGAGAACGTTACCTACAATTTGCAAACGCGGCAGAGCAGGATATGGAATAATCATGACAATGAATATTATGGTAAGTGTATAGTATCATGAATCGCAAAGTATCAAATGACAAAAAAACCTTGAGAATTGTTAGATCGATGGACTTGATAGTTGATGCTGATTAAAGTTAACAAAACGTGACTGAATTCTGCTAACATGTGCGAGTCGCGTTGACAAAAGTCTACACGAATGGTATTATACTACATCAATTACAATATATCATTCGTTTCATTTCACCACCGAATATCCCGTGATACAGGGACGATCGTTACATGTGTACATTGTACGTGTAAATAAACTTGGTGTGATAAAGATGTTTTATCTCGTGTTACGAAAATTCGGCAGGTCACCGCTTTCCATGTGTAATAACATTGGCACATAAAAAAGTCGTCTGTACATTTGACCAGACCCATCTATCTGTACGTGTTTTGACGCGCTGTCCGTTTGGCTCAAACGCCCCCAAAATTTCGAGTAAATTTAGGAAAACTGCTAAAAATCGCAGAAAATTGTTATCGAGCGAGATCAAGTGTGTATAGGATTTGCAAAAATCGTGAAAAAATGACGGAAAAACAGCAAAATACAGATAATAATAATTACAATAATAATAATTTCCACAGGCTCGTATCTCCTGAGCTAAGCAAGATGGCAGAAACTGTTTCAGATAAAAGATGTAAGGTTTCAAGGGAGTAAAATAATGGTGAACTTGCCGTTGATCTTGAAACTAATTTCCATGCCCGAATCGATTTGTCAAATTAAAACCTATATTTTTTAGTGCATAAGCGTATTCACTGGAAAAAAGATATATATTTTGAAGGGGAATTTTTCTAAATGACCATGATGCCAGTCGTTGGATTGGTCGAGGAAGCCAAGTTAAAAAAAATTTCCTCCACAAGATACTTATTTTTTTCATAGAATATATTTGTGCGCTAAAGAGTATAGGTTTCCATGAAAAAAAAGAGCAATTTGACCTTGAAACTATTTTTCAAGGTCAACGGCAAGGCCACCATTATGTTACCCCCTCGAAAGCTTACACCTGTGGTCTGAAAATTTTTTCGGTCATCTTGCTCAGCTCAGGAAATATCAGCCTAGGGTACATACATACATCATAGATAGGTGGGTCTCTTCACGTGTGAAGACCAGTTTTTTGTACATGCCAGTCAATGGTTAAGAGTATTTTGTTAATAATATGTTACACCAAAATGTTTCCGTGTACTGTGATGAACAAATGGGCATGCGTGACGATATACAAGAAAAAATCTTCAAGTATTTCACAAGTTGTCACGATCAAAGGAGCTTGTACATTCTGGATGACAAAAAAAAAAAAAAAAAAAAACAAACGAAAAAACAGATTTTATGGGAATTGTCTCGTGGGAAACTATCGAAGCTACTGAATTCAATTTTGTTTCAGTAGAACGTGTCTCTTTATTCTCGAGGAAAGTAACGTTCTTTAAATTAAAAAATTATTTAAAAATTGGTAGTTTGATGGAAGCGAGAAAATGTTGTGTGGCGAGTAATCAAAAGTCGCAGAAGAACTTACAACAGTAAAAAGTATTTAGATGTGTGGTAAAAAGACAAAAGTTCGAATATGTCGGTGAAATAGTTTTCAAGAAAATATGTATATCTCGTCGGTTTTGTGCATTCCGTAATATATTAAAGTTCACAAAGAAACACTCGACGTGTTTCGGCGATACGTCGAACAGCAAGTTTAATTGATGAAGTCAGCTTTCGATAATCACCACTCAAGAACCACTTTTTCCAATTTCACGTTACAACATTTGTACTCGTCTGTCGCTGATACAGACTAACTCGAGCGCAAGTAGTTTTATTACCAAACGTCAACGATTTAACTTCAAGATTGAGCAAAATGTTTCCAGTGGTAGAAATTCACCCTTTAAATTTTCACTTCAGTAGATATTAATAACACGTGTCCAAACTTGCGAGTGTACATCTCGAGTCGTAGATCTCTCGTCAAAGTTTTTATTTCGATGGCTGCTGTATACGAATCATACAACTGGAACAGACTCAATGCTACAGTAGGTTGCTAAAATTATGAAACAGTACACATATTTTTCTATTGTCTAGTTTAAGTAGTTTTTTTTTTATTGAAAATAATCGATAATAGGTTTTATTGGTATTTTTCATAGAGCATCTAATTGAGATAATAAAACGACGATTCGCGAGGATAAATAATTATATAAAATGATATCAAAAAATTTGCCCCGATATAATTATATATTATTTATATATTACTAGGTAAAACTAATTATAATTCTATATAATTGTAAATAAATTATGTAAGTATAAATTATATATGATTATATCGGCCAATTTTTCAGATATAATTATACATAATCTTTTTTTCTCGGTCTCACAAGAGCTGAGCCATTTTTTTCTTCGCAAAAAATGAAGAAGAAATTGAAATTTGAATATTGAGTTCTGATAGAAAAATACATAAAATGGTTTTCATGAGAAACGAAACTTACTTATTGACTATGTTGGACCGAATAACTTTCGAAACATGATTTTCAAATATTCGTTTAACACCTCGCTACAACAACTATTCTAAACAAATAATACGTAAATAACACTAATTGAGAAGTAATCTCCGTTATTTTGGCAAATGACCTGGACCGCCAGTACTGCCACTCATTGAAATGAATAATAAGGATACGAGCATCAATACCACAGAAATCAATTTTATGAGAACCAATTTGTTAGCTCTGATGATTAATTTGAACTCGAAAATACAAAAATAATTTGGCAACCCATTGTACATATATTGCAGAATATCACGTGTTCCGATTTAATGGTTTCGATATTATGATATTCATGAATGGGTCACGAAATAGTTGAGTCGTAATAATAAACTGCGAGATGTAACGTCGTCGTCGTTCGGGGTTTCGATCAGGTGTTTTTCAAATCTTGAGTGAAAGGAAAATATTTGAATAATTTTTGATGTCACTAGGTGTACAAGCCCGCTTAACGTGTTATCAACGATCACGGTAGCTTATCAGTGAAACTGATACGAATTTCGGCGCACGGAAGGGTATAATGGACAAATAGGAATCTGATGACGAATGTGTTCCACGATTTAGAAAAACCAAACTATGCTGAAATTAGTAGACAATATAATGTTTAGGTAGCAAAGGAATTAAATTTGGTTTGACTTAAAAAAAAAACGCTGCACATGACGTCATTTTTGAAATTAAAAAAACAACACGAACGAAAATAAAAATGTTACGCTATGTGGATTAAAGAGAGAAAACATGGGCGCAAAATCTGCACACTGAATTACATTAAGTAAGGATTCTGTGAAATCAAACTGAAAATCATTAGCGTTATTCCGTTATATTTTTAAAATGCGTTTTGTTAACGTCTGTATGCATTGCGTGGAGAAACGTGATGCGCAATCGCATATGAAGACGAATGTCGAGGTATACGCTGATTTTGACTACAGCAGTATGCGGGGCGAGCTTTGAAAAGCCGATGGAGTATCAGATGAATGCTAATATCAATCGACTGCAAATGTTAATTTTGAAGAAAAATCATGTTCGTTCCAGCGAGTGCAGGTCGCGTCGTGTATACACTGGTAACTTTAGTATGCTGTGTTAGAAAATTCCAACTTACTTGACCGTCGAACCAATTTTATGTAATAATGTGAGAGAATATTGAATTCCTCAGAGAACAATCTACGTTTAATTGTAATGTATCAAAATATGGTTCCACGCTCGTTTGCAAATGAGGATACACTGCGAATTAAATTAATGGTAAGCTCGTTGTAGGAGGACGAACGTTGACTATCTAATTTTGGGTAAACGCTGAAAATTCGTAACGTTTCAATAGTTTCACTATCACGCCTGTGTAAATATGATCCATATTTTATTTAACGTAATTGTTAAATTGACACTGTGCCGCTTCAGTGTCGACAAGAAAAATACATTCAAACAATGTTACAACGGCTTTGCTGAGGGGTCAGACCACTTGAGAAAAAATAAACATATTTTGACGACTCTTTTTCACGGATAGATGGAATAAATTAAAATTCTGGCCAAAAAATCTCATTCCAAGACTAATAAACTATCGAAGATAATTTTTCCAAATCGACACAAAACAAACTGTACGCCTTTTTTTGAAGACTGAACGGGCGGGCCAGCAGTTCTCCCACAATTTTCGAGATGGAATGAAAAACCAATACTTTTTCGACTACATATAAGTATAGCTATCGAGCTGCGTAGGATTTTTTTTTACAATATTGCATAGTTATTTTGTTAAAAATAATTTTCCAGCGATTGTCCTCTCGAAATTTTGTAAATTCTGTACAGTTGCCATTTTTATTTGTAAAAATTATTTTCGATAGTTCATTAGTTGTATAATAAAAACAAACCTTTACAATTTCGGATGAACTCGCGGTTTCGCTGAGAAAAAATGTTCAAAACATGCCTTTTTTCTGCCTCTTGACCGACCCAATTCCGTAATGCAATTGTATCATAAATGTTACAAACAGAAAGTATTCACATGCATTAAAGTCATTTTTCGTGTGTATTGTGATGGGAGCGCACGTGTAACGTGTCCACGTGATGATGGGAGTTTCATCCAACACGCAGCACGGCTGTCGATGTATAATTAAAATAATCGGTAAACTAATCGCTGAAGTTGACAACAAAAAAAAAACTCAATGTGTTCTAATGCTATACTTTCTATGAAATAACGACGAGCATCTGTCCCTACTTTGATACGGTGTAGGGAAATATTTTGCACCCGTTGGCATAGCAAGCACTACCAAACTGTCTTAAAATGACGCGAAAAGGATAAATAAATGAATAAAAAAGAAAAAACAAAAGTTCGGCTACATTCCGAGACGAGAGGCAGTAAACACGGATTTTTCAACGCCTGTTTATTCCGCGTGAGATTCAAGGCTAATTCTGATTTGTAATTGCCGAATGACGGAAGCCGAATCACGAATCTATTTCGAGTGATATTTGATTCAGCGATAAATCAAATTTTTCCAGGTACATCATTGTCAAAACTACTGCCTCTTTCAGGGCAAGACCGACTCAATAATGCTTTGCCTGTGCGTGACGGGTTGTTTTGTACTTAGAATTATTTAGATACCATACGATTGCGAGTTTGAAAATTTGGTGAGACTGATAGATCATACGGCGAACATGTCATTCAGCTGTAATACATTAATTGGCTGTGTAATACGATTATTTCATAGCTTCGTCTGCATAAATGCCAGAGTCGTCGACTCCGCGATGAGTCGGCCAATGAGCGTAATTGAAACCGGAAAACGTAACGGATATCAGTTGATATCCCCTACAAATACGCAATCTTGCATTTCCTGCCCTGTTATTGGACATAAACCATTTGTAATTAACAACGATATTCCGTTCACAGAAGTTTATTGCTATAATTATTTTGCATCTTTCAACAAGACCGTACTGCCTCGCTTGACTCGTCGTAAAATTGACAGAGTAGTTTATGTTCATCGGCGAGCTCGGTTGCGCTTTCTGGAGCAACAGCGGTGACGAAAGCTTAAAACAAATCCATCGAGCATCATTGTAGCAAAATAGCGAATCGATGCACTCGCGAAGCTTCTACGCGATACTTTTTGAGCTCACCCGGGCGGCTATAATGATTTTCCGAGATTTCATAGTACGTGAATGTTTTGTCGGTATATATATATATATATATATATACCTAGATTTTCCTGTACATTCATGCGCCTGCGGTCTGTAAAACAACTGGAAATTCAATGCGATATGTGAGAGCAAAGTTGTATTGCATAGGATGCGGAGTTAGATTAAATATTGATATTTTCAGTGAGAAAGTGTGTAAATAAACAAATATATTGTATTGTAATAAATAATCGAAAACTCGTGCTTTCATTTATTTTCAGTTTTCTCTCTGCCTCGGGTGTTTTCTGCGATACCTGTTGCATACGATAGTTCTCGTATGTACCCAGCTCACGAGACCGCGAAACAAGCGAAATGTTGACAAAAAATACGACACAATTGTAAAAAATGCCGAGATCTCAGATGTAATTTTTTGTTCGATACTTTTCTGAGTATTCTACTTAATTTATGATCCTGAACATTCGGACTCGAGCGTGGGTTGAGGTGGTTCTTCTGGCAATCGACTGACTTACGAGAGTTTCTAAATTTTGATGTATTGTTTTCGAAGTGAAGTAGTTTTTGTGTAAGAAATTTCAAGGTCAGTCAGCGTCAAAATTGTAATAAAATGTTCCTCATCTCAAAAAACGGGGTATACGTAGTTTGAAAAATCAGAATTCTCTAGATGACAAACAAAACTAGGGTTACCGGAAATTTTGAAGAAATATTTCACGATAAGGTCACAAAAACGTGCACCAAACGCTCGTAGGCGCGTGAATATCTGGTAGCGTCGTTTGTTTGTCTAATTCATGATTACCGGATATAATATTATTCGTAACACATTTATAGTCCATATTCGTCTCGGCTTAGTGATAATTATACGTATATTTACCACAGTACTCTTTAATTTGAGGATTTTTCATTTTTTTCTGCTCTTTGTTTTCATTTTATTCCCTAATTTCGCCGCAGATGAACGAAGGACTATCCTCCTTTTGTACGTACGAAATTTTTGTCCGCCATCTTGGGTCCACCATTTTGAATTCGGTAAATCTGATGACGGACTCATAATCAGCGCCTTCAGAAACCCAAACCCGTTAACTTTCGCGTAAGACTACGAAATTCGGGAATTTGTGGCCGCCATATTCGATCCGCCATTCTGAATTCCGTAAATCTGGTAACAGATTCGTAATCAGCGAACCCTAAACGTTGGTTCGTGTTTTATCATGCAAATTCTGGGGAACAAGATCGTTGTAGCCAGGTCGGTAGGGAATACAAGACAATTTTCACTTTCGAGCCTTCATATTGGACTCTGCCATCTTGAATGTCGTGATTATGAGCTATGGATTTGAAGATTAGGGTCCGTGGATGCGAAATCTTAACCCCCTGAAGGGATTGCCATCGAATTTCGATGAGAAGATGTTGATGGAAAAAAATATTGGAGCGAAAAAACGTGTCTTCTTTACCAATAAATAAACATAACGCTGTCGGATTACATTTTTTGTAAATTCTAAGCACGGATTCTGAAAGCTGAGAAAATTTCGCGTCTGAGATGAGTATATATGAATTTTTTCTGGACGGCTTTCATCCAAGAAATCGTCGGAGAACAATGGGACAAGAAAGTGTCTGTTTGGGACTTGATGGGTTAAAGCATGAGCCGAGGAGAATGAAGCGAGTGATACTTACCTATAAATTGACAAATTTTAGAAGCATCGAATCCTAGAATTGCGCAAAACATTGTAAATCTATTTTGTTCTGCAAGACACGTTCAAATGATACACTGAACATTTTGTTCCGATGCAAAAATATTTCGTTTCATGAAAAAAAAATGTTCTTAGAAGCGATCCGAAAGAAAAATTGAGAAAAACTAGTTTCAAATATGATAAAAAAGTTTTCCTCTGAAATCAAAGTGCATCGACACTGGATTTTACTAAATGCTTCCTTTCTCATGCCTGTTTGTTCACCGTTCATTCATTTGCATCACCTTTTGCAAACGGTCGCAAAACAAGTACACAGCAGTTATAATTGGCTAAATTCATTGCATCTGATTTTGGCAATTATTATTTCCGTTTGACGCTAGCTAGCCAAGGCTAGTAACATAGTTTTTTTACAGCTCACTCGTGCGGTACATCTACTGAATTTCGAGGATCACGCTCGAGAGAGATGAAAGAAGTAGCAAAATGATTTGCGGGAGGAGCGTGTACATTACGGAAGTTCTCGTGAAAACAGTAAGTTTGGGTTTCGCTGTCAGTGGTATTTTCTTTCGTTTGCGAGTCGAATAATTTTTCCGTGCGCAAAATTAGTTTGTGCACCCCAAGAATCTTACGATTAGAGCTAACGTAAGCTACATAGCGGACCGACGCTTATACAGCAAGTCTCTGGCAAAGCTCAGCTGTATTTTTGTTTGCAGTGACACGACATGTTGCCTGCAATTCTCCACAGGGATTTGGAAAACGGCAATGCTCGTACAACTCTCGACGACGGAAGTGGAACGGGATAAAAAAAAACTGTCGCATTAGAGCTGGCTGGCGGCACGAGTGGTTACCAAAAGTTGAACTCCCTCAGAGTAGTATACTAGCAATTCGCGAGGTTGTACGAGGACCGTTTTCATCACCGAGGCTCGTCAGCGCGTCACCCTACGTGGTGATATCTTCGTATCGTAGATGTAAAACCGTGGATAAATGCGAGGGACCGTGTCCGAAAATTCGACGTGGCATTCCTGACCCTTGGGCTGAGTATTTAGCCTATCGTGGACTATGCGGCATGAGGAATCAGCGTACCATGAAAAGAGATGTTGATCTCGGCTGTAGAAACGTATACGTAACGGAAACTGCTTGGAAAGACATAGGATTATCCTTCGGGCAAGGAATACCTGATCCGTGGAAGGCTCAGCTGGGTAAGAATCGACGTATACGAGAGGTGGCCATCAAAGGGCGGGAGAAATCTTATCGACGGGAGCGACAGTCTTGCAAATCATGTCAAACTCGTGCGTACGAAACTTCTGTGAAACAGGATCATTGCAAAAACAGCATCGATGAAGATTCGGGACAGATGCCTGCAGAGAAAGAGGAATCCGAGGACGTTCGTGTTCCTCTGCGCGAGCGATTGGAGCCACAAAGGCAAAGCTCCATCTCTGATAAGCATTTACGGAAGACATCGGAAAAAATGGCTACAGCTGAGGTTTATAACGGCGAGCAGACCGTACATCTCGTCTGTGCTCCGCGATTAATTGAGTCCAAGTCACCATCACTCCGAACAACCCGTTGGGAGGACGCAAACACTCGAAAAGAATCGTCAGCAAACGAGGCGCAGACTGTTGCGATTATCCCACTGGCTCACAGTGGTACTTCGCCCATTTTACATCCTTCGTCTGCCAGCTGCTTGCTCAGAAAAAGACCAACCATGAATTCGCCGTATGATATCCGCAAAAAAGGTTCTTCGGGGCAGGCCCAAACCACGTGCTGCCCTCGCGCTGTCCCGTACCATGCAGCCCCTCAGACTAGCTACAAGAACGATGCTGAGCTGGGACGAAGCGTTTGCGTTCGCAAGAGACACGAGCTCCTTGGGAAACAAAATTGCGTCAAAAACGTGAATTTAATTGGATCTCGGATTCCGCATGAACGTAAAATAGACAATCTAAATCGAATCCAATTTGCATGCGGTTGCGTTGGCGTTTGTCGAAGCATGGGTGATCGAAGTTTCGCTTTATCCGGAATTTCGGATGTTAGATACGGACTCAGAGGTGTGCACTGCGCACTCGATGATTGCGTGGAGAAGTGGGCCCAATTTCCAGATTCACGAGCCTACAACCCTGTCCCACATGCTTGGTTCGGCTGCAAGCCAAAAATGATGTCGAAGATGAAACGATTATTGAATCGGTGCACGACTAATAGGTGGCCGGATGGCTGTGACCAAAAAAACGCCAATCTTGTTCGTACACCTGACTGGTATCGTAGCTTCAGTCAAAATAACCTAATCTGTTGTCAATGCAACTGTCCTTACTTGAATATTCTATCGAAACAAGACCCTGTCTTACTACCTGGGGGAAATCGAAAACGAAACAAATGTCGTTGTGAAGGATGTGTGTTCCGGCGCCGACGTAGAAAAGCATACAGCTACCAGCAGCAGCAGCAGCAGCCACGGTGCGAAGAACCTGAAAGTACCAGAATTTTCGACAAGTCGAACTTGAACGTCGACGCTCGTGTAGAATGTAATACTAGATTCGTTGAAACGAGTTACAAAAAATGCACAGTAGATCGTAGTACATCGTGTTCGTCTCGGCAGTGTTTTCTGGCAAACGGGCATGCGACAAGAAATTTTGCGGTGCAGTGTAACCTCAGTGATTATTTGACCAATGAAAACCACAGTCAGCGACGAACTACCGGGACAGATTTATTGAAACGGGATATTCCTTCGTCCGAAGTCCTGAGAAAGATCTCTGTATTCGCGGAACACGTGCCTCAGAATAATCCTCTTGATAGTTCTGATAGTGGAGAAAATGCTGATATTTCGAGAGCATCGACATGCGATGTACGAATTGCAGCACGGAGAACGTCCGTGATGACATCACAGAGATGCGTTATTCCCACGTATCGTGAGGTCGATTGGCAGTCTTCTGGTCGACAACCACGACGTACTAAAACTGATGAAACGAAGAGCAAACGTCTCGTGGATAGTTCACTATCAGAATTAGAGTCTTTCGGATTGAACAATCCGTTGTTACGTCCGGACACTTCTGAAATTCCAGCTTTCGCCAATGGTCAGTCTAAATTTGTTGAAAAGGCGGTCCCCATTCTGGAAATTGAAGAGCTTAGCACAAACGACTTATGGCCGACCATGGAGCCAAAAATAGCTGATCACGTGTTGGAGCCGCAGTGGTCGCCAAATATCACTGAAGAGCGGTCTGACCTTGACGGAAGATTGACACGGTTATTTTGTACTCGCCACGGTTTGTCGTCAAGGTTGAAGATGGAAAATGATTTGACGGATAGGCGCAGTGATCGCCACGTGCAATTTACTTCCCCGAAATTATCCCCACGCGTATTAAGAATGGACCAGACACACGTTAAGTTCGGAGATGAATTGGGAGGCATGTTTCGCGAGGCGTCGACGTTTTCAAATATTAAAGCGAACGATGGGCGCGATCATTTGTCCAACGAGCCACAAATGCGAGTCAGGGATAAGAGATACGTGGAGAGCAAGCAAGTGATAACGATAGTGTCACCCAGGATCATGTCCACAGATTCATCCACGACACATTACAAGGAAGACGGTACTCAAGTATCCATACTTTCACGAGCGAAGCTTTTCGAATTGCAAACATCAAAGGATATTCCCAATGAGATGGATAATTACATAGAAGAGGAGCTGGCTACTTTCGGTCAAAATGTATGGATCGATGCATTTCAATCGCCGCGTCCACCAGAATCCTATGGCACGAAATTTGGACTCAGGAGTGATACGCAGACGTCAAACATGTTCTTGTCCGCGTATGCGAAAACGATGCCGGACGATCGGTCACGTTGGTTTCCGAAGATCGCAGATGTTCGATGCGTAAAATTTGACAGCGGAAACACTGACCTCGTGTCTCCAAAGATCGGATGGTAATCAAGCCATGTAGATGCTCCTCGCTGACTACGATCTGAGATATTTCTCGAGGAAAACAGCTCAAGCACAGAGTATCGATGCGACGTACCATCACTATCCAGAATTCTAACTACAGTTAAATGATACTCGGTGATTTGTTGGAATATAAATCAGATGTGAGATGTTCATACTATGAATAGGCGACAAAGACGCGCTCGCATGTGTCAATTAATGTTCGATGGAGAAAACCAGCGTGACCAGTTTTTTGTTACCTTTTCTTAAGCACGTATTTTCAAAAATGTAGACATCCTAAGTGTTTTTCGAACCCAATCGGCGTCTCTGTTGGTATACTTTAGGGTTTACCTGCCTCTTTAGCATATGATTGAGCTTTGATGAACGTACGGTGATAGAAAAACGATCGTAAGTCAAGCAATTTTTTTTTTTCAAAATTTTATTCTTGTTTTAAAATTTTTAGCTGTCTCAGCTCAAAGAATAAACTGTTGAACCAAAAAATCAAAATTCTTGGATAGAGAGAAAAAAATGTTCTGTTTGAGAATTTTATTCTTCAACGAATCACTTCTTGTTTTCGAGCAAGATACAAACATGTTTCCCCCCAAGAAATTCGTTCTCTTGGATCAAATAAGGCCATAACGTTGGTCGAAATATTACCAACTTGTGTTAAGAACGTCGCGTTGTTTAAATTAAGTTACTTATCTACTTGTTTTTGAAAAAAAAAAAAAATTCGTTAAAAAAAATTAAAGGTTAGAAAATGATTTTTGTATAATTTTATTAATATAAAATCTTGATCTTAAAATTAAATTCAAATTAAAATATTTTCGTTTACAGAGATAAAAACATGTTATCAAAATGAAAAGATACAGTTCTTTGCTGACAACCATTATTACAATTTCAATGTAAGCGATAACAACGCTAGTCAAAATTGACTTATTACACATTTTTGGGTAAATAAAATCATATGAAAATATCGATTCTTCACTCATTATGCTTCTAAAATAATAAAATGACTATTTTTAAGTCAGTTTTCTATTCTAAGCCTCAGCCAAAAATAGTTCTTGAAGATTTGGACTACATCGACCGGAGATAATATAATTTTGAGTAGAAACACGGGGAGTTATCCATCAAAGATAGAAAATCTCTTGGGTCAAGAGAATCTAAATCAAATCAGGAAATTCTTTGAAGTAAGATAATTAGTTATCTTCAAAAAAAATTCTTGGATCAATAAAATTTCTCTTGAGTCAGCATAATTGTTCTATCAGTGTATTTTATACTCCGTGCCGTTCAAAGACATGCCCTCGTAATTTATCTGCTCCCTTAAACTCCTGTTTTATACATCCATATAATCCTCTGCCTCCGATTCATCCGTTATTTATAATAATCTTCTCAGCCCTTCCTGGACCTCACGTTCAACTTCACTTTCACCTTGGATAGTATTTTCATAATTTTCCATCTGCTTATCTTCGTCTCGCAATTTTTCTCTTTATATCATCGTTTGTCTCTTTCTTACATTTTTTCTTCTTTTAGCTGTGTTTTGAAATGTTCGTTTTTCATCTCGTAATTTCAGTTCGGTTTCATAGTTCGACTTCTTCGTAAAAATTCGCTATAATTTTTTCCCCAGCAGAGTTAGAATCATGGTTGATTTCAATTTCATTGGCAGATCGGAATCTGATAATCGATTCATTTTAAAGAAGCGTTTCATTTTAAATTTCCTATCCACAGAATTTTGTCGAAGCATCCACACATTATTCGACCCCAATTTTGCAGCTTTCCATCCTTTCACACTCCGCTCCCTTTATCTTGCGTATATTTTCATCGCCACTTCAAGCGGCTAGTGAATTCTTGTGGAAAAAATCGCTCCCTTACCTTATACGACACTATTTTAGCCTTTTCGCCTCGTAATCCATTCACACTCACTCATTGCATCCTCGTTTTTTTATTTATCCATTTTACTTATTTATTTACTTATGTATTAATTTATTTAATTATTTATTTATTCATTTATTCACCTACCAAAATAATTTATTACAATAGTAATTATATGCCCACGAAATTTGAAACTTATTGCCAACTACATATTTTGTTGTATTTTATTTAATGCAAAATCGTACAGCTTGTAAGGCGATCGATTCTCATCGGGCACTCATCAACCCTGTTAGAATAAATAATTTGTGACTAATTAACAAGTACCTAGTGAATTAATTCGTTCATTTGCGGAACGAATCAATTTTTGGAAAGTACAATGTTACGTTTTTCGATTTATTTGCACTCTCCCAATTCTCGTTTCCACAACTGGAACTCTCATAGGATTGATACGTAAACATTCATTTACATTCTACGATGTGTGCATGATTTGGTCGAGGTTACGCCGGTTTATTTACAATAATAATTATCAGTCGCAGATCTCAATCCTCATCGATGCTGACGGCGTTGAATGTGATTTTCCACACAGATACAATGATCTGAGTGGAACTGCGATTTAAAGAAACACTACTACACGCGGATTTTAATGCAAACTTGAAATTGTACCGAATATTCAACATGCACCGGTTCGACAGCGTAAGCCATCGTAGCGAAGCGAATGCTTATCTTTATAGTTTGAACTGAGAATGCAAAAACGCCTTACGTAAGACAACATTTCTTCGATGCGACACCGTTTTCATGTACGACTCCAGACTCGGCGCGAAGAGCGCAGATGAGAGTCCTGATAAAAACCTAAATAAAAAAACTGTATTTGTTAAAATCTCGAGGAATAACCAGATTTTATTCGATTTTATTTTCGCAAAACTAGTAGCTGCGATAGAACAAAAACGGAACGTTCGATGGCGAGTATGTTTAGTTGTAAGATGAATAATTTTGGAACAAAAATGTCTTTTTCGAATCAGTTCGTGCAGTATTTTCATGTCCAGTGAAAAATACCGCGTGTATCATCGCGAGTGCCGTGATAATGAGATTGACCTACACCAGGTGCTCAGCGCTTTGATTCATTTCATTACCCGTTCGTGCGCTTCATCGCTTTACCCAAATTCCATATCCCCGTCAATTTTCCAGCTAGTGATCGGAAGATCTGCCAGCTCGGGGAATATCGACGAATGATCGAAGTTTTTTCAAGCAAATAATCAGCGTATAAACTACGCGCGGTGTGTTAAGCTCTTGATAACTTTCTACGAGTCGAGCAGTCAGCTGTTATTATAGATATCCGTCTCACTTCAATGAGAATATTATTTACTTAGCGCCCAAAAAATTATCCACAACTTTTATCAAAATTTGTTACAATCTATACGATAAATCATGCCAACGATGAGATTATTCGTACAACGATATTATCAATCCGCATGTGACGTTGTTTGATAATATATTCAGTGCGTCATTCGATTTGCCGTAGCATCGTGTCAACTTATTTTTCCAGACACAACCGCTCCTAACCCAGACGAATGAATTTCAATTGATATTAATATTAATGTATTCCGGTTCAATTGGTCTTGTGGCATATTTCCGGGCGGTAACGTTCCCGGTGACATCTGTTTGGTTGATCATTTCGACTTTTATACCATAAACGATAAATTATGTTATCTTATGTTTTGAAATTAATCACTTTTCAGATTAGGTAAACAAGTATTATTCTTATTGAGGTGATACTCATTACGCAGCGTTAAGTTACGTCGACAGGTGTCATTATGAAGGCGTGTGCTGTACAGAGATGGGCGTATTCATATTCATAAATATGAATTCATAAATATGAATATGAATACGATTCATGAGTCGGAAATTGTGAATGAATGAATACGAATATGAATATGAATGTGAATAAATTTATATTCCCATTTTTTATGAATTTCACTAAAATTCACATTATTTAATTATGATTTTTTTCATGAACAAAAATATGAATATTCATATTTATGAATATGAATACGACCATCTCTGGTGCTATAACACCTATAGAAAACACGAGATCATAATTATCAATATAATTGACGTATGTTAGTTGGTCGAGATTTCATCATACGACTGTTCCAAAAATAAAATTCGTTGTATGTTTCCCGAGTGCCAGATTCAAGCGATACTAAGGGTGAAATCAAATGAACAAATATGGAATTTTTTTTCGACAAAAATCAAAGTAAACAGAATAGGCAGTTGAGATAAAGAACATTATTCTCAACATTAAAAATAATTTCTCGGGGTAAGAAACAATTTTTTTCCATCACTTTTTAAATGAGGACCGTCCCAACGGGGACAAATTAGTTCTCCATTAGTTTCAGAAACGTTTCGTAACGCGTCTGAAACCAATCGAAAGCTAATTTTCCCTATTGGGTTGTGCCCTAGAGAAATAATTATTTTTTTCCTGAGTTTTGCGGAAATGGCGGTGAATTTGTTCACGATAGAGCAAAAGTAACTTGATCTGATGGTTGAAGGCTACAAAAAGTAATTATCGGCTGAGGAAGACCCCATGCTCTCCTATATTGCATGAAACGAGTAAACAGTGGTATTTATATTGCTCAGATTAACGAGTTTATTTCTGGAAATTCATCCCCAACTGACACCGATGATCCTTTGCTTAATTGCAACAATCTTAATGGTGCCAAAAGAACTATATACATTGTTGTAGGTAGTAAATTATTGCTGTCAGGGGATTCGTGGACAAATCTTCGGAAAAATACACTTCATGGTAGACTCTTGATAACAAATTATCCAAGTATTTATAATTTTGTAATCTACAATCATCCTAATCAAGCCAATTTGAGCAATTCATTTTGATTTGAGAATACACTTTGATTCTGTATTGATACCTATAATTTTCGCATTTTTTTTGGTAGCGTGGTCCGTTACAGGATGCTGACTAGATGCCATCTGTAACGATAATGAGTACTAAATCATTACGGTAAGAATATAGCAAGCGAATACGGATGAGAAAATGCAATTAAGGCGAATTGATACTCCTTCCTTGTGTATACATCCATAATCTTATAGCAGTCATCTCCATCACCTCGGAGCAGGTTCTTACTCAGGATAGTGAAGAGACTATAAGTCTTTTGATCACCTAATGAAAATGAGCTACAGATGTTAGAAGACGTAAGGTGAGATAATTTCACGTAGGACTCGACAATATCTTATTAAGTTGGATTCTAAATTCATGGGAGGATAATCGAACAAGTTAAATGCATCGTTTGTCCGTATCTGTCGTCGACGAATGTAATATCTTATCAGGGATTGTGACTTTATACTGCAAATCGACTGCAGATTCGAAGTTACTTAGCTAATAAATAAACGATTTTGTCAGATCAGAGTACCTACGGTAGACCTATGTGCATCGGTCCACGATCAGTAAGCATTTGAAATTGCTAACGGAACTGGGGTGCTCATATTCCTCGTACTTGCGATACGAAATATACTACTTCAATTTACTCTTGGCAGTTTTTGAAAGTTAAAAATACCCAATGTAATCCACTTGACAATGTGGAGATCTAAAGCTTTGTCCTAGTCCAAATAAAGTTTATGCACAATAATCGTGAATTTTTCTGGAAATAATCTAGATTGTAAATCTAGTTATACGGATGTGTGAAACATTTTCTTCGGATCATAGTCATTTCAGCGATCTTACGATCAGTCGTTTTCGAGGTTGCAGAACTCAGAGGTGGCCTCCTAATTTGAAAGTATATCAAAAAAGATGGAAAATGTCAATCCAGATCAAAGAAAGTGGGAAAATTTTAGTGCTGAAATACAAAATGCCATCATCAAATTTGAACATTCGACATGTTATGATTATTCTTCCAATGCAACAATTGGTTGCTAGCAACAACGATCCGATCTCACTGCAATTATGATACGAGAGAATACGATAATTGTTCTTTCTCGCACAGTACATTCTACTTTGCACGAAGCAAAGACAATAAGACATTGCCTAAATTTCGTGAGTCTAAGAAGCAGGCAAAGTCGAGCGAATCGAATATCCTACGATCAACGTACGTAGTACCTAACCGTTACGCGCGAGCGGTCAACATTGCGGTCTTAGGATAAGTTGAATGGGATTCGCAGAGTGAAACAGGTTGGGAATCACTGTTATAAATCCATAGTGGACAATCAGCGGTGAACTGCGCTAGACCCGCGTCTCGGATCTCCATTTCGCGCGTATACAAGTTACAAGAAATCCAAATTCCTATGATAGAACAAAGATCTTTGCGAAGATTTTTCGAAGCTCTACAGTTTCCTTGTCTCTTGCTATGATGCTGCCCGGTTGGAAACGGGTACCTATTCTCGGGAGCGGAGACAGATCAGCGAGACACAACAAGGACGAGACGCAACGATAACGCGATAGAAACGTCACGGAATGGTTCGTACCAGATGTGCGAAATCGCGAGTGTCGTTCGATGATGTCATCGAACAAAGACCAGCCGATGACTTTCTTTCTCTGGATACGGCGCAGCCTGTGAACATCACGGCGCAGCCTGGGAACAGCGCGACTAGCGACGCGCTGGCGCTGATGTCTGGTGGGAGGAAGTCGTTGTGAAACAGCTGATCAGCCGTTGGCCTGGCCACAGCTCGGCACTGTTACACGTGCTTCCGTGGGCAAAACTTGTACGTCAAACTCTCGATATCCCGAGAATTCATCGCGACTAATTCTTCGAGCTTCTCGCACGCTGGTCGTTGCAAGAAAAACGCGTCTCGGCAATACACCGATACATCGAATTGCCGAACATCGAGTCGCGCGCGTTTCTTCTGGCTTTATCGAATCGAATCGTCGTTTGTCGTTTCACCAGTGCGAAAAGGCGACGAAAGGTCTATGTGCAGGTCAAGGTGTGTGCGCTGTCAGCGGGGGACAAGTCATTGCGGCAAAGTAACGCCGGTGCAGGACTCTATGAACTTGGACGGTGCAACGGAAGAGGACAGTGCCCCCGACACGGCGTTTCATGAACGTTGACCCCGTATTTTTGAATATAGTTTTGTGCACCTGATTCGGCATATTTGGCACATTTCCCTCGCTCTCCGATGAGTGATGATAAATTCAGTAAGTGAATTATAGGGCAAATCGGGCTCGAAGTAATGATTTCTCATGACCAAACGTATGCATGGAAATATATATAGATGATACTGCGTCATGCGGTGAAAATAATTTCTTAATTCCGATTCAACGTTCATAGAAATCGATCGGTTGTGCGAGTGTGAATAGTAAACGCGAAAAACACGATGATGGAAGACAAGGAAGACGATGGGATCAACTTCAAGATCGGTGAAAACAAGGCGTCTGCCAAGGGAGAATATCGCCTCGTGTCACAAAAGATTCCGGAGGATATTCACCCCAAGAGGAACGGGACCACTCGTGTCAATGGCAAAGGTTAGTGCGGATGATCTGATGCCAGATGATTCTAAATTTACCTAAACTCGCACGTGTCCAGTCGCGGACACAAAGAACTGCACGAACACGCTACAACATACAGACCGCAACACGCTCCCACATACAGCCTCGAACATGCCCCAACACACAGGCTGGAACATGCTCCTACACACAGGCTCGAATACGCTCCCACGTACAGCCTCGAACACGCTCCCACATACAGGCTGGAACATGCTCCCACACAGGTTCGAACATGCTCCCACAGCACGCTCGAACATGCTTCAACGCACAGGCTGGAACATGCTCCCACACACAGGCGGGAACACGTTCCCACGTACAGCCTCGAACACGCTCCCACATACAGGCTCGAACATGCTCCCACACACAAGCTCGAACATGCTCCGACATACACGCTTGAACATGCTCAAACGCACAGGCTGGAACATGCTCCCACACACAGGCGCGAACACGCTCCCACGTACAGCCTCGAACACGCTCCCACATACAGACTCGAACATGCTCCCACACACAGGCTCAAACATGCTCCCCCATACAGGCTCCAACATGCTCCCACACACAAGCTCAAACATGCTCCGACATACACGCTCGAACATGCTCCCACGCACAGGCTGGAACATGCTCCCACACACAGCCCTGAACACGCTCTCACATACAGGCTCGAACATGCTTCCACGCACAGGCTCCAACATGCTCCCACGCACAGGCTGGAACATGCTCCCACTCACAGGCTCCAACGCATTCCAACCTGTAACTACTCGTCTAACTACATACACGAAGCTTGATAACAGTCACGTGTCCCATGAGCAACTCGTTAATTTGTTTTCTTCCGTTCAACCTTGAATCAGTAACATTTCCGTCTTCCGCGAATTCTCAACGCTGCGGAAAGCGCGAATAACGACTGCACGATGACGTATGCGGATGAAAATCCACGCGATTCGCTTTTGTTTGTTTGACATCTCTTGTTTATACGTATTTTGTTTACGACTAACGACGCTCAGCATGCCATTCACGCGGCCTAGAAAGGCGTTCTCTGATAACGTCGATTCTATCCTTATCTCGGATAGTTTCACGGTCGCACAAGTATATGTAATCCCTCGCGAACGTACTATCGAACTATTCGTTTCGAAGAAAAATTACGGCGACGGGAGAAACTAAATCGCAATATTTAATTCAAACCAATTGTCGAGTCTACATTCGAGTACGATTCATCTTTACCTGTTGAGTGGCCTCGTGTGTTAACGTATTAACTGCTTGGATGTATAAATGGATGTACCGTAGGTGTATCATCGGGTGGATTGGACCGTAATGTTTTTTTAATTTTTTTATTCAAATCCGGCATCGAAACATTTTAGTTTCCGCTGAGGAAGAAACTTTGCGAAATCAAAACTTCGATTTGCGTCTCGTTGCTTGTGTTACTGAAGTTTTCCTTTCCGCGCTTCATAAACACGTGTGCTGACGCAATTCCACGCACTCATAGCTAACGTACCTACTAGAATGTACGATGAACAGGAAAATGGCCGGTGATTATTAGATTTGCAAATATCAGTATCAAGTAATCTCGTTATTTTTACTTTATTTCAAATAAGTATTGCTACCTACTGATATAAATTCAGTGATAGTCAAATGATTGTTGTTAAATTAGAACGTAGTGAATGTGAAATACGTGGCTTGACGTCGGCCCGGTTCAATATAATTAGCTTTGCCTGAACTTACGTAACAAATCGTTTTCAAACGTTCAAATGGGGATACTAACAATGAGAGACGTGATTAATTTGTTACGAAGTATCCTTTGCTCAGACGGCTACGGAATTATACACATAAGACACGAAGAACGAATTTCATCGAATCAAAAAGCCAAATCTTGCACGAAGCGTTCGCCTGCGAATTCGTTCTCCGGAATGATTGTCAATAAAATTGTAATTATCAGTTGGAATTTATGGCACACGATAGGCCATCTATAAAATGACTTGCGTCGTAAACTGCCGCAAAACTAACATCGGACGTGTACAATTTATAGAACGAATGATACCTGGACGACGAAGAACAAATGTATAGTCTAGAGTAAAGCTCGTATTGTACATTAATTAGTCCCGATATCAACCGTTCAGTTGGCTGGGTGGGAAATTGGTTCGTGAAATGTTCATTTTACAGAATAAAGTGTATGCGAACAGCTGCGCGCAAATTTTCTGCAAAGTTCGGTTTACTGCGTTTCAGCTCACTTTATCTCGGTATACCTAGGCGGAATAAGCGTGTTTTTTCCGTTGTAGTGAGTTTTATAGTATTCATTAAATTTGCGCAACGATTGTTGTAGCTGCACGCAGCTTGCGCTTTCAGATTAAGCAATGCAACGTGCATTTTACTCGATACATATACTCCACTCGCGGAGAAAGGGTCAGGGATATCCAGTCAGTCGTTTAACTTTCATCTGAAATCAGTGACGAACATTCAGGATCTTGCAGATGAAATTGGGAATGATTAAAAAATTGACGAATCAAGAATAGTAGCGTTGTCAACTTTCAAATGGTCTTCCACAATTGCGCACTGAATTATGTACCACTAAAACTAATTACGAATGGAAATCAATAGCCTGTCTTGACAAAGATACAATCGTTGTACATACTTGAAAGTATTTTTGTGCGCCCTGAAGCGTTCACTTTACACTACATTTGCAACAGGCAAGTCGATAATCGATCATTCGGAGACGCGAGTGCCAAGCTACGTCTTGCAGTAGAGAAGCTTTCCGCAAAAATTTTACTTTTGATCCCGCTGCGTAGGAAAATATTTCATTGTCATCGAATTTCGATCATCTGTGATTCAAAAAGCATATAATTGTCGTTGCGGAATGAACGCAACTTCAAAAATATACCTAATCGTCGCTGTGCAATGAATGCACAATCGTGTGCTCCCTGTAAAGTGAAACTCCAAATGTAAGCATAATAGGGTTCTCGGTGTCAGTCTACAGAGATACTTGCGGAAGTGAAATTATGATAAATAATACCACGAATCGCAAATGCTGCCATTTTGTTGCTTTTCCACATTGAATGTGAGTGAGGCCAGGTATGATAATGCGCCTTAAACTCTTTTGAAAAGAATTCGTCGCCCTTTTCTATGCGCCTAGGAAAACACAACCTTGGGAAATTCATTTGTATCCATGACAATAATAAGGAACTGCTTCATTTAACTCTCATTAGCCAGGGTGCTGAAATTATCTGCGAGATAATTTTGAATACAAGAAATATGTGGAAAAAACTCACGTCTCGTGTTCAAATTACTTCTCCGTACTCCAATCAGCTCCGGTTGGTGTCCTTCAATCGAAGAATCTATGTAGGCAGTTCGAAACCATTTGTTTGGAAACATTGATTGTTCCATGAAAGCAAGACTTCAATTGAGTACTTTTTTTGTACTGAAACAATCCAAATTACCACTTGCTTTTTGTATGTAGTATAGGTAACAAAATTGGTTATCACATCTTTCACCTCACTCGTATTTTCCAGAATTTTATTCGCTATACTTCTCACGCAATATCTTCGAATCTGGGAACAAAATTTCGAAAGTCTGAGAATTCTTCACGCTGTAGGAAAGTAGCTCAATTCAAGTAACGTACCTTTTTTCTCGTAGCGCAGGAGTGGGTTTATTGGCGGTATCTTTTGTCGATTTCTACTTTGCGACACAGCAGGTTATCAATTACGTCGAAATGGGTTATAGCTCCTCTAGTTTCGACCTTGTTTTTTTATCGAGTTACAGTTTTTTGCCATTCATTAGCGCGGCTTAAATGACGAATCCGCGGTCGTTACGCGAAATGATATAGGTCTACCCACGCTACCCTCACCCAATACTTTCATGTCGATTTGTGCCGAGAAAAACAACGCGCTCGACATCACTTTCCTTTTGATACTCGACCTCAAACGCAAATTCTTCCGCGTAAACCGACCAGTGCGCAATAATACATTCATAGCGTTACAATTGGCAACGTCAATGCATGTCAATGCGTTAACAATCGCGAGCCGTTTCCAGTTCGTACGAGTCACAGCGTGATACTTCTTTCGTTATCGAACGACTAAAATATGAAACCACTGGCGATTCATCGTATATTTTCCACGAACAATCGTCTGGTGCACAATGGAAGTGTCCAATGTCTTCTGGCGATTTGCCTTCAGATCTGGGTAATGATTGACGATGTCAATCCAACGAGTTCAGTTGCTGCGATGAGATTCGTCGATCCCGAATTCTGGCCGAAATTTTCACGATTGAGCTGTCACTCCAATGCATTTTGGCGACGCAATCGGAGTAGAGATAGTCCTTGCGGCCTTCGATTTCTCGTTATTTCCGTCGAATCTTCGCATCCCATGGAATCTGGATTTCTCGGAAAAATACACGCCTCGCCACATTGATTGCGATCTCATGGATCCGGTTACGTCTAATGAGTCAGTTACTCCGCGTTTCCAGTATCCAAACCTTTCCATTAATGAGTGCAAGGAATCGGGGTGTCCTATAGATACTCGGGGGTGACAAAGCGAACTCGAAGCGGCATGGATTACTCATCGAAAAACAACCTGCGCATTTGCCAAGCAAAAAAGTATCCAGAGATATTCGTAATAGCCATCGCGGGCCTCGCGCACCAGTCTCATCGATTGAATTCGCGGCTATTGGAATCTGGTTAAATCCCAATGCCATATCCACGGTCGTGGAATATTTGCCTTCATCGAGCCACGCTGAGTGATCAATTATCGAAAGTAGGTGATAGTCGGCCGTTTTGATGGTAATTTTATTCGGACTGCAATTATTCTATTCGTACTGCGATCATTTTCCGCATCAAACCTATATGTATGTTCTTCACGCGAATACATCCTACGAATATTGGACGACGCATCGACCAGTTTTTAACTTTGCACTCGACAGGAAATCCGCTACCGTTCCTCTGATTATCATCGTACCTAGATATGTAGACAGCAAAATTTTACCGGATTTCATCGTTGTTTATCCTTTTGCGAACACGGATCGTTACATTCTTTGTTTCGCGCAGCATCGCCAAACTCCGCGTCCCCATTTATTAGTCGGTAGACACATAGATTCACGATTGCTGGTTTTTCTTCATCCATCACGGATCGCGAACGTATGTAAGAAATAGAAAACGTCTTTACCGTTTATCGATGTTGGGATTTTTCCAATAAGCTATGAGACGGCTTAGTAAGTATAAGCCGAGAGAGCATCAGCCCATGTGCTGAAAGTTCTGGGGTGAATGCCGAAGTTGTTTTACTTTTAATGGCGAATTGATTCCCATCGTATCACGTGGTCAGGTCGTTATTTCGTTTATATCCAATATATATATATCGCTGCGTAGAGGCAGTCGAGTCCTTATGACATCGACAATATGATTAGTATATTATAGCCACGTATCGATATGACAAGTTCCTCTTCTTCGTCCCAATCATGCATACTCCGTCTACATATGGATCCTGGAATTCGTCTTCCAAATTTACATCAAAGTTGCGAGAATCGTAAACTCAAAAATAATGCATTATCTACACCTGAAAAAATTCTTGATAGATTTCAATGAAATTATCAAGGTAATGGTCAATGAACTATCGGTTGCACTACGCATCGTTGAAATAATGCTCAATGAAATGGAGGGCAGGTATCCATTGTGATGGATTTATCTATCAGAGTTACCAAAAATATACGTAAAAATGACACTCGATTTGTGTTGAGCTTTCAACACCGATACTTGCGGTATTGATTAACAATTTTCGTTAATTCGATTGTCAATTCACTATCCATTGCAAAATTAATCGGCAAGGTATTTTTAGAATAAGGCACTATTTGCATTCCTGATATCCACTAAAGCATATAATCTATTGCGATAAAAATTACGTATATTTGTTGCCGAATAAGTAGAAAATTACGAATTTCGCGAATTGCAACTGTATGTAACGATTGCGAACCCAAGCATAGATATTTACCGTTATGCGAGTTGTTGATAAGAAGGAGTATTGTAACGATGGTCAGATTAGTAACGAAAATGAAATATTGACACATTTGTTGAGTTGCTGAAAGTAGCGCGTTGGTGGAGAAATTGCTACCTGAAACTTTCTGGCTCACTAATTACGAACTCACAGTTGAAATGAGAACACGCAACGAGGGATTTCGAATGGTAGTCGCGAGGAACAACTATTCGGGTCGTCGTTGAACATTATTGTACGGGAGTGTTGAGGATACTGTTTCCACATTCATGGTTGAACTTTTGGAACGGTCTACAGAACGCTAATAAATCTCCGTATTATCTCTACAATTGTAGCATTGCAAACTAGAATGCAAGAATTCCGAATACCCCACGACCACAGAGTGATCACTCGAATTTGAGAATTTCCAAATATTTCTATATCTAACTTTCGAAATCGATATGGTTATTTAGGATGCGTTGAATTTTTGAGCATGCGAGACGCTTCCCAGCGCGGAAATTCTTCATATGGCGGATTGTGAGTAAAATTTGCCGATTTTATATTAGAAATTACTATTGTTTACAGTTTTGTTTATTTAACAATGACTTTTTTCACATCGTGAGTGAAACTTGTATTGTTGTATCTGTACGTATAAAATTCCGGTGTAAGTGTGTTCGTAATTCTCCTCCTAACTGGTTTGACCGATTTTGATGAATTTTTTGTGGTGCGCCTATGGATCACTTGCATGGTTCTTAGGCATAGTTGTACCCGGTAAGTGGCGCTGTTCTCGACATCTAGAATTTTTTTTTATTCTCCGACATTTTTTTTATACATTTCTTTGATTTGCCACTTTAAAAAAAACATAATTTTCAACCTCCAAGCACCTCTAAATATTTTTAACGTATTTTTATTCTATTCTTTTTTGTCTTCCATGTCTAATTACATTTAATGAAAGATTGTCTGCCGACCAGTTTTGCTAGTGTATATATAACTTACACGCACAATGTTCGTCGCACATGTATGTAAGGAAAGACGCTTCGATCACATCCTTCTCAATTTTTAATTTACGGCTTCGCTTTTGTTATTCACGTACCAGCAACTAAAACAGCCCACCCTAAAAGCGGGTCAATACCTTTAAGTAATTCTTACGACTTGCATAAGAGTGTTCTCTACTATTCAGGGGAGCGCGAAATTGTCCGTTTATCGCGAAAACGAGCAATGCGAATGCAGCGTGTGATTCTTCTTATTGTCGGTGAAATGATATATTGTACGAGTTGCAAGCATAGGATTAGTCGTATGCGTCAGTTTCCAGTTTCTCAAACTGGCTAGCTTGCGAGCTGTGGACCGTACCACCAAGTGCCGGGCAATGCGATGTCTCTTTTGTAGCTACTGCGTCGCAGCATGTCTGTATTTAGCCCAAATTGTCATTGCGCAAATTATTCCAAGTCTTCTTATTTCAGTTCCAAAACAAACAACTCATCCGAGCTTTTCTGAAGCTTGGTGATTGTGTCGAGTCTGTCTTCGTACTACAGCACCGTGAATATCCGCAGCACGAACGCAGTCTCACTCTCGTCAGAGAAATTACGGTCAACTACAAGTAAAAATAAATCCTTGAGCGTAGTGCAATTTGATGTTCCCGCTCAATCAATATTACAAATGTTTTGGCTCGGTATAAGTCTTGGTATCACCGCAGATGACAATAGACTACATTCCCAGCTACGCTGTTCACCAATTTTCTATTCTAGCCCCCCGGCTAAAGATCGAAATGCTGTACGAAGTGTTTGAAAATCACTCGGCGATGAAAACGTTTTCTTCACTCGCTTCACTTTTATTAACACGAAGACATTTTTTATTCCATCCGCGTTCGCTGTTTGTAAAGCTGTACGGAGCTATTATACCTGGAACTTTTCGACCCAGCCCTGCTCAATCAAAAGTTCGACCAACTACGGGCTTACGAGACAGATTATAACTTTGAAATGGGATCGGAAAATATTTTGATATGTTCCGATGACTAAAGCTCGGGAAATTTCTGTTGCCTGCTGGTGCAACAATTACGTTTCTCTCATCAGGTTGTCTCGCGACGGTGATTTTATCAGTTTTGTTGATGCACGCGAGAACACAGTGCCGCGCGATAAGAGAGCGCGATAGAAATTTATCCGCCTTGAATATCGGTGTATGGATGTCCATAGTGATGCACTGATCCAATAAAAAGTTTCCACACGTGAAAAAGTCATCTTTGGGTTAGTTGGAAAATCGTAAGATAAAACTGTTATCAATTGATTAAAAAACTGTATTAATCCCGTAGCCATAACCAAGATATTATATTGCAAATAGTACAGCCATGCGTTTTGTCACGTTTCTTTTTGGTAATAAAGTTACTTTTATCGATTCACATAATTACACTGAGAGAATCGAGCTTAAGTTAAATAGTCTAAACGTAGTTGAAATCATCTTTGACTTTTTTGTCTACTCAGAATTGTAAAGGCTGGTCTAGTTGAAGTACTGTGGAAAAGTAGTTGTGGTAACTACGTTTTCTCGTAAAGGTAGTGTTCACTTCAAATAAAATAGTCGTAACAAATAATCAGAAATAGTTAGCAAAACTAAAGTTACACCCTGCTGTAACTTTTTTATCAGGCTACAGCTACTGAATTTCAGAAGCTAAAAAGACTATATATGCGAATGATTCTCAGCTCTTAATAATAGTTGTAACAGCTAGAATCAAACGCGGTACAGTGACTTTCAGATCTAGTTAATGCTACCAGATTTCTCACGTTTCTTTCATGAAACGAAAGGAAAAAAAGAATGTTTATGTTATGATATTTTCACAAGCCATGCCTTCTTTTGAAAGTTTTTTTTTCTCTATCTACGGCTACGAATGGTACTCTCAGAATAAAAATAAATTATGGTGAATACCAAAGTTTAGCACAGAGAGGTCAGGAAAAAGTGTCAACGTGCACCAAGTCAACAGTCATGAAATTCGGATTCCAACCGGCACAGTGTCTCCACACTCTCAGTTAGCCACAAAAATCGTATTATCTTAAATTTACGATTTCCCATCCAAATTGACTGTAGGAATTGATGCACGTTATTTTTCTTTATATTACAATATCAGGGAATAATAGTTGCTTCGACTCTTAATCACCTAGTTGCAGCAACTACAACATCTTATAATACAAAACTCCCCCTTAATTAAGCTGACTTTGAGTACCACGTAAGAGTAACTACAGTTTCATAGCTACATCCCCCACATTTTCTTGGTATAGTAACGAAATTATACAGTCAAAGTCAATTTGAACTATGTTACCTAGTCATTGATACCAGAAAGCTCAAATCGGTTACAGTGACTACGTTTATATGTTACTATTACCGGAAATCTGGGCGTAATAATTAGAAAAAAAAAGTTCGAAGTGCTTTTCTCGACCAAATTTTTTTTCTAGTTACTAGGTACCATTTGTCTCAGTGTATCTTATACAGGGTAGTAGAACCCTCTTGATCCTCGTGGCCGCCTAACGCGTGTTTAGCTACGCCTTCCTTCGGAAGCTAATTAGATACATTATCATTTATAAAACATCGCGAAGCAGGGGCTCGATACAGGAAAATTAGTGCCCGGTCTCGACCGGTCAAAGCCTGATGCGATAGAGTTCAGTGACTCTTTCTCGAGCAGCAGCGCAATCGCTCCAGCAAACACCTACAGTCAATTCATACAGTATGGATGAATTTTTCCATCCACTCATAGGAAGTTCCATAATAATTTTGTACTCGTCAAAACAGCAGCATTTCCAGAGACAAAATTGTCGATGTACTTTGAGCCTAAACGACCTAATTCGAGGGCATTTAGGTTGAAATTAAGATTTCAGATTTTTTATACTATGATGACGCGTGTACCAGAATCGTAATTTGAGCCTACAAATGGTATTGTTGTCCGCTTATAGTAAAGTTTAGGCCGAAATCACAACTCTAGAATACTAAAATGATCCTACCGAGCCTACATCACTACCGTGAGAAAGATCCTTATTGGACAACGCAACGATAGTCGAATTTTAAATAACGATTCCATATTTTTTGGGATCATATATTATAGATTGATGAGAAACTAATGGACAGAGTCCTAATTAAGTAGTTTTTAAACTAATTAATTGAGTTTGCATGATGGGACACCTTTTATAATAGAAACGTATTGAACTTGGATGACTGTACTCGATTATTTTCCACATTTTAAGTAGACACAGGAAAAAAGTATTAGAAAGACTTCCATTCAATTTTTGTCACGAAAATTACTGTGTCACCACTCATCTTGTGAGTGCAAATTCGATTAGACCTTGAGAATGCACTATTGATAATGGATTACATTTTTTGAATGGACACTGATGTTCGAGCTATCCGTTGGCCACACTGAATAATGTAATCTCAGCCGGCGATGCAGTGAAATCATATCCAATAATTATCCCCACATAAATCACATCACGTTTAATGACCGGTACTTTCCACCCGAAGTCGGTTTTCGCGATGATTGATGCGTCTGCATTTCGTTCATTTCGTGTAAAATATTTCATTGTAAACTCGTAATACTCGAGATTTTTGCATGTATGAAAAAAAGGACTTACGGACTTCGTTTTATTTAAAATATTTATACTATTGTATGACACGTGTATAAAAAATTGTTTAAACTAGCCGCAACTGATTGCACACCTGGGATTAGCGTGGATTTAGGTGCTTCAAAGTAATTTCTGACGTACTACTTATGTAAAACTAGGCGTTGTTCCGTCTGTACATTTCAAATCCACTTTTAATAGCCAGGTCGTTTCAACAAATGATTCTAAAGATACGCTTAGACGTGACACTGTACACCGCACGTAGTGTGTATGTCACAGATACAACCAGAATAACGGCTAAAACTCGGTTCACCCAGGTAATCCTGCACAGTAAAAAATTGTAGGTCAAAATTGACACAAAAGTTTGTGTTAACGACTTTTTTTTACACAAAATTAGTGTTATTTCGATACACTGCGTGTGTAGTGATAAAGTACTGCAACTCTACGCTGAAGGTAACGTAGATCTGTGTTAAAAGTAACACAAACCAATGCTAGAGCAACATATAAAAAGTGTTACTTTAGTATCAAGTAACATTTTTATGCGTTGAAAAACGGACTGAACGAACAAAACTAACGATTGTGGCGCATCAACACTCTACAATGTTAAATATTCTACACAACAATTTTTACACTTTGCACAACGATGGAAATTTTTTTACTGTGTATTTTTTCCACACACTCCCAGAAAACAGCCCTAAACATAATGAACTTCTCGTGGTGCAAGGAGGACACCGAAACAAGCCTTATACAGTTTGCAGAAGGACTATCAGAGCGTTGGCATGTTTTGCCCGATGATTATAAAAATAGAGTCAAAAAGTAGGCAGCAGTGCAAAAATTTGTCAGAAGAGTCTTTTTTACAGAGAATATTCGAAGTCCTCGTATTTTATTTGACAGAAATCGTAAGATTTATTCATTAAGCAATCTATAATAAACTCTTCCTTCTTGTCTTTCTTGAATCTACTGGTAAACCCAAGTACTTTTTTGCGTTTACTTCGTTGTTTAATCTTAATATAAGTAGCAATAGCGGCCTCTTGACGTTTACCAATGGTGGCCGAGCGCTAACTGTTTCGTTCTCAAATTTCTTACGCGTGCGAATAGTTCGGAAACAAATTTCGTACATGTATATACAGACACAAAAAATCTGGTACAGTGTAAACAGTAAAGAAATGTATGTCTGACATTCTTGTCGCAACTTTTGTCGTCGTCTAAACGTACCTTAAAGCATGTCAGATAATAGATGGATTATTTAGGAATTCACATTCTCTGTACAAATATTCGTTTGTACGTCTCGGAATTAGGCGTGAAAAGGTTTCACGTGAAACGTACCGTCATACTTGATTTCGCGGAATACGATTGTTTCTCTCGCGCATCAATCGAGCTTAGTTGGAAAAAAACGAGTTTCCTTGGAAAAGTTTCGAAATCTTGTTGCGAAATACTCGACTGAGTGCCGATAAATGCAATACGTTCTCATGGAATTATATTATACGGAATCTACGCATAAATACGTTTATCTCAAGTTGCGGTGTGTGTATAAAAAACATCAGCACAGATTGCTTTTAATTTGTATTGTCGTATTTGAATAATTTTCTTCGTTTTGCTGGCTGACGTTTACTTCAAAAAGACACACGGTGTACGAAGTTTCTGTTATACGTGAGGCATTGGAAAACTTTTAAGCACTATTGATACTGATGACGCACCGTTCACGTCGTTTTCGCAACAATGACGATTTCATCGATGTTTTTGTTTTACTCGCAAAGAAGAACATCGAGCTGAGCTACTTTAGCCGGGGCAAACACCGCGATTGTAAATATGTACATGTGGCGATAGTGAAATACATGACAAACACTAATACTGTTCGTCGCGTCAATTACGTGATCGTTTCTCTGCGAATCGTCGTTGTCATCATACGTGAAGCTTCACGATATTCGAAATTTCCTTCAAAGTGGTTCTAATTCTCAGGTAAGGCGAATGCGGTATCATCGAGATTCGCCTGAACATAGATAATCTTATTGTCACGGAATTCCGAGACGTTATACTTACCAGTGGCGTGATACATACTACTGCTGCGTAAGGATCTGCGAGAATGTTGCTATATGGTCGATAAAATTACTCACAATCATTCAGTACAATATAGGTCTGGAAATACTTTAACAAGAAGTCAAGAAGTCGGGCTTCTTCGTATCTGTGTCACAAAAAACTCAAACCCAAATGGCTCAAAATTAGAAATTAAAAATTATAAACATATAATCAGTTTATAAACAGACTCAATGGCTACTTATTAATTTTGAACTCCTGGTAACAACGAGGAAAAGTAACAACTAATTCGAAATAATTAAACTAAGAATACAGTGACAAAAATTGGTATTTATAAGAAAAATCAAAATATGCACTCACTTTCAAAAAAAGGATTTAAAGTCGAAAACGTAAAAATCACATGAAAAGTATTTTGAAAAGAAATTTCGTATTTTTTTAAAAATAGTACATAAAAAACGAAAATTCGATCAAAAAGATCTGATTGAGTCCATTACTTAAAAAGTTAGGGGCAAAAAGCCGAAACTCGACGTCTTTTGAACGGGGGATCAAGAAATGGGACAAAAGCATGAGTAGTGCAAGTATTGATTTCTTTGTTTCTAGGAATCTTAGAAAAAATGTATTACGTTTGTTATTTGATACCAGAATATCCCTCGAATGAACTGTGCGCGACTACGAAATGTATTTATCATCAGGGGTGAAGCTGACACAGCAAGCCCAGGCAAACTGAACATGCGCGTGAGTGTAGCGCGGACGGATATGAACGGAGTAGTAGTGTCTGGTAATGGTCGGCCTGAAAAATTCTCCGCTGCTCTGCTTAGCGGCGGAGAAGGTATCGACTCGGGCGCCGACGTTTCCAACATCCGTGATCCCAGTACTCCTTTGTCCTCCATTCTTGCATAGACACTATTCGCCGGGTGAAATCTTTAGCAAAATGCTGAAATTTTTCATCATAGATAAACTTCATCGCAGAGAACTCAAATCGACGTTTTTACTGCGTCAAATTTATGACAAGCGACAGAAATTTGACTGAAAAAATTACTCCGCGCCAGACTTAACGTCGTCGTTCGCTGACATTTCTGCACCTGAGATTTAACGACTGTACACTGTGAATACACGTAGAAAACATTTCCTTACATTCGATTTTTCTCGGTTTCCAAACATTTTTCTGCCCTGGAAGTTGTACCATTTTTATTTACCTACATTTGGGGTGGAACGAAGTTTCTAAATTTCCTCAAATCGTTTCGTTCTACTGCACGCTTCACGCGGATTGTCCTTCCACATTTTAGTTTCGGCCTATAAATCTAGTGAATCACTTTTCTGCCCACGTTTTTTTCCGGAACAACGATCAAAATCGCAAACGTACGATTTTCTGCTGGCGTTGCTGTGACAGATATTGGTATAAAAGTTGTTGGGCTCAATAAGTACACTTCGTTACGCGAATATAAGCTTTATCTGAACTTACAAGGACACGCTGCCGCTTTTTAGAAATCAAGCTGCTCACGACTGCAACGAGAGTAACAGACTTATAGATATTAGATAGCCAAATGATGTCACACGTCCCAGACATGACGAAAATAAAGTTCGGTAACAATAGTATCTTATCGGGTTGCTATCGCTGTTAATACTGATAACCGATGCCAATCTAACGAATCCCTGATTTGCTATGAATTAAATGATGAATACTTCAATCGATGCTCTCATTGCGTTGCGCGGATCGCTTAACAATCAGGTCACATGTGAGAATTGTAAATCGACAGGAGTCAACTCTTATCAGTAGCGTGATAGAGTCTCATGAGAAAACTCTGATCGTTTCACAAAAAGTTTCCACGTTGCTTAATTTGATGCTTCAACGTGAACTTTGCCTTCGGGTCAACACCAATTGTAATCGAACGACTCAGAAAATTGGAAAATAGCTTTTCGCGAGCAAAACGAACTGACACCGCACGTGATATTGGCAAAACTCAATACCTACAATCATTCGGTTCTCATAACCAGGCAGATATCTGCTCGACTAGGCACAGCGACATTTCCAGGCTCGCGTGACAACAAGCTACCCGCTCGCCCGAGTTATCCGTGCTTAAGGGCGGATTTGCCCGGCTCTCTCAAGCTGATTATACTCGCACACAGCCCCCTTACCGAAAAAAACTAGCGTGCATCTCAGTTTCATAATATGACATTTCGTATCGATCTCGAAACAAAAATGTTCCGAAATCTTCGACGATGACTCAGAAAGACTCGTACTGTGATAGTTCCAAGTTGTTTTGCAATTGATAACGGCAACAACAACAAAAAATATTGCTGCGATTTCAACGATGCTTCAACAATATTTTGTCGAGTTGATTAACCCTTGATTATAAATTCGAAATTTGAAATGGCACAAACTACTTTATTTCGTCAACGAATTAAATGGACATCTCCTTCAGCGTTTTTTTATACCCACATAAACATTCCGTCATGTGAATGTATGAGAAAATTAGTAGATATCGACTCCTATCATCAAGTGTGGTGGAATTTCGAGTAACAGATATAGAGGAAAGTTTCTTAGTGCCGGATTCCCAAGGTTTTTAGAAAATAGAATAAAAACTACTTTGAGAAATGTAATTTTATTTATGAATTACGTACGTGAAATTAAAATAAATACACAGTTTAAAATTGAAATAAATAAATAAAAATGAAACTTCTGTATGAACATATGTAGAAACTTGCATCGAACTTTGGGTAAAAAGATTGAAATCAATAGAAGTAGCATCTGGTAACGGACGGACTTAACATTGAGCCCCAAGTGCTCGTCATTTTCAAAACACCTTCCATCGATTGCTTATGTAGGCATCTGAACATTCAGGGATGTCTTCACGTGCTTCGTGAGCCCACTCGCGCCAACATGCACTTTTTCTTGCGATCCTCTGAGCACACTACGCAAGTAGTTCTTTCAATGTCAGATATTTGAGTTAACGGTTCCTTTGTCCTTGCTTTTTCACTTTTTCCTTTGAGCTTCATGCCTTTCGTTGGTTTTTACCTCTCTTCTATTGCCGCTCTAAAGTCTTTTCCCTATGCCTTTCTGAGAAATTACGAGTTTTCGACACCCGGTGCCGTCCGGCCATACGGGACTTTCCCCTATGTATGGGGCGTTTCGTGCCAAATCACCGAATCCGTGAACTTGACCAATTTAGATTTGTCTGAATCTTTTTATAGACCCTCCTCCAAAAACAAAACACAAATTTTGATTTTCTCTAATCCCCTATTTAAGTTATCTCAAAAACGCCATTTGTTTGATTTCAAGGAATTCACAGACATTTATTTTGGGGTAGAACGACTTTCGTATGGAATGGATTTTTTGATTCTTACTATTGAGCTAGTAAAAAATAGGGCTAAAACGTGTTACATCGAATTAGAAAACGAGATACACCTTGAATACTTTACTTGTCAGTCATGGAGATGGCAGTGTGACGTGGGGCGTTGTCGTGATGGAGCATTCGGAATTGCGCAATCTCCGGTCGAATATGATCAACCCTTCTGACCTGAGTCACGCCGGGAATTGACGATAGTACTGTACATTCTCGAGTGGAAAATTATTCGTGAACTGTAGGTACCGATAGCCGTTAAAAACGCAATTTTCCGCCCATTTCTTTTTCGCAGAATCTATTTTTTGCTGTTCAATAACGAATCCATGCAACAACAAAGAACGCAGAGCATCAACCACACTGCCAGCTGATCCTGCGCCTTCCTCTGCGTAGAAATAAATACGGTGCTCTCTTCCCGACTTTAAAATACGATCTAGATGAAATATATTATAGATGGCTTGAATTTCCGGTCGACGGTCGTTTCTTCTTCAACGACTTGCGTCACTCCAATCTTTACTGCGCGCTTTTCTTTTGTCAAACGTTAACTTTTTAATATCTTGAATAGTCGACGCGTAATGCTCTGCGCAGCAGTGAAAACGGAGTGGAAATTTATTCAGCAGTATTCGAGTTATAGACAGACTCGTAAATGCAGACAAACTGTAGCACGATGCGTTTCATACGTGTCAGATAACCTCGTCATTTGTTTCAATCTAGGGAACGTTTCGTGAAAAAATAAAAGTGCTCCGCAATTTGCTGGCGCAGCCAGAATCTGTCGTAATCCTTACTAGTATCGTAAATTCTGAGATGTCGTGCCTTTTTTAACGAGATCTTGTTCCAAAGATCGCTTTGTGATCGAGCAATTTTTATCAGACGTGAGTGGGCGCGACCATCAGATGTATCATTGGCAACGTCCAGCGTCTAGACGATATCGATAAAAATTCATATCCTCACGGCTGAATCGTCCATCTTATGCACAGCTTACGATACATATTGCTGACGGTGTACTAAAAATTGTTTTTCTCCCACACGTTTCCCATAAAAGGATTTCGTATATCACGTCGTTTTTCGAGTCTCGTCTTTTTTTTCGGTACGCAGGTTTTCTCTATTGGTGACAGCATCGTATGGAAAAGGGTGCTTAAGCATCATGCTGCTTATACGCGCGTCCTATGTAATCTTTCGTCTATGATGCAGTAATCCGATAAACCCGGAAGCTGTATTTCAAAAGCTTACCCATACAAATTTGATTTGCCAAATTTATCAATAATTTCTAACACAGTTTTGGTGTCATGATAAGAATTAGTTTGATGCCAGAATAATTTTTCATTCAGGAATAATTATTGTCCGATGCATTTCTACAAATTCTCACACTTTCTTTATTTTCCTACGAATCATTCAATACTTTCAGTATTTTCTTACACCCGAAGTAAGGTTCTTCGAGAAAAAATCTTTCGTTTCATCTACTCTTCTGCGAAAATTTATTAAGTACATTTATCTACAGACTATAGCAGTCTTCAGAAAGCTATAGAATTCTGTTCTGTCGAGATAAAAGGCAAAAATGACAAGTGTTATTTCTTACAGTCGTAGGTTTACCTTCGGCGAGTAGAGTACAAAAGATGCATAGTAAATTCTAGTAAAGCAGCTAGCACGTTTTTAGTAGACAAAGTTTGTCAAGGTCAAGAACAATCGAAGTAACACCAGGTATACGGGAAACAACGAAGCAAGATGTATTTTTCTCTAAAATAGAAAACAATGGTTTGAGTGAAAATCTTGATCTCGGAGATAATACTATATTCATCCAGGTCGATCGCCTACAATTGTTTTTGAAAATCTGTGTCAGACGATCAGAGATTAAATTCACATAGCTTGATAGAGAATTTTTGGTTTTTCCAAAATCCAATATTTCCACCAGCTACAATATTCTGCAGGTGATGGAATAATCTATAACTTTCAACGTCCATAAGTTTCAATGTCGAGGGCGATTTTATTGTTAGCCGAAAGATAATTTTAACTGTCTCTTGAAGTATAAATGGACCTGTTTACTGGGAGATTCTGCCAACTGGCGAGTCAATAACAGGCTATCTTACCGCAAATAACTACAAAGTTGCGTTCCATTTCTCCTGAGTAAACATCGACAACGAGTAAACGTGGCGTGTTCTAGAAATAACGGAAATTGTCGTTTTCCTTCAAGAATTTTTATCTATTCGTCAACATCGATTTTGTCCCCTTGTAAGTAACCCCCCTCGGATAAAGTAAACTTGTGCCAGCGCTTTTTCTAGTCGTGCCAGCAGTTCTGGAGCTGATTTTCTCATACGACGACGTTTGACTCGATGTATCAAAGTTAACACGCGACAAATACCGTCAATTTCGGGGAATGCTTTCGAAATCGAATACATTTTTCAAGAAGAGCGGTTTACCCGGAATAAAAATACTTGAGGGAGAAATTTTCTATTCAATGAAATTGTTTCTCAATGAAATTATTTTTGTTGGAATTTGTCGCGAAAAAAAATAATAGTAATCAATTTTGAATTTTCGCATTTTCTTTCATCGTATAGCGACCAAAGCGTAAAAAAATCACAAGTCTTCATTCGTAGATTTCCTTATAAGTTCCACTCGAATATGACCCCGTAAAAAAAGCTTCGGTCACTGGTATGAGAATTCGGTTGGTTGGCGCGAGAACGTGCTTGCAGATCATTTAAAGTGAAAAAATGAAACAGATTTATATTCGACACGCACTTGGCTATTATTTGATAAACGAGTAAAATACCATTCGTGAAAACATCACGTTTTCTAAAGAAAAAAAATTATCAACGTTTCCAAGAAAAATTGGGTCGTTTGTAACACAAATTGGAATCAACAACGAAAGTTGTCTTGCTTTTTTCTGTTCGTCAGGCGATAAGAGGCTATTTACTCCATATACAGTATAAATTTGACGTCAATCGGTACATTGATTTACTAGGTATCGTGTCAACTATCTTTTTGTGAAACCAGTTTCGCGAAAAACGTGGTGGAAGTTGAGTGTTATTCGCGGTGTAATGCATGTAAACGGTCTAGAAAATTCACAATTTCGTGATTTTCGAAATTTCAGTATGAAAATTAGTTCACGTGCTCCTCACATCCTGTATTATGAAATCCCGTAGAAAAAAGAACTCGATTCTCTTGACTCAGAAAACGAAATTCTTATCCTAATAACCTAATACATTTATTTATCGCGAAACTAATTTCAGTTCATATTCGTTGCATTTATATGCTGCATGAAAATTTGATTGCCTTCGCTCGGACGACGGTAATACGTCGACTCGTGTTGCTAGTTGCGATCTTCACAAAAAGAGCGCTGGGGAATCTCCGTACGGCAGAATCTCACTACATCAGAAGCATTGGAGGGTCAAACCAGTTCCTGACACTGCAGTTTATCGATATCTGCGCTATGGTAACGCGAGATATGACGTCATGACACGGGAACACGCAGTGCCATCTATCCGAAGGTGGTATAAAATCGCAATATCGTGATACCACGCAGCCTTCTGAAATTTCTCACAATTTTACCAATATTTGGACACGTTACACCCAAAATCGTGCTCACAGTCAACTCATATATTTGCCTATTTACTATCATTTCACGACGAATACTACAGATTAACAATTGAATTTCACTTCAGCAGATCTTGATTTTTCTTCTGTGTGCGTATTCTATGTGAAAATGTTTTATTTCTTCCTACTTTCAAGCCTAATACAACAGTTACTTCCGTAATCAGAACTTTTTTACAGAAAGAAACAAGCTTTTCTCACTTCCAGATTAGAACTGCCTCGTTTCTTCAGTATTTTGAAATTACGAATAATACGGTTTCGCATTTTGCGTCCATCAGGTTTCTTCGTCAACTTCACGTTAATCGCCAAAATTATTGTTTTCAACCTTCTTCTGCTACTTCACTATCTGACATTTTTTTACTGTTCACCATTCGTGCCGTTCAGCGACAGACTGTCTGGCCGTTTCGCGTTTATCTCCAAGTTTTCATATCGCTATCCACGCCAAAAGTGATTCAGACTCGATGTCCAACATTGACAAGCATCGATTCGTTGATAATCGGTGAATTTTTTCCGGTCATTTGGTACAAAGTTGCCCGAGATATTGCATATCAGTGATCGCAGTCAGCGAGACTCAGACCGGCTTCGTGGAAGTTTCCACGCGGCAGACGGAATAAACCCACTCGCTTGCGCGCTTTGTTCTTGGAGACGCGTGATCGCGCCACGCGCTGTTGTTGGTACCTATGGCTTTTACACTTGGTGTTAGCGTGAAACATATGATTATCCTCGAGTTGTGTAGTCTGTGGTCAGTATAGTCGACGATCGACGATGCCGCCGAGTCGTTACGCTGTACGACGAGCGCGGAGGTCCAGACAAAGAATTTGCGATTCCGCGAACGAACAAGATTAAAGATTGCATCGACATTGAAGAATAATCCACGATCCTTGCAGTAGCGAATCTCATTGAGAAACACCGCGAGAACGAGGATATCGGCTGATGCCGGAGACGCGATTGAGTTGGCGGAATGCTATTTAATCGATCAACTTTCGTAATCTTTTTCCTGTTTCCCAGAACGCGCAATTTATCGCCATGCTCTCACCGCGTGAGGAAATATGTATAGTGAGGTGTGTCATTTTCGGGGAACTCTCTTTATCTGACTCACCAGCAGATTGTATACTTTCAGGAAGATAAAAAAAAATCCATTTTTTTACTTTACTATATTTATCGATCGACCAAAATCTTCATCACAGTGTGTGTTGTACTACTGCAAAGGCGTACATCGTACGTCGCACAAATGTTGTTGACGGTTCCGGCTGATTGGTGTATATGAAATTAAAAAACCAAACGGCATTTCGATCTGCGAAGATGTGGCTATCTACTGAACGAGAATCCCTCGCAAATATTGAAAATTGAATAATTGACAGGTTTTTGAAAATTAATTTCCCAATTTTACGATTCTTTTCGATTATTTTGTTTAAAAAAAAACGCTTTGGAATCTTTGCATTGTTTTGGTTTAATCGATAACTATACACGTGTCGAATCTAGCATTAACGTTTCACAGTAATCGGTCGAACCGTTTTTGAAATATCTTGGATACCATTTAGAAAAATGCAGTCTTGAGGAAATCGCGTTTCAAATTTCAACTACGATAAAATCATAAAATCTTGACTCACCCTTCATTTTTTATCGGCGAAATAAATAAAGATATGGCTACGATATTTTCGCCACGTATTTATTCATATTTCTTTAACGGGGGTGTTTCGTGTCATTCGTTGGATTTTTGAGAATTTTTTCAGATTTTTAAAAATGCGCAATTACAATTGACTTCACATATCTATAAAAAATGAATGGTTGTTTGAAAAAATTTGAACAAAAATCAGGTCGCGTTTTTTACCGAGTAGAATGTTAGAAACACCATGAAATGATTTTGAGTCGGTCGACGTTTAACACTGGTCGACTTGGCGTGGAATGCTCCATATGTATCCGTTTGGTTTCGCCGATTTCACTGATGTCGATCTATCCCAAGGATACTTCGGTCATTTCCAATCACAAATGTCGTACGATATGCACTGCGGATCGCATCTTAAAACGAGGCAATGCGTGAAAATGACAAATACTGGACGTTTCGACGTGGATGCCGATACTCGATATGTATATGTATACGATTGATAACCGCTAATAGTAATTGATCGAAAAATCAAATACAGCGAGCAGAGGCACATTGCGTTTTTCCTTTCCTCTCACACGAGCTCGTATGTTGTTTACCGCTATCGTGAAATTCAAGCAAGATGGTCGCCTTGTTTATCGTTGTACGCAATTTTTCACGCTCAACATAACGCACGCGGAAGTTATCAGCAATAATGCTGAAGGTCTAAAAATGCTGGTATCTCGACATACTCTCATTCGAGCATTTGCAGTGAGAAGCGAAAAGTATTTGTGATGCAAGTATCAAGAGTTATCGCATGACTCCAACCAGGAAGCAGAATGCAACATTCATTATTATCAAAAGTCGCGAAGAAGTTTATATCATCCTTCAAGTTTGTTGCCTTAATTGACGATAACTCACTAATACATGGGTACACCGACAAGACCATTTTTTTCAATCAATATGCCGTCTTCTTCCGGCATCTTGTTGGATTTCTACCACAATTGGTTGATTTCGCATCGTGAATTACTTGAGAACAAATCTCAGCGATGATACTGTTTAAATCTTACTATTCGATGTACTTAACACGTTGAATGGAACAATGCATAGATAATGCGCAAAAAACGAACCAGCGGGCTTTTTTGGCTCCGAAACCTGCGTGACTCCTTAAGGGCCTGCAAATCGTCAGACTAGTGATTCATGTCGACGTACAGCTAATAGTTATGAAAATGACAATAATAATACCAATAAAGACCGCGCCACGTTCAACGAGCAGCAAATAATTGTTTCTTATTCGATTCGCGTGACACTGGAATCAGACTATCACCGTCTGCCATGCGACGAAATTCTAAAAGCTCTTATTTCGTCAGACACGATCGAAGCACCGGCGAACGTGACCAAGCATCAGTCTCATCTTTATACCCAGAGTCAAGTTTTATTCATTCCATATTTTACCAAATAATTTTGCGTTGTATAAAACATTCGCGTTGGAATATGCAAATTAGAGACTGGTATCGATCGAATGGATTTTCATCCGACAAAAAGTAATCACTGATATTTGCACGCGACTATGAAAACATCTATAAATACACGTTGAACGAAACGTAGACAGCTGGCAACATTTAAGGTCGAATTGAATTTTTCAAAGTTTTTTACTAGAGAGCGATTCGAGGGGTGATTCGGCCATTGAGTTTGTATGATTACATTGCGTTCGACGATAACTTAGATTTCTCCTTTTTTCGATATTTTTGTACGAATATCGAGCTATGTATGATTACAGCGGTGCTTTGTCGTCATACGTCGTATGGTTTCGTTATCGATGGCAGATGCTTGCTGACGTCGATAAGTAAAACAAATTGCGTGCAAACGATGCGATACACATGAAACGTTACGTGATACGCAATGCGCGTACAGAAATGTTCGCTAAGTGATTCGCCTCGGTGGTTTTCTAGTCGACGTCTCATATTTGTAGAGTTATCAGCAAATAAAGCCTCGCCGGTGGCGATCGGGGTATTCGCCACCCCTAAAATAACCGGATTCCAAATCTACATCTGCGTGCAGACGAGAGTAAATTTGTCGACTACGTGCTGGCTTATTGTGTTTTTTAATAATTTGTTAATTAGATTTGACCTGCTATGCTGATTGAACTGGATTCATAGTATATATATATATATATACCGAACAAGGTTATTCCTGAGAATAAACTGAGTCAAAAGTTATGTGTAATTTTCTCGCCGATCCTTGTTTAATTGGGCCATTGAAAAAAAATAAACCTAGCTCAGTCGATCACAATGCTAGATCTTATATTTTTATTAAAAAAAGTTCGAGAGTTGAAAGAATAAAAAAGAGACAGTAACTCGAATGCTATACAGATTTACTGTATGTCGGCAGCATATTCCTCTCTTTCTTATTCTTGAGCTTAGACACTGCTCTGATGCGAAACTTTTTAATTCAGTTTATTCGTAGAGATAGCTCTGTGAATGTTTACGAACCTACTCAGCCTGTATCAATCCCATCGAAAGTTACCAGCTAAATTTTAACTCTCCATCGCATAAGAGGTGGCAAAAAATGGATGTTAATAATTTGTAGAACCGGTTCGCCGATCGTTTTACGATTGGACTGTTCACCGTTACCGTGGATATCATATCTAGTGACGTGGATTTTTATGTAAGAGTACGTCTGTCAGATTCGTGTTTGCGAAACATATTACTTGCTATTGGTACACAAGTGTATGTTTACCCAGTCATTATTTCACATGCCGAAACAAACAACACAAATCCGTTAGCGAAGCGGAATGTTGAATTAGGCATTCGACCATTTGTTTACCGCTTATGAGAATACGAGGTGAGCAAATGTGAGCTTGAAAAATATTGTCTGCATCAAATTCTACGAACGGAATAGACTCGTGCGGTTAAAAGCAGCTCAATTACGTTATGAAATAACGACGAGATTAACCTGCGATATTTTTATTTGTAAGAAAAGTTCAACTCTGTAGATTTTATGCACGCTGTATATATTTTCGCTTTATTTATACACGTTTTCGCTGAAGGTTGGGAGATATCAAGCTTTCACTTCGAATGCGTGAAGTTCTCACCGCGAATTGCAGCTATAATCAGCGACTCGCTATTTCCTGACGTGACACCTAACATTATCAAATAATCAGGCGTGGCTGGCATATTTTATCCTGGATGGGGCATTTCATGTGAAGCCGACGACGAAAAAATGTGCCTTTTGAAATTCGTTCATATTTGACCTGGTTCAACTTCCAGAAGGTACGAATATGGACACACCTTTTTTTTGTACGATGTTTATTTGTCAAGTTATGGGACTTTAAAATAATGTTACATAATCCGGTTTTATACAAGAAAAAAAATCACTGTCGAATCTGATTTCATAATTGCAAAGAACAGTAAATTTTCTATTCAAATCAACCTGTCCAACATTTTATTATAAATTTGTTTACTTCTGTAAATTAATTCTGAAAAATCGATTTATCAATTATGTCGATTCTTTAAAAACCCATAATGCCAGCATGAAAATTGTAACGATTCGAAACATTATCGCGATTCATTAGCTAAGGACGAGTATTTTCTATTTATAGCATCTCGGACGTGGTACCTGCAAAACAGATTCTTATGAAAAATTCAATTCTCTACAACAAAGCTCTGAAATAGTTTTATAGTAATCCTCATGGGTAAAAAGTTATCAGGCTTTGCATACTCGCAACCAAGTAAGTGCTTTATAACTATCCTCCTTAGAATGTACTTAGCCGCGAGTATTCGTAGCCTGAAATTTTTTTATCCATTAGGATTATGATAAAACTATTTCAGAGTTTTTTGGTAGAGAATTGAATTTCTCATAAGAATATGTCTCATCAAAATTACAACAAAAAAAAAATTCTTTGTTTTAACCCGAGAAGTTGAAATTTTTTTCCCGCCGACAGCTCTCTCAGGGTGCATTTTCGACCATGGGTTAATTGACCGAAAATACTCAGGAAAGTATCATCTCCAATGACTGAAACTCTTGCACCATCATTTATTATTATATCATGTATTATTTAATATTATATATTTATGTAACATATATGTCTTTCGTCACCGACGCTCCTCATTAACCTTTCTAACTTGTCGCTTTTAGCAATATCGTAACATAATTCTTACGTACGCGAAGCTTCCAAACTTTATTATTCCAAGCTTTTTCAATAAATAGTAATTCAATTAGTGAAAACAATTAATAATAATTCCCCTTTCCAACGACATTTCTTCGTTATTTCTTGACCTCGGATTCTCTCTTTATTCATTTTGGAATACGTACGATGTACACGCACATGTATCTCAGCACTATACGAAGTTACGTTTCCAAATCTTTGATTTTTCCGCCGCAATACTGATTAATCACAGATTTTCTAATCGTTGCCACTTTTGTCCCGATTCGTAGGCAGCGAATGTCTTCAACGCTATGACAAAATAGGGGTGTGTATGAATATGTATGAACAGTCGTGTAATATGTATCGTTCAGCGAACACAATTCAGGTGGAACATCAGACTCGATTGAACAGCAAATAGCAACGAGTTTATAACGTAGAAGGAATTCGTAGTTCCTATGGTAGAATTTTCTTACATTTGTCTAAAATGAACGAGCGTATTTTCATCGAACTTGCGATGTTGTATTCCGTAATAAATGCAATTTTTTGTAGAAAATTACGCGTGTGTTGCTTAGGTGATAGTATACAATTGTCTTTATTAGCCTACATGAAAGATAATTTGATTGATGATCGACAAATATATAAAAGTCCTGAACTGCCTAATGTTGTTTATTCCAACACTTGATATGGCAATGTCAAATTATTCTATTCCGTGTCTGACAATGAATCCACATATGTTGTACACAAATTTGAATTTGATCGAACGATATTGTGTATTATCTGCATTCCTGACAAGTCGTCGCACTTATTTGTTGCTTTTCATTATTGATCGTGATTTTCTTCACTAGCTTTCGTCTCGCCGGTGGGAATTATTTTACGCGACCCTTGAACTCCGAGCTTTTGGTCATCCTTTCCGAGAGGGCTGCGAGCATCGTTAATTTTAAGGGAGCTTCGGCCTCGTTTCGCCATTGATTATTCTTAGGCGCGATGTAACGACTACTTTATCTTATTGTTCGCCGAATCGTTTGATGTAGTTAAATTTAACGACCAATGAACTACGTTTCATTAAAATAGAGTTGATTGATCCTCGACTTGCCGTTGAAAACAGGGGAGTTAAACAGTTTTGTTTTCCTTGTTTTTTAGCCGACCTTTCAGCACCACTCGATATACGGAGCTTAGAGATTTATCAAGGTGTCCGTGACATCAGCGACCATATTCATGACCAACATTGACGAGTTGAATTGACCTGAATTCAGGTTCCTTGTCTGGATTGACTCCAATTGGACAATCGGTTTGTGGTTACACTTTTCGTCGTTTTTTGACCGTCATTCACAGTTTAACGAACTGAATCGACATAAAACTTCATTAGATGATTAAAAATTAGCATTGTGAATTTTTCGTGCAAGGGGAAAAATTTGTTTGGAAATTCTTAAAATTATAAAAATGAAGGGTAAAAACGACGTGCAGCGTATCCGTCGTTTTTCGTATAAACATAAATATCTTTCTCAAACGAGGCTCTTAAAGTAATTGCTCAGGTATTGGAAATGATCATGCAAATAAATATTACAAAGTAAATTCTATCGCACTGATTTTGGTCGTGTAAAATGCATATGCAAAAATTTAAACGGTTATGGAAATTTTTAAAACGGTATTTTGATTTTTAAACAATATCAACGGTTGATCACAGCCTACAAGACCTAACATCAGCGTTGCCTCGAGCATAACAATTGAAATTTGATGCCACTGACTGTTCGCTACCGTCGCAAACTGTTTGCAGGTTACCTATTTTCGGCTGAACAAAAAGCTCTAAATTTTTTATTTCATTATTCGTAACAGCTCGACGAAATCCTCTTCAACCGGAAAAGCCGCTTGAAACGTAGTTCGATAAACTTCAACTGCTATCCTCAGCCTTCGAAATACAGCTGCGTCCGCTGAGGATTATAAAATGTGAAATTCGCTGAATTGATTCCCACGAAAATCCTGAACATTCTTTGTGTATTTAAAATGATCGTCAAATCCACATTTTCTCCGAATAATTGGCGAACATCCTCAGAACTTACGAAGTAACGGTCAAATTACTGCAGGTAATTCCTCTCGAAGATTTCTAATTTGTGCATTCTTGTCTAATGGATTCAGCGACATACGGCGATACTCGAGGCGAGTTCGAATTTGAATAATTGTCATTTCGTTTACCTATTTTAGCGAATCCCAAGCCTGATATCTTCGAGGTGTCAGACATGTCATAACGTTGGGGGTCTGCACCCTTAGTCAGCAATGAATCAGTAGTACAAACTGTTTCTGTCGCGTTCGATGAATACCAGCCGAGTGATGTCATACGGTACATTAAACGTGCTGCGACGAATTACTACCGAAGGATCCACTCGAGTACTTGAAGCATTATCGAATAGCATCCTATTTTACCAGGATATCACATATCTCGAAGTCGTCAATGGTAAATTGTAAAACTACGGGTCTCGTTTAGTTGTATGGAATATTTAAACAACAATCGGAGTCGGTTTGTCTTGCGCCTGAAACAAGAAATGTATAATTTTTGGCGCCTGGATAAACGGAATGAGAAACGGAAGCAGCTGCATAGAAAATGTACTCGAAGAGATCAGGAATGTATGGTCTTGGTTGAACTAAGACAAATTTCAAATCACTGATAATTTCGCTCGCAAGAACTTGATGGCATAATTCTTGAAGAATCAAGGTCATCTGTGACCTAGCATTTGAAAAAAAATGTGACGATTTCCGCGAGCTTCGGGGAGTTAAAGTTCATTCTTCGCATTTGTTGGATTCTGTTTTTCCGTCTGAACAGATCGATCAACGGATCGAATCAATGCTGCTGCATCATTCGACTCGGCATCGAACAGTATCCAAGGTCAACTTGAAACAGACTACTGACACTTTCGCCAAACAAAGCGTTGGCCAATTTCATTGAATCGCGAAATAAGGAGAAACGTGGAGGAGGCAAAGAGAGGGGAAAAATCAGAAACCTGTGAAAATGCAGAGACGTTGTACGAATTGTGCTAATGCCAGACGCGGGCAATCGCATCACGCGAGATTCGAGGATGTGGGAACTGATACTTGTCACGTGGCGATGCGTTTTTGGTTGGTTCAGCTTTGCGGCTCCTGTGGAAGAAAAATGTGCCGAGTTGTGCGCGGAACAACGTTGATTGTCGGAGTTTTGATATTGATTTTGACAGCGTTTACGATTTACAACGAAATCTCTGGCTGCCTTTATTGCTTTTTCTGGAATATCGTCTCTACCATCGTAACTATACTGATATGCAGCACAATTTTGCTTGCTTTGTCGGGAATTTGCGATGTGCGAAAAAATGTAAACGCTGATTCTGTGATCCGTATGAAAAGCGTAAGGATATCTGAAAATTCTCCAAGAGAGCCGAGACCGATCTTACATAGAAGGCCTGAACGCGCTGATCAAATAGAAACTATAGATCTTACGAAACCTGCTCCAGCAACGAGTAATCAAATAGAAATTATAGATCTTACGGAACCTGCTCCAGCTACGAGTAATCAAAGGATTCACGAATGTGATCCATGCCCGGGAGCAGAATTAGCGGACAAATGAAATTACCGGTGCAGCGTCTTACATCGAAATTACCTAGACGATTGTACATAGTTTTTCTAACGGAGTTTGAATAATAACCTAATTTCTACAAAACCATTTATTGAAGTTGCACATTTTCTTGTTAGACGATACTCGTGACTGTATTCGTTTAATCCTGCTTCGGTTACTTTACTTCTCGTCTCAATGTTACGAATGAATCATACGAGTTTGTCATTTCAATTTGCACGACGAGTTATTGAGAGGCTGCAACTTCTAACGAGTCTGTTTTGTACTCGTTGCGAATTAGATCGCACATAACAGCAATTGTCGCCGCTACGACGTTGGGACAATTGACTAGTCAATTATTCAGTCAGTTAAAATTTAATTACGAATGAAAATTTCCGTCATGATCGCCTCGAATTGCATCAGATGGTCAATGTACGCGAGGTCGTTAACTATGTCTGAGAATACATAGGAATGATTTCATTACAGCGATCATTCACAAACAAGAAGATTGATCGTTGGACAAATTCCTAATTGAAGCTTTCAAACTACTTTGCAATGCATCTACTCTGAATTCATCAATAATTGAATTATATAATTGAATCGAATTATTCAGCTTCTCAAATTATTGTTGCTGAGGGGAAGCTAAGAGATTGCAAAATGTTCAGATTCAGCGCATAAATATAGATATAACACTGAACTCATTGCACCTTGAATATTATTCATGTAGAAACTCGAATTCATTTAAATTTGGAACTGTCTGGAAGCTCGAGTCGGATCACATTGATAACACAGCCCCGTAAAATAACATTTCCTCGCATCTGGGGGTCAGACCATGTTTAGTTTATGTTTTTGAGGTCGCTTTCCTCCAGTCCAAATTCACAAACCGTTTAAGCTCGTCACGTCAGGTTTTACCAACAACCCCATATACCTAATATCCCAAGCAATTGAGTCCCATTACTCCCAATTAATCCTTTGCCCGAAAAAAAAGATTATATAATATTATAAATAATTTATACTTAATTTATATATAATTTATATACGATTATATAGAGTTATACATAGTTCTATGTAATCATAGACATTTACTTTGCATTTTATGTAGGATTCTGTATAATTATGTATAATAATATATGGAGCATTCCACGCCAAATCGGACGCTGCGAATAATTTGAATTTCCGATTCCCTTCATTTTGCGACATTTTTCAGTACCCATCAAAAAACTTTTCGTGGTAAAATTTGACATTTTTTTGATCACCGGTTCGAAAGACGCTCTTTTTCGTTTTTTTACTCGTAACTTCCAGCAAATCTTGAATTTGGACCATTTTTAAAGAAGTTATGAGCGAAAAACCGAAACGGTGATCAAAAAACTTTAAATCCTACGAGGAAGAGTTCTTGATGGGTACTAAAAAATGTCAAAACATGAAAGAAATCAAAAATTTGAATTATTAAAACCGTACGATTTAGCATGGAATTCCCCGTATAAATTATGTATAAATAATTCACAAATTATATAAAATCATATCGGGCCAATTTTTTTATATAATTATATGTAATCCTTTTTTCTCGGGTAATTTGGAGATATTAAACCACAATAACCCCATGAAACTCGTAAATCTGTCCGAAAATTCCGTAACCCAAGAACCCAAAAACTCCGCAACCCAAGAACCCCATAAACTCATAACCAATACATCCTAACCACGATAGTTAGTACTCGAGATTGATCTGGCATCACGCGATTCGTAAGTGCTCTGTAAAAAACATATAAAATCCCATAAACCATAAAACCAAATAATTCCACAACCCAACTCATCGGTCATGTATTATTGGGTTTGCTGCTTGACTTGCAGCTGTTCTTCGTGCTTGCTTTCGCCTACGAGCACAGCAGTTACTAAAGACAAAAAAATTACACCGGAACCGCGATTACTTTTTTTTTAATCACATGGATAAACCGTATAGTTATTTTTTTTAATTTTTAACCATACACCATGTACCGGTAAGCTGCGATTATTTGGACTCCAGTTATCCGGATGACCGGTTATCCGGATCGTCTACTCATGTCAAACGCGCTTCCCTCGGACTACAGTAAGTCGCGTGCCCCCAAAACGGTCGCGCGCAGTAAATCCAGCATTCAAAGTCGTCCGTCCGACACCAGTGATAAAAATACTCCAGCACCAATGACGATTTTTTCGAATTTTCTCAGCCGATGAAAACGAAGTTGGCTGTATAATTCTAAAACGACATGCAAGTGGTTTGGCAAACAGTCGTAAATTGACTGATATTGAAATTCGGGGAAATCATTTTTGTAGTGAGATTCGAGGCCGGATATTACTCATTGTAACCATAGTCGTGTATCGACATATTGAAAATCCGTATTCAACTTTTCTTGACAGACCATAACGTCGCGAAAAACGAACAATATCGTTGAGATTCACCTGAAAAATTGTCCATGCGAGTGGGACTTGCGATGCATTAAAACTATTCGACGCAGAAATTGGATGATTTATTTTCTAGCAATTATAAAACAGGCGAGTTCTAGAGATGGAATCAGTTGTATATTCCATATCTGTATAAATTGACAGAACTAACGAGTAAACGTATTGAACCCGGACTCATCGATTTCGATAAAGCAAGGTTTTTCTTTTAGAATATGGAAGAATATTAGACACGTATTTTTTTCAAAGTTAAGGATAGAAACCACCCCTAAAAGAGTGAATTTCGTGTGAACCCAGGTCATTGAACTACATGTAGCCTAATTGTAGTGGATAGCAAAAGAATAATGACTGGAAATGAGAAAAATGTCAAGAAAATTCAAGGTTTTCCAAAATTTGGAAATTCAACGTTCAAACATCAACCATTAGCTATGAAAACCACCCTTAATTATTAAAAAAACCGCCTTATGATATTTTTTTTTAATTTATTGTATTAAAGTAGATTTTTTAACAGTTGGTCAGTAAATTTGGGTCTCATTTGCTATCCACTATAATCAGGCTGTATGTAGTTGAATGGCTTGGAATGGCAAAATTCACTCTTTTAGGGGTGGTTTCTACCCTTAAACTTCAGCCTTGCCACACAAAAATACGTGTCTATATTTTTCCATATTCTGAAAGAAAAACCTTACTTTGTCGGAATGCGCGAGTCTGAGTTGCGTACGTTTACTTGTAAGTAACATGAAATTGTTTTCTTTATGGAGCAACGACGATTCGCGACGATGAAGACGTTACGTGCACGTTATAACGGTTGAATGCTTGTCGCGCAGGTTGTCGCTACCAAGGTGGAACATGATTTTATTCGATCAAATGATGCGTGAAACATTTCAAACGCGAAGCTACAAATTTGCGACGTCTATAGCTGCGTTTGGTAAACAAAAGAATTCGATTTATCGTATTATCGTTCGCGCGACTTCACAGCACCTTAATACTTCGCAACCTCATTAGTCTCATTTACCCCCTAACCAACATATTCCAGACATCATTCGTCGCTCTTCCAGTCTGATTTTATCACGTCGATATTCGTTTCAACGCGGTAGATTGCAACTTGATGTACCACGGATTTTGAGATTGTCGATAAAATGACAGTTTCGTTACATTTTCGTTAATTATTCAAAATCTCAAAGTTCTAATAAGATTTTGCCCGTAATCGTTCATTTTTCGACTTACGGGTATTTTTCGTACTACATTATTTAATGATAACTCGATGAGAAAATGTCGTATGCTTGTCATTTTCGGTAGAGGAAATTCAATATTCTTATTCTCGAGTTGAATCGCCGTTTTAAGAGACGAATTTAATCTGCATCGGTAAAAGTATAAAGGTTCGAGAGACGCTTTAAGGTTTGTCAATAAAGTGTAAGAGTATGCGAATGGAACTAGTCAAAGCAATATGACTGTATCCATTTAAAAAAGATACAAGTCAATGTTTATTGACGGTCATTATCACGTTTTATTGAACTTTTCAGAATAACAGTCGAAGAACACGTTCGGTGAATAAACGTAAATGCCGCACTGAATACATTTTTCTTCATTATTCAGGCTGTTCGATTCGATATAAAAAAAGCGATATTTACTATTTTCGCAGAGCATACGTTTCACCAGATTGATTGCGCAGTGAGAATGGTATTTCGAGCAGTTTGGGCGTGCCAATTTTTCCAAACTTGAAGATTTCTCTTATCACCTCGAAGCATATAAATGAGCTATCAATAAATAAATAAATAGATAAATAGGTAGATAGATAGATAGATAGATAGATAGATAGATAGATAGATAGATAGATAGATAGGTGGATAGATAGATAGATGGATAGATAGATATATAGATAGATAGATAGATAAATGAATAAATAAATGTATCGTTTGTAACACCGCAATTCCCATTTCTCAGTGAATGTTGATAGCTTAATAATATAGGATATCGATATTAAATTTTTTTGTCTGGTGCTTGAAATTCTGCGCGATCAATAGTAATTAGTCTAGTATGCGGTGGAAATGCGATATAGGTCAGGGCTATCTTGATGGTTTAGCACCACGCAGCCTCCACACGTATATTTCCTGGCGGTCGTTCGCATAAAAGGTCGAATATCTGCGGTTAAATAATATGCGTACTGCTGATTCGCTTATAGTTTTCATATTTCATGACTAGGCATTGCTATTGTCTATCCACGCGATGAGTAACCCACTTTTTTCATTGAATAGAATGACAGCCTTTCTGAAAAATTCTGAAACATAGACGTAGACGAAATTGCAGAAATGTTACCTCCGAGATTCGAACTCTCTACTACCGATAGGCTCGTTGATAATTCCTGAGGAAACTCAATTCCGCTCTCGGCTCATTTTCCTGTTTGCACTAGCAATAAATACTGAAGTTACTCCTAACGACGAATAATCGTCGTGAATCTATGTTAAATTAGACTTACGCCCAGTGCCGGTTTTAGCACACCAGTAGGTATCCTGGCGAGATTGCTACGGCATCCTCTGTCTGCTGACTCAACTATTATCATTAATTGATTGCATAAATTTTATATATTTTTTTTATTATTTTGAATATATTATAAGTGAAAAAAATCATAACATCCTATAAATATCAATTACACATATTTTTTCGTTTCACATCATTTTTAATTGCATTGTGTTTAATTATGTTTAAATGTAATTACATTATTTGTATTCCAGTTGTTCAGTACTTAAATAAAACAAATGGTTAGAATAAAAAAAATCATTTTTATGTGTCAAGATTTTTTTTCGAGACTTGTAGTTAAAGATTTTATCTCTTGACCCGCAGTATAGATTTCTATCCAAGATTTTTTTTTATAAATACTTAAACACCGAATGAATATTTCGATAAATTGGTATTTCATAGATCAGGAACAACACTAATGCTTTTTACTTCCAATAGCTCGGGAAAAGTTAAATTTTCCAACTTTTCTCAGGCTTATCTGCGTTGTTGTATTGGCTAAGATTTAGACAGTTCAAAATAAGAAACCAGTGCAAAAGTATCGAGTGACCACCCCCTTGAGTCAGAATATGCAATTTGGATGAGTGGGCAGAAATAAAGGTGCACCATTCCTTTTCTGGCGCCCTGGGTAGTCTGTCAATTACGTCCTACCTTAAAGCCGCTACTGACTACGCCGTGCAGTGTAATACAAGCGATATTTATTCCTAAAACGTTCCCAACATATTGCAAAAAAGCTGCACACCGCATTTCGTCGAGTTTCGTTCGATTGGTTAAACTGTACGAGAAGTTTTCTTCACCTTGATGGACCGAAAAGATCTATTATTATTTCCCTACCCATAATTTTCAAAATTATACAGCGATACTTTCTCGTAATGCGTTTTTCTCAAAACGTTATTTTTGTGTTTGTAATTTCAGTTGGAAATGAAGCTGCCGAGACGGAGCTCGTACCACCAGACGGAGGCTGGGGGTGGCTGGTGCTTCTGGCTTCCATCATAGTCAATTTTTTGATCCCAGGAACAATAAAATCTTTTGGTGTGTTATTCGTCGAATTTTTGGAAGTATTCGACGCTTCGCCAGCTGCCGCTGCTTGGATACCCGCACTCTGCTATTTTCTTTACAGTTCTCTCGGTAAATATTTATATATTATTATAATATCGAAAGAATCGTGTTAATACACGTCAACCTGTTTTATTCGTATCATCGTTTCGTTCACATTTCAGGACCACTTTCGAGCATATTATCCGTGAAGTATTCTTATCGGACAGTTACCCTGATAGGCGGCACATTTGCAGCAGCCGGAATGATGCTCAGCTACTTTGCTAATTCGGTTGGATTCCTTTGCGTCAGGTAAATGAACTGAGTTAACATACACATCCAAGAGGCTCTAACACTATCAAATAAAAGCAAACCCATCGCTCGTCACACGATTTAAACAAAGACGTTCAGCATAAAGTTACGATATACAATCGAAGCAATTTGTTTTTCTTCAGAATCTCGTGCTATAACTTGGTGTAAGAATGGCAGGAAGATTTCACTTGAAAAAACAGTACACTTCTCCTTAGTTTTATGGTGTAGGGTTTGCTAAAAATGACGTGATGTTTATTCGAGTAAACGCAATAAAAAATGAACAACTATTTGCTATCATGAACGATTGCTCGTGATAACAAATAGTAGACCAGATCTCGCATTATTTGACTTGTGATGCAACTTGCAACAGATGAGGAGAATCTTATCTGATGCGTTTCACTTTATCATTGCTCTCCTGCAAATGGTGTGGATAAAAATCGATAGAGCAGAAAAAATATAAAGATGTGAGAAATAAAGGCGCTTTTTTCGCTTGTAAGGGAATTTTTGTTGTTGGCGAGTTAAACGGAGCTACAACTGTGAAATTTTTACCACATATTTATTCACATTTTGTACAAGGTGTATATTAGAGTGTGTTTAAAAAAAGATTTTTTTTCGAAGAACATTGAAAAATCGTCACAGTATCGCTAGACTAAGAAATCCCTAAAAAAAATATTTAGAGGTGGCGATTTCCAAATTTCGATTTCACATTCAAATGACATAGGAAAATTTGCCTGAAAACTGTGGAATGTTGTAACTGTACAACAAATAACCGTACAAGAATGATCAGTGCATGCTTTTGTAGGGAATTGAACGCTCTACAAAAAAGGCCTGATCAAAAATTTGCGTAAGTCTTGCCGTTTCGGAGATATATATTACATATGTATCTTGTAATAAAAATGAATTGAAATGATAATTTATTATTTATTATTGAAAAATGTTACTCAATATTATACTATTTATTTGTTTATATCGACTTAAAAGTTAATAAAATTAGGTATACAAGTAATAAAGAACAATTTTGTTATGTTTAAGAGTAAATAATCTCATGATTTTGAACAGCTGAATATTTATGGCTCGAATATTTATCTCCGAAACGGCTCCACTTACGCAAAACTTCATCTAGACCTTTTTTGTAGAGCGTTCAATTCTCTACAAGCTCATGCATTGTAAATATTTTTTTAATACTCTGACGATTTTTCAATGCTCTTCGAAAAAAAAGAAAAACGTCGTTTTTTTAAAACCACTCTAGTGTATATGTTAACTTTGCACACACTTATAGGGTGTGTAACTTATTCTAAGGGCTGTGGAGGGCTTTGAAAGATATGGTACCGCGCGTTTGATCGTAGTGTAATAAATTACAAAGGTGAAATTCTTATTCAACAATACTAAACATCGATCTGTTATGTTTCACAGGAGTCTGCACTGTGTACTAGACTTTCATTTTCTAGAACTTTTTTAAATTGTGTTTACAAGTTCCGGAAATCGTGTCGTCTTTTTTTATTGTTAAGTTTATCGTTTTGTTTATTTCATTCGAGAACTTTTGGAGCGTTGTCTCTGGCTGAATAAAATGTGGGGTCGAAAGTGCCAGTCACATCTGATTCAGTCTACTACGATCAAGCGCACGGTACCATATCCTTCAGAGCCCTCCACAGCCGTTAAGATGAGTTTCCGACCATGGGTGTCATATCTGAAAATGCTCGTCTAGGCAGACCCTACACACCCTATAAGTATGTACAAAGTTATCATATACACCCTGTGTACTATGTTTGGATGCAATTTATTCAAGAAACAAGAATCGATTTTTTGAATCAATCACACCGAATGACTCCCTCAAGAGTTTTCATTTTTTCAACAGTTATGGAGTTTTCGTGGGGATCGGAGCAGGTCTGTCGTTCCCACCGACCGTATACATCGTGACTTCGTATTTTGTGAGATTGCGAGGCCTCGCGAATGGTCTGTGTATATCTGGCAGTGCCCTGGGATCGATATTTCTACCACCTGTACTCCAGATACTTCTTCGTGAATTTGGTTACAGGTAAATCATTTTCGCCGTACAACTGTTCCCCTCAAAAATGAAGTCCTCCGTTTAAAAATCTGTGGGGTTATCCTTTCGGTTTTTTCAGAGGAGCTGTTCTTATCATGGGTGCCGTCACTCTGAACGTATGGGCCAGCGCGCTATTGTACGATCCTGTGGAAAAACATCTGAAACCCGCACCGCAAAGGATACAGTCCGTGGACCCTGAGGCTGACGATAAGATATCGATCAACATCACGAGCTCGGATGCGGAGAAGAGGCCCAACAATAGTCTTGTCATACCGCAGTCGAACGGAAGAGGTCCCATCGTCCCGAAAAGTGCCTCGAGCGTTGCTTTAGAAAATTATCGAAATACACCGGTCCAAGGGAGAACGCGGAAGATCAGTGTTCCAGCCGGACGAGATATGACGAGTCAAATGCACAGTACACCAGCCTTGCACACAGTTCCGGAACGCGGTGGCGTCGAGGGTGGAAAATCGAACAGAAGATGGGTTCCTCCCAGATCTCCCAGTAATTCATCCTTCAACTACATCAGTACACCGTATCATGGTAGCACGCTTTCAGCATTGCATCCGGAATACGCTTCGACGTTAACACTGAACGCGATATCAAACACGTTTCGAAAATCACCAGAGAAGAATCTGAAGAAGCAGGAAGGAACGCCTAACAAATTCTTCGACGTTAACTTATTGAAAGATCCGATGTACCTCGTGATCTTGATCTCAAATTCTACAAATGCTATCAGCTACACCAACTTCATAATCCTGCTTCCAGCATACGCGATATCTTTAGGGTTCGATAAGAATATGTCATCGTTGCTACTTTCTACGGTGTCGATTTTGGATCTGATTGGACGAATCGGTGGTTCGGCATTGTCGGATGTTGAAATTATGCCGAAGCATTGGTACTTTGTCGGTGGATTGGTAGTATCTGGATTTTCTCTAGCCTTTCTTCCGATGGCCACCACTTACACTATGTTATCCGTCTACTGTGGAGTTTTCGGTCTGGCATCCGGTATATATGTGGGTATAACCGCCGTTATTATGGCTGACATGCTCGGTACAGAAAAGTTAACTTCGTCCTATGGAATCTCCTTGTTTGTTAACGGTATCATTCAATTAGTCGGCCCACCGATCTGCGGCTTAGTCTTCGAACAAATTGGAAGTTATGGTCCAATTTTTACGATTTTAGGAATCGTCTTGATTGGTGGAGCCTCGCTTTGGGGTTTCATGCCCTGCATTAAAAGGCGACAAGCAAACGTACAAACGGACGTCATAGTTGAAAAATTATAGCACGACTATTCAACGAATTCGAGACTGTGCATTTGTTTCGTTGATTGCATCAATACCGAAACATCCTTAACAAAAATACGCGTGTAATCCACGTGTTTACCATAACAATTTGAGAATGGTACGAAAGTTGTCAATGACAGTGAATGCAAGTCTGTGATTTAACGCTACCATCCCTTCCATTTGTGAATAGCGGACTAAGATTATATTTTGTATATCGATCTTTAGGTGATAATAACAGAATTTCGGGAACTTTTTACATTTTTTTTTCATATTTTTTTTGCAATCAGTTGACAAGTACGAGATAACCAAAGTTCGAACCAGAGGTTCACACGCATGTATATCTGTACAGATTACATACTATATGTATAATCAATCCGGTGCGGTTTATCTTTACGATTAATTCGCAAATAACGCACGATACTCGGTTAAAAGGATGTAGGCAGTGCTCAATTCTAGTTATCGAGTCTCTAGAGACCAAATGTTATGTCAATATAGAACTGCATTTCCAGTAAACATGCGATTTTTCGCGTCACCGCAAACAATTGTGTTTGATATTCAAATCCGTACCGATGCGCGTTCGAATATCTATTGTATGTATGAAAAACAAGTTGGAAGGTAAAGAAATTAACTTTAGAAATTATTGCTCTACCAAACTAAATGCAATATGACATTATAAACGGTGCCTGTAATTTATACTTATATCTTGACTCTATTAATCGGCATGTGACACACGAGGACACGCGCGCGCCCATGCCCGCACACACACACACAAACTACGTGTACGAGAGAATTTGTAACGAGCGGAACATGTACGATATGTACTTCAATTTCTGCCAGTGCCTGCGCGCAAACAGTTCGCAATTCTGGCTTTCAAAAGTACAAGTCCGAAAGCAGTAAAACAATTTAAACTATCTTTACAGTCAGCGATTTAGAATTTGACTATAATTCAAGATTTTATAACGAATTTGCAATAAGATATACACGTAAATACGACGATTATATGTGCATGTATACGCACACGCGCACACATTTTGCAAAGTAGGGCTGCGGTACTCGAATGGTACACGATTATATCAAAAATCCTAAAATGTCTATTCATTTTAATGTGTAGTTGTCTGTATCAAAGAAACAAATATTCAATTATATTGGACAAATGATACAGCTATTGATCAGGATGTATCACATATTTGTACTAACTGTAAAGCTGCTAAAAATGTAATTTAACGTAACGTTAGATGAGGTGACGTAATTTTTTATGAATAGCTATATAGGGAATCATAAATTGAGATTGATCGAAGCATAAGTATACATATGCACTTCTTTCATAAACGTCTTGCCTTAAATGACTAATTTTAGGAATATTAATATAAATCCGTACAAGTAACATTCGAAAGTGAACAATTTATAGTGATGTCATATTGCCTGATCTACGACCATGAAGATACTCGAGATTCTAGTTCTAGCAATATGAACGAACTTGACAGCTGATGTTGCCAGTTTATGCTATCTTCAAAATTTTGTACTGTTTCATCCAACGGAATGTTGGAGGGTAACCGATATTTCTCTCCTTTGCTTAGGGCAGTAGAAGTGCGTATTTCTATTCAGGAAATTGAGACATTATTTCTACAGTATGCTGATAGTACACAGAGTATACAGAGTTTTGAAAGCTGCAAATAATGAAGCAAAAAATTATTAAATTATAGTTTTTCTGAGATGAAATTATTGAACTGAATCATCGTTCAGCTGAAGAACAATTGTTGCAATAGAGAGAATTATTTGATTTGTTTGTTCAAAAATAGTATTCTCAATATAGAGTTGACACAAACAAAATTCATTTCTGAGACAACATGATATGCGTTTCAGCTGGCTATTTCACGATTTCATAATTATTACAGTTGTGGTGAAATGTATGTTTGTTATTTCTAATTCTATAGCATTCAAGTTTGGAATACCTGAATAATATTCAGACTATAATCGTAGCGACGATAAAGGAGTTTTTATCCAATGATCCAGCATTGTTCACACAGATCATCGACTAGTATACATTTCGTTTAAGATATAGCTAATTATTAAGATTATTTGGTGCGAGAAAATATTTGCAGTATTTTATAGCTAATTTTACATTATTGTTTACTCTTATGTCACTAGTAAAAAAGATATGGATACAAAACGCGATTCTACAACTTTTATTATAAGAATAATATATGAACCAACATTTAAATGCAATTTTTCTATTCAACCTTCCCCATTATCAGTACGGCAAATAACAAATAACAGATGACCGTAAAAAAAAACATCATTCGACGATACGAGATTATTGGGATACAGTGCAGTTTTGGAGTAAGGACTTTATATCAGGTAACAGGTAACTATTTTGAATGTAAGCTATAAAGAAACATTAATGTAGACTCGCGTAGGGAATCTATGTGCTTCCCCGCAGCGATTCGGTGGATACTTAACAGGTGTGTAGGCCGGAACTAGGAATGTAACAGGAGCAAATAGATAGGTGTGCTTCTAAAATCGGGGAATCTGGTTCCCCTTCGTCAGACGATTATGATCCCGGGGAGAAAAACGCAAAAATAGGCGTCGATTATGTCTTGCTGGAATACAAGATCAAGGTTGTAAGTCTAGGAAGAGAATATCCAAAATGGAGTTTGAGAAACCTTCAACAAAAAAGAGCAGGACAGACCCAAAAAGATGGCAAGAACACATAAACAGAGGTGGAAGCTCGAGAATGTAATCAGCAGGTGCGATAAGAAACTTGTAGCTATGGGCTCTCTCTGCCACTGGCTAATTTCCTGATTCGGATTTTCAAGCCTGCAATTGAGCATGAAGGAATCCAAGTCTACATAAACTGTTAATACACGGTTGTGAAATAACTCCAACTCCACAATTTCCTGTTCCCATCGCGTATTATTCTGAAGATGCGATTGAGCGTTGGCATAAGATTTATAGGAAAAATCTGAAATCTCATGTACACCAAAGTTGTGGGAAAAAACGTTTACTAAACGCATTACATCGAGCGATACCTCGTTCTGATCCTAAGATATCCCTGATAAAAATTGGTAAGGGTTTGAAATTTTACAAGCAAAGAAAAAATGCACTTAGTATAGAATTATATTTACTAAATACTAAAATGTAGGATATTATTCATTTCATTTAATATTACAAACGTGGTTTAAGATTTTCTCGATTTTAGTGATTATTTTTCCTTGAATCTTTGCGCTTAAAAAAAAAACGCCATCAAAATATTCGTCGATTTATGTCTGCATCATAAAGTTATTCTCGATCAAACATGTCAGCTTATTGCTACACTGATTATTAGATCGATAATAAATTTTTGTCACCTCTGGAAGTAAAAAAAATAAATGGCTCAACTGTATATCATAAATTAATTGCAACATTGACTAGAAAAGATATTTATCAAATTACAAAATAGAATACGTTAGATACAGTTGGTTCTTTCAATACAGTAGTCTCCATGATATCGTCCGCTTACTGTAATCAATGAAACAATTTTCCTAGCATAAGCTCAATTTCGAGTCTCATAGCACCAGTTTGAAAGTCTCCAAATGCTAGCTGCTACTATTCATCATACACATTATTGTCCGAGATTTTATTCACTAAAGTTTTTATCAAAAAGAGAATAAAATTCCAATGCCTATAAGTGCTTTATCAAGATGCTATCTACAAACTACAACTAATAAATCAAACTAGGCTAGTAAATCGAATTTAGCAGTGCTCATCTTTCCTATAGTAACAAACGATATGATAATAAAAGGTAATTTCATTATCGAATCAACAAGTTTGAAAAGAGCTAGTTGATTATCGCAAATCTCACATTACTTGCGAAAATTTATTTCCAAAAATCACAGGCTCAATATAGTTTTGTGTTTGAGAGTCAACAACGTTTGTGTTTTCAGATTTTAGGTAACACAAATGTTTATGCAAATCAAAATACATGATATTTCAAGTAATCAAACATTAACATAAAAAGTATAATCCTTATTCGATGATTGCATGTATTATTATCGTCAGATATTTCTGAGAAACAGCATATACAGCAGAAACGTACCGCGCTTATTGTGAAATAGAGATAATATCCCTAGATGACTGAAAATCTAATCATCCAAGACATCTAATTACCTAAAATTTATGGGAGCGAGCCAAAGCATTGTGATCATGTTTAGTTTTCAAGATGAAAATGAAACATATTTTGTCAACAAAAAGTAGACGTACATTACGGTTTCCAGGCCACCATGCCCATTTTATTATTCAATTCCTGTAAAATGATAGAGCAGGTAAGCTGTTTGTCTAGAGATAATCCACTGATACCATCCATTTCGTCATCATCGTCACCAGCACCGCTGCTACCACCGCCTTTACCTTTGGATTTTCCTTTTCTTTTCTTTTTTTTATTCAATTGCCGACAATCAATATCAGTTCCTGATTCTGCCGCTCGTCTAATCTGTTATATGAATGTAACAGTAATATTGATTCCAAATAATAAGATATATTATAGGATAAGCTTGCATCAAAATGGCATCGCAGCATCATAGAGAAGCAAATACCTTAGCACTCTTTCGCATTTGTTTGTCATATTCTAGAACGTCGTAATAATTAGGCTTTTCACGTTTGACACGATTCGTTCGTCTAGTTTTCATGACTCCTGCTTCAGGACTTGGAGGACTTTTAATGGAATTTCGACGGGCGTTAAAAAAGGAGTGACCACATGGGCAAGCCTTACAGGCGACAGGAACCTGAAAATTTTTAATTCCCAACGAATAACTCGTAGTATATATTTCATGGCAAATAAAAATAGGGGCAACTGTTGATGCAAATCGAAGATGACTACTAAATAAATCTCTTTGACGAAATATTGTGGTGGTTGTATGAACATTTTTGGAAAAAGTCTGAGAAAATATACGCAAATTTTGACAAGTTTGAATATAATATATTTGACATATTATGTAAAATATATTAACATTACCTGCTGTTCACATTTTGGGCAACCTTTACTAATAGTTTTTGTTTTGGCCATTATGCAGCTGTAGTTGGCTGTAGTATTACGAAAGTTCGATATCTCATAAAATTGTTACTATCTTGAAATTTCTAGAGATAAATAAAAATTATCGGATGTATAGTGTGGGGAAACATATCAGCAATAACAGCAGCATCAATGACGATTGACATTTTTGTACGGTTATTTATATCGGACTGTTATTTCTCAGATGGCGCCACGGCGACTAGTGGTCGTCGGTCTGCGCCGGTTCCTAAGACTGGCGCTAGATAGCGCAGTGGTGGTTAGAAAAATATACGAATCACCGATAGCTAGTGAAAAGTTTTAGGTTGGCAAACTGCAAAACTAATTACAGAAATCCGCCCATTGATAATGACCATGTACACACCGAGCTAATTTGATGCGAACCAAGTACCGCAGCAACTAATCATGTGCAAAATTCTAAGAGAAAGTTACTAGATCATCGCCATTGATCGATTGTTTCGATATTCGGTTCGCATTGAATTGGCTGGGTGTATGCATGGCTCTAGAGACTTATACATACCAGAGACTAAGCTTACAATCGCTATCATTAATGCCTGGTAAAGGAATTTGTGAGTCGTAATCACTTTATATTTACATTATTGTTGCTCCCAGTTCTGTCAGTATATGGGACAAAGCTGCTCAATAATGCTTTCTACAGATTAGTTAGGTTGGCTGCATTGTGTCTATGCATACAACACAAACGCAGCGCAGCCAGCTCAACTTATCTGTACAAGGCATTAATGAGCAGCATTGTACACTGCTAAACTCATGTTAAAATGGATATCGTAGCCTACCCTGACAGGTTATAGTTTCAGTCACTAGTTGGCGTATCAGAATTCTAAGGCTTAAGACACAGGACCGAAGATAGATATAACTGGATATAACACTGCAAGCAGCTGACTGAATGAGTGATTCACGATTATTCTTGTTTGCTTAGGTTAAATAATCCGACATAACTGAGTATTGTAACTTCTCTTTCTCGTTTCTTCCTTGTGAAATTAATATCACGTGTGCGTCTCGTGTGTATTAAATATTATTTGCAATTACTTGTGCAGTTGACAAATGGAAAACGTCTCCTTAGAAAAGATCTGGAAAAACATGTTATCCACCAGTTTTATCTGAAGTTATTAGAATGTATATATTTAAGTTTGTGCATGACAATGCGTATACGTGCGAATATTTGCATCATTGGGATGGAATCAATCATTGATTAGAGTAATAAAGTTGAGGATATATATTTGTAATAGGTATTTGTAAAAATGAGTGTAAGGTCGCATACACAACAAGTCAGACTTCTCTATAAAACAATATTGAAGTTACATCGCGGCTTACCATTGGAGATTCAACCTCTTGGTAACACATACGTCAGAGATGAGTTTCAAAGACACAAAAATTGCAATCCAGCAGAAGTGCAAGTATTTATGAGTGAATGGGCTGTAAGTATATTGACTGAGAAACGTGTAAAATTCCGCAGATATTATTTTTAAGAAACAATTAAAATGGACTATATCACAAGTAGAAACTTAATTCCATGATTTATTTCAACCAACAAAACTTACAGAATTATGCTACAAACCTCGCAGTACAACTTGGCCTACGAGGGCCACAACAAGCGAAGAAATTGGGTATGGATCTAGACAATGAAGCATTAGATAAAATGAGAGACGAACAGATCTATCAACTGTATGAGTTGATGGTAACAGCAACTGGAAAAGATGTCGAGCAGAATGAGAATTCTAAATCGTAACGAAAAATAGGAAACAATTAAAGCAATTGATAAAGCACTCAAGTTGAGTATTATTATGTAGTGGCTTGTAATGATGATTGTACTTGAACTTTAGTAACCAAAGAATCAATCTAAATTACGTCTTTTCATATTTTTATTCAATCCGTGCCTATTTCAAACGAAGTTCTATAATTTGTGGATGATTTAAACGATTCAAACTAATCTAGAGTTTGGTTTGTCCGTCGCCAAAACAATAAAAGTTCTAAAAAATCTGAGGCAAAATTTAGAAAAAACGCGAATAGTGGAATAATATGATATGTACTTTACTATGTACCATGTCGATAGCATCTTACTTAAAGTTATGAGCTCAGAAAACCTGAGGAAATACTTATCGCCGTCTCCTAATTCCACGATCAGTGTTTTTAGTGGATATATAGTTAACAATCTTACCGACCAAGTTACTGATATCGAGTTTCACTATTTTAACGTAGCGTCGCTACCGCCAAATTCGGCAGAGGTTTCGAACAGTTTCGTTGTTTGGTTCCCAGATGGCGTTGGTTTCGAGCAAACCTCCAGTCGAGGTTATCGGTAATGCAGTAAGTTGTTACGTTCATATACACGAGACAAATAGAACTATGACATCTGGAAATTATTTTCCATAAACTACTTTTTGAACGAAAGTGTCAACCAAATCTTTGCTAACGTCAGTATCCATTGGATCTGACACTCTTGACGGAATCCATAACACAACAAAGACCCGCTTTCAAATCTAAAATCGTACCAAACACGTATACTAACCTCAAAAATATTGCGAATTAGACGGCTGCAGGCGGTGTAACGTGTAACGCGGTGAGCTCGGATTAGCGATGTAAATATGCATTGCACAATATTATCCACTTATTAATAGAATTAGATTAGCCTCGTGGTTTCTCAGTGACAACTACTTCCACAGCACTGTGCGACATTTCTGTGATTTTTTTGTTGAATTTTTGTGGTGATATAATACGTTACACATTAATAGTTCGTCTGAGAACATTCTTATTCTTCTGATCAAGTAATTCTGTTTCTAGAATTCATAAGTTTCCGAAAATTATTATTGTCCAAATCTAACATCAATCTCTGAGAGCTGTATCTAAATTAACCTCGAATCAAGTTCATTGTTGTCTCACATTGTAGTTTGTGAATTGTGATTTTGATCAATCTAACAGCGCATATGAAATGAACACATTAATATATATTAAATAAATAATAATGTTCTATTTTTCAGATATTCATCTTCAAAGATATTCCAATATCAGTTGTATCAATTATTCGGGGGCCATTCGAACCATATTGTGAATATTGTTACAAAATTACAAAAGGTATTGAAACTTTCGTTGTAATAAATTGTTAACTAGTACCATTGTTTATCTGTCTGTGAGAGGCAACATCTGAAGTCTGTTTAAGAACTTTAATCTTATAAATCTGAAATCATACATTCAAATTGTAAGTCTAGTAATTTACACGCTCACAGTGCATTAATATTATAATTATATCATTCTAAACCAATATACACATTCTAAAAAATTATAAGTATGAGGTGCCATTACGAAGTGTTGGGTGTCCCACGAGATGTATCGGACGATGAACTGAAAAAATCCTATAGAAAACTCGCATTAAAATGGCATCCGGATAAAAATTTAGAAAATATGGAAGATGCCAAGGAGCAGTTTCAGTTGATTCAACAAGCTTGGGAAGTTTTGAGCGATCCACATGAACGAGCTTGGTACGACAATCATAGAGAAGCGATCTTAAAGGGTGGTATCGGAGATAACTATAAAGATGATTCGATCGATCTCTTCCAGTACTTCACTTCTAGCTGTTATAAGGGATACGGCGACGATGAGAAAGGATTCTACATGGTTTACAAGAAGGTATTCGAACAGCTAGTGGCAGAAGATTCAGAATTCAGCAAGGAAGAAGATGAAGAAGAAATACCACACTTCGGAGATTCAACCAGCCCGTATGAAAGTGTCGTGCACAATTTTTATGCCTATTGGCAGAGTTATTCTACTAAAAGATCATATGCTTGGTTAGACCCGTATGATATTCGGGATACCCCGAACAGGCGGGTTTTAAGATTAGTAGAAAAAGAAAATAAAAAGGTTAGAGACAAAGCCAGAAAAGAACGCAACGAGCAAGTTCGAAATCTGGTAGCGTTTGTACGCAAGCGTGACAAACGTGTACAGCTCCACGCACAGAAGTTGGCTGAAAAATCTAAAGAAAATACGAGAAAGGCTCAAGAACGAAAGAAACAACAAGCTTTGCAAAGACAGCAAGAAATGAAGAATTACACTGAGTCTGAATGGTCAAAATTTTCAAATATAGAAAAAGAGTTGAAGTTAATTGAAGCGAATCTTGCTGCTGAATTTGGTGAAGAATTAACTTCGGATGGAGACTCAAATGATGAAGATGACTTTGACAATAATACTATGTATTGTGTTGCTTGTAACAAGATATTCAAGACTCAGAGAGCTTTCACCAATCATGAAAAATCTAAAAAACATAAAGACAATATTGTAGCAATGAAAGTTTCCATGCAAAAGGAAGACGATGAATTCGAAAGCGACGCGGATGATGATCCTGATTCAGACATGGATTTAGATTCTGATATTGAACCAGCTCCCAATTCTTGCAAATCGCAAGTAGAAGGTATTGGATTGGCAACAGGTCCAGAAATACCAGATTTCATATTGAATCACGATGCTGAGACCAGTAAAAAAGCAGCTAGTGATCAGTCTAATACGTCCGATGAAGAAGTGATATCAGATTATGAAAGCAACTCTAAGAAGCAAAAAAATAAAAGATACCTACAGAAAAGACAGGGTACAAAACTAGCAACTGGACCAGAAATGGAAGATTTTTCTACTACAGTACCTAACGTACCTGACATTCGGAGCAACGAGGAGTCTCTTACATCCGAAGGTGAACTCATATCCGATCAGGATAGTGAACCAGAGAAGCTTGCCCAAAAGTCTCGAAAGAAGAAGAAGAAAGGTAAAAAAGTACGAAAGGTTGATCTAGATATACCGACCGAAGATGAGGCGGCACCTAACTTGATATCCGTGAATGCTGATAATGAAATAGACAAAGGTCACAGAGAAGGTGATCTTGATCACGTATCGAGTAATATGGAAGACAGTGTTAAAGATATCAAGGTCGATTTCAACGAGGATGCAAGCGTTGATTCGATTGGCACAAACTCAAATGGTATTTCAAAGAAGTCGAAGGGTAAAAAATCAAAAGAAGCACGGAAGGCTCAGAAAGTAGTTGTTATAAGTGAACACAAGACAAAATCGAAAAAAGGCAAACGACACAGTAATCTGGCTACATCTGATACAGAAGAGGTTGATGTGACATCCTGTTGTGTGGTGTGCAAAGCAGAATTTCCGACAAAAAATAAGCTTTTTGATCATTTAAAGAAGACTGGTCACATGACGTACATACCTAATGTAACCAAAGTCAAGAAAGATGCGGAAAAAAGTGTAAAAATTAAAAAGAAATCTAGTAAAAGCAGTGACTAATTAATGCTTGTGTTGAATTAGTGTTTTTTGGTATTAGTAAGCCTAAAAGGTAGTTAAGGTCAGTCAAAGACGTTCACTGTGTAAATTATGGTGTTAAGAACCTCATTTCATCGATCAATGTGTCATTAAGAAACTTAATTGCAATTGTTTCTAAGTAGGATAAAACTAAACATAGAAATTTCGAATATTGGACAAGTTGTATCTTCTTGAATATAAGATGTTGCAATGTAACCATAAATGATATGATTAAATGTGATATAATATCGATAATTACTGATTAGATCAAACATGAGTTCTGTATTTATATTTCATGAGCACTTTAAATTCCTACGCCGATATTCATCACTATCAAAGAGATCCAAATTAGTATGCTCCTGTTAATAGCATAGAGCTTGGAATCTCTTTAAAATCCGTATCATCTACAAAGAATTATGTAAAATGTCTCCTAGCATACGCGATATAAAAGTAGATATGATTACTACACGAGTCTCTGGTAAACCGAAATGACTGATCTTGCAATTGTAAATATTACTAGGGTAGGTAAAATGAACGGAGAGCCTGTACTTAGCTTGTATATGATTTTAGACTAGTGCACTCAACTGTACAATACGTGTAGCAATGAAATGAAATGATGGATGATGATATTGTCTTTTTAGATGTAATATTCGATATTACAAGTCACAAAATCGCGATGTGTTACTTCACATAATTGATACATGTTTCAAATTGCATTAACTGAAATATATGAATTAGTTCGTCGATTTTTATATATTTTTTTTTAATTTCTGCGTGTACATACAAATTAGTTTTTCATTTTTGACAATCACGCTGTATGACTTTTCAGATTCATACACTTATCACACCAAGATTGAATGAAAACTCTAAAGCACATACAAATCATCAATATTATCGTCCAAACTGCGGTGAGGCAGAGGTATGGTACTAGTTACATTTTTGAAAAATAATATTCTAGTTGAAAAAAATTATTTATCTCATTTTTGAATGATGTTCCAAAAGCTGTATGTTTTTCGTACGTTCATAACGCAATACACCGATTTTGCAATTATACGTTAACAATACATGAAATGTTCGATGAATATGAAGTGAAAGACGGACGTAGATTTAGCAAGAATATACGGGAGGAGATGTTTCATCAACAAGATTATTCGTTCTCGCAGGTCTAGTTCGACTCCAGTTATGAAATTGTTCTACCCATCTGCTGATCGTAACAAAGAGCCCATTCTCTCAATCTTGCAACAGTACATCCCTCTTGGTCATGACTTAAACTTCTTGGAGATCAGTTCTGGTAGCGGGCAACATGTGGCTCATTTTGCCCAACACTTTCCTCATGTAACATTTCACCCTTCAGACGTTGATTTTAAGCTTCTGAAAAGCATAGCTGCATATGCTGCAAACTTCCCTAATATCCAGGCACCCATTCGAATTGATATAACTAAGGATTATACAGATTGGAGTGACAAGATGTTTAAAGAAAGCAGTTTCGATTATATGTACAACAGCAATATGATTCACATCACTGCAATGCCATGTACCATTGGACTTTTCAAGAACGCTGGTAAACTATTGAAACCGAATGGCATTCTATTCACATACGGACCATACGCGATAGATGGGACCATAACGCCAGCTAGCAATGTACAATTTGACAAGTCTTTGCGAGCTGAAAATCCTGACTGGGGTTTGCGCGATGTACGAAACCTGGAGAAATTGGCATTGGAGAGTGGTCTCAAAATTCATGAGACCTGCGACATGCCGGCAAATAACAAAATGATTGTATGGAAAAAATATAACTGAAATTGGATTTAAATAAATAAAAAGAGAGTAAACAACTCAAATTACATGATTGATGCATTTTTATTGTTATAGAATACCAAGTGTCAAAAAAAATATTATTATTAGTGGAGTAATATAGTGTTCGAATGTCTTCATATTCTGTAGATTATTTGATTTGATGTGGTTTGAATTATGCACCTAAAATCAAGCGCTCAAAGCCAACGTAACATTCTGGTTTCGTTTCCCGAATTTTTCATATGCCACTATTATGAATATTATTAAAAAGGCTCACAATTAGTAAGTATGCAATGCAATTCCATAGAAACTCACTCCAAATGTTCGAACCGACTGGGTTTCTGATGATTAAAAGAATATGAGAACATGATGCTTCCCACGTTTGTCACCCATATTAGTCGCGTTCAGCGTCTGATTACAGCTAAGGCGAGCTGAGGTGATTATTTTCATTTTCGATACGTATAATGTTATCAGTAAAACTAGATATCATCAGGTGACAAATCACAGGTGATGATAGGTAATATTTGCTATCGCAGGTTTCTTATTCTGAGATATGACTTACATGTCAATACGCAAAAGTAGCTCGATGCGTTCGCAGAAACTGAACCCGGTTCCGTAGTGAGTTTCTAAATATGGTCTATAAATTGTTGGTTCTGTTGCTGATATTTCCATATAATGCTTCAGCTGAGTTAGATATCCGTTGTACAGCTGCATATTGTACGGTAAGTGAGACATTCATCATTTTTGTCAATGAAATTTGACTGTACGAAACTGTCATGTACACCTGTTTGTCCTCGCTATATTAAATGCGTCATGTAATTTGACTTGATTTACTCTTCCAAAGGAGTACATCACGGATACGGGTTGCAACACACTGAGTACTTCCTGTCAGGTACAAAATTCGACGCATCATGGTACCTTTTTACCATATCCTGATATCTGCAACTGCTGTGATTACTGTTTAACAGACCTTGAGGAAGGTGATGAGTGCGTTTCAGGTGCACCAGGCCAGCTACCACCTAATGAAATATGTGGGCCTGGACTAAGTTGCACTACAAATGATGATGACCAAGCGACGTGTCAGAAAAGTAATATTATTGCCTTAGCTCAACAACATAATATATCAGGTTTATTCCATGTTAAGCTATTCAAACCTGACCTCAACTTTTTAGACTTCGATGATTCAGTTGACATGTTGGTTTGCTATTCAGTGGTGCATAAAAATAATTTGTCCCATACTATTGAAATTGATACAATACATGTAAAGATATTCAATGATATCAAACAGTTGGGGTCGATGAACGATTAATTTCGTATAAAAGCCATCACGAGTAATTATAAATATTCTACAATTTCCTGAATATTTACGTGTTCAAAATATTTGTTTGTTTAAACTAATTTTCCATTAGTATTGGGTATCATAAAACTCATTATCCAATAGTTGTTCTTACATTGCAACGATATTGATTAGGATATTTATGTGCTATTAGTTTATATTCTGGGATTAGTTGAACATTTAATATTTAATTTAGTGAAAACCAGCTGTGTACAGGCACAACTGACATTTGATGAAAAAAGAAACAATGGAACATTAGGCAGTAGGGAAGTCCGACCACAATGTGACGACGACGGTTTGTACAAGCCAGCGCATTGTATTCCAGGTTCGATGTAAGTAAACTGATATCTATTGAGCACTTCACATCTGAATGAATGTAAACCAAAATTAGTCTTTGTAGACTACTATAAATTATCCCCTAACTAAATATATGAACAGATGCTACTGTGTTGACACAACTGGCGAAAGGATATTTGGAGAAATGCCGCATTTGAATTCTTGGGATGAAAATTCAATGTCTTGCGGTAAATAGAAAAATCAGTTCACTCATACCGCAATTTATTCATATTGGCTGACAGTGAATACTGGGTATATTATGTTTCAGGTTGTTCGTTGAATGCTTGGCTAGCACAAAATACTCTCGATCCAAGTTTTTCAATCCCAGTTGCTCGATGTTTGAGCAATGGTCAGTTCGATCCAGTCCAATGTATGAATGGCACTAATGCTACATGTTTATGCGTCAACACAGTCACCGGAGCCCCGATCCTCAATATTGCTGTGGTTAACATAACACTCTTATCTTCAGACACGCTTTCCTGTTGTTAGTATACCATCTCTATTATGTATTAACTGATGGCATTCAATTTGAGTACATAGCGTAGAGTTGGGAAAAGTAAGTAAGGTGAATTTAAGTGTACTCATTACAGTTGACTCATCCATTCATACGAATGGTACATACAATACAACCTGTGAATTGGCTAAAGAAACTCTAGAAGCTGAAGGTGTTACTGACGTGGAACTGTTGCCTTCTTGTCAAATAGACGGAAAATATGCACGTGTGCAATATTCTGGAACGAAGTAAGAATTTTTAACTCGGTTATTCATTTCCATTTATGTTCCTTTATAATGTGGAAATTCATTCTAATTACAGAAAAATCTGTACCGATCCAGATGGTGTTCAAATAGGACAGTACGAAGCACTGTCTAATTCAACTGAGGGCGCGGCAATGAATTGCAGTGAGTAATATTTATATTTTTCATACTATTTCGAACTGACAGTTTATAATTGTGGTTATTATATTATATTATTATCCATCTACAGATTGTGCTCGAACACGATGGCTTTTGAATGAAGCTGGTGTTACAGAACTCCCAACTTGCTGCGACTTTGGAAACTACGAAGCTTGGCAATGCCATAGGCATCAGTGTTTTTGCGTCGATGAAAATGGTAATCAAGTTGATCGAGAAGTTCACATCAACCAAGTGGAAGACCTCAGCTGTTACATCTCGAACAATGGAGATGCTTGCGCTGTTACATAAAACCGGCTATGTATGTAAAGAGTTCAAAAATTAATAACATAAGGCCTAAACTGAGGTAAATAATGAAATAAAGTGGTATGTTTTTTGATCATCCAAGTATTATACGAATCCGAATCAATTTACCTGATGCTAAATATTTTTTATAATTTCTCGCAATGGTAGCAAACCATGCAAGAAGTAGGCATAATGTGTCATTGGATACAATCCGCTCATTTAAATTATAAATATTATATTTAATCATTCAAATTTTTGCTGATAGATATTTGATTATCATTATTCGCTAAACACTAGCTGTTATGGTAGATGTAGCATTGGTGTGCCTTAATCATATACATATACTTCTTTTAATTGAAATAAATAGTTTGTGGCTTATGTACATTACTGTGAGATATATTTCTACTTGATGAAATAAAATCTCACGAAAATTAATAGGCCGAAACCGGCCCACGACGGCTGCACAAAATTGGACTTGCTCTTGTGCCAGTGTGCGAAAAGTGCTGAAATAGACATTAACATGTTTATTGTCTCATGTTGAGATTTTGATTCGGGTCATTAATATTTTAAATTATGTTCGGTACTCACCGGCGTCATCTTGATTAGTTATCCATCCTATTACGGATTGTACTTGATTCTGTCGTCTCAACCATTGCGCAAGTGGTTCAAAATATCTTAACATTGCCCCTGCATCGAGTCGGTCTGTACGACCTCGCGTCATTTCTCTGATTGTCTCTTTCCAATTCCGGGATGAACCCACAGACAAGACGTCTCTGTCAACAAATTATAATTCAATTTGCTGCTTACAATGATCTGTGTGTCATCGAATGAAAAAATGTAGTACGTACGATAGCAACCGACCAGCTTCGCGTGATCTGTAAATGTCACAAGCGTGTAATGGTCCCACGTGCCCAGCTGTTTCGCATAGTGACTCAAATAATTGAAACTGGAGTATGGTACCAATAAAGTATCTGTAAAATTATAAATAATTGGTAATCATAGATTCTTGTAGCGCAATCTACATGACTTACTTTACGTAGGGTATATCAGCAGGAATGTGATATTTTGATGCCGGATCAAAGTGACTTTCCGATCTGGTCAGAGGAGGTATTATACCTTGATACTGCAACCTCAGTTCCCACCACCTCGTTGTCATGTCGGCAATTCCATCGCTGAATACTCTCCATCGCCACTATTGTATTAAATACTAAATAAATATTCCGTCTGGAAGCCCCAGAAAAAAATCTCCGATTAAAAATTCACCTGATCTACGATGTATGCAAATGGTACATAAGTCACTTTTGCCAGGGCCATGATCATCAGAAAATTAATGTTAGTTTCATAATCATCCGTAGAATTGTTATAAAGACCAATTCTGTGCAAGTGCTGCGGTGTGAAGACGGATAGTCCTATCGCATCGCTGACTGCTTCATGAAACCCTGAAATATGATCGATCAATTAATTATCATAGATGGTCTTCGACCTGTGAGAAACGTTTGTAACAGCACTGGCCTTGTAGAGCTTCATCCCGAAACAGAAGAGGTTGATTTTTATATTGGAGGTAATATTGCAAATGTGCCATTTCGTGATGCGTCGAGAGCAAGTCTTCCATAGTAATCTTTGTACACTGTTTTATCCTAGAATGATGATGATGATGGTGATGATGATGATGATGATAATGTAACATTAGTAGTAACGTGACTCAAATCTAAACATTATGGACAGTGGTGATACGCAGTCGTTACGGTTTTTGTTGTTTCAAATAAACCGGTCCCTACCTGAAATCAATTCGATTGCAAAAGTCCCATGCGCTGGCAGTACATTTTACCTCTCTGTTATTTGGTTTCTCAAACATGGATGATCTCCAAAATTCTGGTGGCATCGGTATCATGCCCATTGATGTAAAAAATTCCTCTGCAGTTTGGAACATTCTGTGCAATGTGTAGTTACTTATTTTGGAGAATTTCAAATAATGACGCTCAGTCTCTCGGAAGAGAAAAAAAATAACAATCTTTCTGTGATGCTTAATAAATTATTAATAAGTTTATGTATCACGTATGAAATTCTGATGTTACCTCAACGGGGTAAATCCTTGTAACATCATATCTAAAGTTACGTCAAGTTTCTTAGCTGCGGGAAATGGTTGAACAATATCATAAATTCCTTGCCAATTTTGTGCCCACATATTTCCAAAAATGTGAGCTGGTAAGGGACCATCCTTTCTGATGACATCTCCGTATCTTTCTGTCAGTTTTCGTCTAGTATATGTAAACAGATGTTTGTATAAAGGTGTTATCGCTGACAAAACTTCAGCAATATTCTGCTGAAACGAGTCGTCTTCGTAAACTTCTCTCATTTGGTCACCAGCATCAGCGAATCCTGTAAGAAATAATAAACGTTAGTAAAACTAATGATAATAAAATAATAACAATTATTATTATTATTAGTATTAATAATGTCCATAGAAATACTCGATAGCACAAATAATTACCATTCAACCGGGCAGCCTGGTTCGCAAGCTGGACAAACCTCATATACTTGTTCTTCAAAGGTGGACCGATGGTCTCATGCCAAGCTCTCCAGTAATACAATAATTCTTTGTAATCCTTCGAACGAGTCATGATGCTATTCAAATCTAAATCCGAGTAACATGATACATATAAGATAGTATTTCACCACTCAAAACTGTGATTTAGCTGTGTCGGTAAAATTTTATTCCCAAGAAAAAAAGAGGTCCTACTAATTTGAAGCAGTAATTAAAAATATATTACTATAATTCAACATACCGGGTTCCAAGGCCAGATTACAAGTTTTATTGTTATTTCTATACGGACAAAGTCGACTTCTGGTATAAAGTTCTTTCATCTCTGCTATCAAATGATGAATCTGCAAAGATTTAATCCTATATGTGATATTTCTAAGATAATTATTTGCGATTACCTCTGTATAGCATATTTTCAATACCTCATTGAATTTGTCATCCGTTAAAGAATTTCTACCCCGAGTCGCAAGCATTTTCAACTGTCGTCTGGTTGAAGGATCAGGAATTCGACTCCAAGCGAAACTGACAGCTTTTCTCCACGAGGCTCTGTCAAACTTGGCCTTTAAAGTCTGTTCGTCTAACTGTACCAAGAATAATGTTTATAAAATATAAATTGATAAATTACTTCTCAACGCGAATATCTTGTAATATTTGTTGTTTCATTTGTTTATAATCAACGTGATTACCATTCTACGGCGATTAGTGTCCGTTACGTTAGTGGCAAATTGCCACTTCGCTGTAGTTACTCTGTTACACGTTGTTGAAGCTTCTCGATCATATTCCCTGAGAAACTGTAAAGCTTCTCCCAAATTTACGTTAAGTCCCTGAAAAGAAACATTCAAAATGATCTGTCACAAATCTTATTTTGGTATCAAAATATCAAAAAAATGCATAACTTTAACCATTGATTGTGAATTCTACTTTAAATTAGATTTAAAGTGAAAAAAAGACTAAACAACGCTGTTTATTGAGACTGTTGCGTTTGTATGGAGTGACAAACGACATAATAATAATTTTAAATAGACTTATACTCATCCCATTGTAAAACTATGAACAGTTATCGTGTTAATGTGTGTCCACGAACCATGTCGCAAGATGCTGCCTACCAAACTGTACTATTAGTATATGTTTCTTGGATTGGTGTATGTAATAACGATTTGTAGTTAACGTTATTTTTTATGGCTTGAATGTATGCATAACATGATGCGTATATAATGAATGCATGTTAACGTGATAACTCAAATCATTGATTGGCTTATAATCAGAATGATTACTTTTACTTACCTCTATATAACGGGCGTCACCGCTATGAAAAATAAAACACAAAACAAGAATCGTTCCAAATATTGGAACAAGTTTATTCATGTGCATGATTCTCGTGCGTTTATATTTGCAGTGCAAAAAGTTCAATTCTACACAAATGAAATTGTTCGACATTAAATTACGTGAAGATAAAATTTCACGATTCAAAATATTTTACGATCTTTCAGGGTTTATGTGTTTATTTAAATTTTGTCCAGTATAATCACTGCATCGATGTTAAAGTAGTTTTCCGCAAATGTGATGGTTAAAAAAGAAGCAAGAAAACTAAAAATATTCGTATGGTCCTTTTTTATAATTTGTATTTGATTAACGCTAATAATGTTTATCCGGAAAATATGTATGTTTGTTCGAAACTCAAGTAAGAACAACTTTTCAAGCCGAATCTGCGCGACACTCTGCTAAATCTGAATGAAGACTGAAACGCATTTGATAAAATTTGGTGAATCGACGAGTAGGTATGTCTGGATGTGTATGGCAAAAGAGGAAGGGACAGGCATCGTCAGAGCGTGAAGCGTAACTGTCCAATGTGCTAAGGCACACGCCAAAACCTTCCTTCATTTTCTACAGAGGTGCTTATAATATGACAATCTATGTTTTTGCACAAGTGTTCTCTGAAATCATCATCTTATTGCGCATTATTATGTTCCAACCAGTTCTCCTAGAACGTTGTTACATTATTCCTATAATTATTTTACAACGGTCACATTATATGTATGTATTATAATGTTACAAAAAACCGATTTTTTTTTCTCCAAGAACAATAAACAGTCGTCAGAGTATTCCTAAACAAAAATCCTGTAAAAATATGAGTCCTCAATATTAATATTCAGAGATAGCGATATGCAAGTCTATTTTCTATTTAAATAACATAGGAACCTTTTGAGTCAACAACGAGTCGCGATACAAGGCTAATCCAGACATGCTTTTGGAGGGAATTGAACGTACTACAAAAATAGTTTGAATAAAGTATTTCGCAAGGCAAGTCGTTCCAGAGATATCAAGCCTTAAAAATTGCGCTGTTCAAAATCATATGTATATCCCCCTTTCCGTAAATATAAATATAAGCCAGTAAGAGGAGAAGGACTCTAACTAGTAAAATTATAACTTCAAATCTCCTACGAAAGTGAAACTCAAAGAATAAAAATGTATTGGCTCCTAGTGACCGTTTTTTATCAATATATTACATTCAGAGGAGCCGTTTATATATTGAATATATATATATATATATATATATATATATATATATATATATAAATAAATAACGTAAGACAATAATTGAAGGTATCGTCATGTATAAGATATGAATTTTACGTGTATCCAAAGTTTTTATATTATTATTTCTACAGTAATATAAAGAATTTATTGATAATTTTGGTTACATACGTGCTTTTTGCATGCATGTACATAACATGTAATTTATTATACATATTTGTTCTGTGGATCTTTCAAAGTTTCGAGGGCAACATCAGTTAGAGTGAAGTTATATCATCATATTCAGCATTCACAGCTGAAGATATTGTCAAGCACGTCAACTGAACGCGCTGTTAGTTAAAGTTAGCAAAGCGTAACTGCGGATTACTTTAAAGACTTGTCATTTGGCAGTACGTGTTACAAATTGGTGGATACTCGATCGTACCTGACGTGTTTCTTACGTTCAGCGTGATCGTACGAACAAAGAATCGCATACCAATAGCATATCAAAGAAAATTTCACCAGATGAAATTTGCATATTTTGCAAAAATCGTTCATATTCGACGAACATCTGGATAATATAATTTACCAGTCGAATCGTGAGATTGTCAACGGTACATGCCTGACGATTCATTAATAGGCAACTTGATACACGCATGAAAATGGCGGGCACATTTTTACCGAGCGCGCCTACCGACCGGCAATCTGTTATACACAATGCTACTGAGATTGTCGGTCGTTTCCATACAATTGTTATGAACATGTATTATTAATATATTCTCAACCTAATTGTACCCAATTATTGAAATAAAATTTTTATTAACTCATGAAAATTGAAGTTGATTCCCTCGCAAATGCTGTGCCCTGTAAATTGTTGTGATTTCCCTCCAGATTTCCCCGACACCGAGCCCCCAGCCTTCGGACCATGTGAGACAAAGTGTCAAATACGGAGGCTCGGGGTCCGGGTGTATACTTATCATCGTAGGCGGTGAATATGTTAGCAGAGTATAGCTGATAAGATCTAGAAAAAAACGGAAAATAGATCCGTATAGTTCATTCGAGAAGTTTCTTGAAAATGTGAGTACATCTGTTTGTAAAATCACTAATTACAATACTTCTCAACAAAACCGTGATGTAGGTTAGGATGTAAACAATGTTTTCCGATATCAACTTGTTCACTATAAATAATATATCGTTTAAATACTGTACACTTACGAACAAGTACTTCGTATTCTCGTGATTCTTCAATACACGTACCATGATTATCATACTTCATTTGTTTTAAATATAAATCATTGTCAACATGACCAAATCTTACACGTGGTAATAGGTATAAAATATTGAAATAAGTATGTCATTTACAAACAGAGTTAACTTTTGCGAATTTTTCGAGAAGTTTTGGAGCATATGCACCAAGCATAAATTCGAGGCCTTAAGAATATTGGCTTACATTGTGATAGATGCACTTTCCATTTTATAATTATCGTATTATAAATAACTTTACCAAATTTGCACTCATGATTGTTATCATTGCACTACCTAATTAAAACTTGAAGCATTATTTAGATTTGGATACGGAGTATTATGAATTACTCGCAATTTAGCACCGAGTAAGGATCAAGTGTCTATGATATACTGATTTATTAATATCTGTGTTTAGGTTTTACAGAAAGTTGCTACTACTATTAGCAATTGCACCAATCTTGGCAGAAGATTATTATGAATTGTTAGGAATCAAAAGAGATGCCAATGACAAAGAAATTAGAAAAGCATTTAAAAAACTTGCGGTCACGTTACATCCAGATAAGAATACGGTGAATGAAACTTTATTTCACGCATTTACAATTATTGTACTATTGTGGTTTTATTACGTACAATTTTCGTTCGCTTTTAGAATGATCCAGATGCACATGAAAAGTTTGTTAAACTTACAACAGCATATGAAACACTGAAAGACACTGAAACAAGGAAGAAGTATGATATCTACGGCGAAGAAGGTTTGAGTAATGGTTATAAATCGAGGCAATATCAATCTTGGAGCTATTACCAACATCAGTTCGGAATCTACGATGATGATCCTCAAATTGAAACTTTGAATCGTCACGACTATGGTGAGAATCACTCAAATCTTGACGCGCTACTTCGACTCTTCGCATCTCGCACATATACAGATGCATACATTTTCCAAATTCGTTGGATCACGGTGTTAACTCGAGGTGCAGCATAATGAGTATCATGATTTCAACAGATGAAAAAGTCGTACAATCGGAAAGCATTTGGTTCATAAATTTTTATTCGCCGATGTGTAGTCACTGCCATCACTTAGCTCCAGTATGGAGAAAGGTGGCGAATGATTTGGAAGGTGTTGTGCGTATTGGCGCCGTTAATTGCGAAGATGACTGGCATTTATGCCGGCAAATCGGCATTGGATCATATCCCACTTTGCTTCACTATCCTCGCGTAAGCATATGTAATGATTGGTTACATACATACGGTTATAAACATGATTTATGCTTTTAATGTATTTCAACAGCACTCTACTCACGGAACGAAGTACATAGGGGAAAAGACAGAGGAAGCGCTCACTGACTATATACTAAATAGATTAGATGTAAAAGTATTACCAATTAGCACACCTCTCGGAAAAAAAATTATCCGTGGTGAAGAAAACAGTGAAATGGCATATTTAGTGTTCGTCTGTGGAAGTAATCGTGACTGTTTCATGGCCGAAGATCGTCTTAAGATAGCTGCGATATTAGTTAGTATTTATAATTCAATCACTTCATATAAATAGTGTTAGGCTTATGTTTTTAATGTACAACGCATTTTCCAGAACAAAATGGTCAGTGTTCGAGTTATGACATGTTCAAGTGATGAATGTGACGATGTATTTTCAAGCGATGTTGGAGTAGTGTTTCAACATAAACATTCGTCTGAACCTATCTTCTTCGAAAAAACAGATGAAATTAAAGTACTTGCAAGTAGAGTATTAGAGCAGCTGCCTGAACCGCAAGAACTTACGTCAAATGATTTTCAGGTATGTAATATAAATATCCCATTTATTTACATACCTAGCACATGCCTTTATGAACATTCCATAAATTGACGGTATTACATGTTCTATTGTGTTGTGTATAGGAAATAAGAGATCGACTTGGATTGAAATCTAACATTGGTTGGTTGATATGTTTTTATGTAGGACATGCAACACAGTTGGATGTACAACTAAAAAAACTACCGGGTATTGTACATGGAATAAATTTAGGTAAGCATCCACATCTCTGCGGTATGTGAGTTGTGAAATTGAGTCTAGAAAAGTATTGCTATCAATATCATATCATTGTTATAATATTGTTCTCTATGAATATGAAATGGTGACACTACCAAAAATTCCTGAAAAATTTGCAAAGTAGTTTGGTGTTATTGATTAACCTTGTTTTACCTCAGGTGTTTAAACAAAAATTGGTATCAAATTTGACTGAATGATTCTCGTTTTAGGGAAAATAAATTGCGGAAGACATTCCGAATTATGCAAGCAACTCGATATTAATCGTTATCCTGTTTGGGGTGTTTTAAAACCGGGCGGTGCATTCGAATTGCACCATGGAAAAGATTCTGTTCATGATATTGCTAGCTTTGCTGCTGAAAGTAGCAAGGCAACCACGGTACATATGCTGTCAACAGAAGATATATTGTCAATTATGAATAATGAAAAAGGTAATTGATGCTTTGAACACAGTTTTCTCTATGCATTTTCTGGTGTATTAACAGGTTTTTTGAACTCACTGTACCAAACGATAGGATTCATTTTGTGTTACGGTAATACAGTGAACTATTGCTATGAACTATCTCGATCTATTAACAATTGAACTTACAAAATGAACTTTTGCTTATGAAAGAAAAATCTTAAATATTTTGATGCTATTTTCAGCAAATGAAGCCTGGCTTGTTGACTGGTATGCTCCTTGGTGTCCACCATGTATAAGATTCCTACCAGAATTGCGGAAGGCGTCACTTCATTTTGAGCCTTCTGTAATAAAGTTTGGAACTGTGGACTGTACGATACATTCAGTTGTTTGTAGACAATTTAATATACGTTCATACCCAACAGCAATGTTGGTCAACAATAGCAATACGAATTTGTACATGGGAGATAAAATTGCTGCTAACCTCGTTGAATTCATTATTGAAATGAAGAATCCTACAGGTACAACTAGCAAGAATTATAATCCGTAGAGTTCTAATCGCTTGTGGATTCAAAATAAATAAACTTATGTTTTACTCTAATTTGTACAGTAACAAAATTGACAGCGAACAACTTTTATAATACACTTGGTGAAAAAAAAGCTGATGAAATTTGGTTCGTCGATTACTTTGCACCGTGGTGTGGTCCGTGTCAGCAGTTAGCTCCTCAATTCACCTTGGTAGCAAAAGCATTGCAACTGTTACCAAATGTGTACGTAGCATCGGTTGATTGTGAAGCGGAATCATCTGTTTGTTCGAGTCAAGGAGTTCGAAGCTACCCAACCATGAGATTGTATCCTGCAGGCAGTGAAGGTCTCAACAGAGTTGCGTAAGTCGTGCTGCTATTGTTTTATTCCGAATTCAAACATACCGCATTTGTCTGTATAACAAATTGGCATATACATTTTTAGTCTGTATAATGGTGGAAGAGATTCTCTCTCGATGTTAAATTGGGTAACAGAATTTCTCCCTGTAAGAGTCGAAGATCTGAATACAGATAACTTTGAGAATAAGGTCCTACCACGACGTGAACCATGGTTGGTCGATTTTTATGCTCCATGGTGCCACCATTGCATTGAACTTCAACCTCATTTTAATATCGCTGCTCAGGTAAATATGGTATATCAAATCATCAACTTTCCAGTACTCTGGTGCAATGATATGAACATTTTATATTCTATTGCAGTTGCTGGAAGACAAGGTGAAATTCGCCAAAGTCAACTGTGAAAAATACAGAGGACTTTGCAGACAGGCAGGGGTTCGAGCATATCCTACAGTATTGTTTTATTCGCCTAAGCAGAAATATGGAAATCGCTATGAAGGAAATCCTGTAAATACAGCTTCGGTTAATAATATTTTAAGTGATGTTGACTCCCTGTTAGCTACTTTGAAAATAAGTCGAGATGAGTTATGATGGCAACAGATTGGTAAGAAAAATTAAATCTAGCTATGAATTGATCTGAACCTAGAATCTGTCGAACAAGTTTGGTAATTGATAATAAATTATAAGAATAGACTACCGAATGCCGGAAAATGCGATTCATTTGCGGATCATTTTTGTACACATAATACTTATAGTAGAATGCTTTTTTAAAACTCTACAGTAGCTAAGATGCATTTTTTTATAAATTGTTTACTAAGTCGTATGTATATTAGATTACCTGCAAAATTACAATATTAATGATACCTCAACATCCTTTGTTCTGTCAAGTTGGATGGACTTCTGTTAAAAATGGGACTGGCATTTTACAACCAGCATAGAATCTCAAATCCAGGAATTTGTAAGATTGAACTTAGTGTTTGTATGAACAGGTAATATACACTTTTGGGTAATAAATTGTACGCGCATCATCAAATTATGAAAATATGTACAATAGCGAATGTAATTTTACTTCTCTTGACATCATCGTTTTATGTAACAAATGAATCACTTCTGAAAATGATGTGGACGTGAATTTAGTGAAATATTTGTATCATCCATAACATGAAATTTATTACTATCTGATTTCCCAAGCTGTTGAACGTACGAATCGTATGAATCATCCACTGTGAGTAGTTTTCGAACCGCTAATTAACAGTAATTTCCAGTCTGCTTCGTAAACGGTGCAGTTGTATAGACAACCAGTCCAGCTATGTGATGATCAATGATTCAATTCATGACAACAACCATCAATTTTCAGTATGTTTATAAGAAAACCAGAATGTAATACAACTGTTAACATTACTGGGGGAAAAAACAATAATCGTATCAAACAATGAAATAATTCTGTCAAAATTTGATACCACGCGTTAACTCAATAAAGTTATTTGATATTTGAAGCCGCTATATATATATGTATATGTATAGCAACTGAAATATTTGAAATATTGAACAAGTATATTAAGGTACAGTCCTAAACACATAAAATTTACGCTCACTTATAAGGACAAACGACGGCATGTTATTTTCTTATTTGAAATGATACGGTATAACAAATTGATTTTCTTTATGAAACTATTTTGTCAAAACCGTATCAAATAAACTTCTACCCTTAGAGTAGATATTCCAAATTATCGTCAGTCATAGATGATAGGTGCATGGTATGAAAATTACACAAGATGAATGCGTGGCCGCATTGTGACTTGTAGAAATTCATGTGTGAAATGAATAGTTTGTAATCGCAATGAAACTACAATTAACAAATCTTACATGTACATACCAATGCTATGAGCAATATCGCGAGTGATGCATTAATTTACAAAGCATGAAAGAAGATAAATATATATTTTTTCATCGGTCAACCAACCGCTCTATATAAATAAAAAATCGTCTTACAAAAGTAATGACTGGTTTTTAAAATGTAGCATTCAGGACAACTGCTATTTTTGTTCCTCGTAATTTTTCACCTATTTCAAGTATAAACCAAACGTATATTGAATATAGATGTATAAAAACCGAACGTTATTTTTTTTTCAACGTTACAGTTACAGCATATTTTTGTATTGAACTCTATCATTCGATACTGAACATCGTTAAAACCTGTTATTACCTTTTGAATACAAATTCACTTCCAACACAAACTGAAATGTGTAATTTCGATGTCTATAACTCGAAATATCAAACTCTATTTTCAGAAAATGGAAATTTTTACAGATGAAAGGTCCGAATCACAGACATCCATCGTGTAAACGATGCAGAATATAACAATAACGATTATTCCAAACATGTTCATTACAGTCAACTTACTCATTCAGGTGGAAAAGATTGACCATTTCGGATAAAACGATGTAACATCTTTGTCATTCGCACCTAAACCTCAATTTTTTTACCACATCAATATTCATGCATCAGGTTCCTGAAAACTTGATTGTGACGCATCCAGATATTACGATACATGAAATAATATTCCTGCCGAATAATTGAACGTCACATGAACATCTATTAACATGCGAATAAATATAATACTCAGATATGTTTGAGGATAACTGTGATAAGAATCGAAATTTACGGAATAATAAATTATTATATCAAATTAATTAAATACAAGATAAAAAACCTAAAGATTATTCACGGAAATAATCTGATTTATCCAGCCAATGAAAGCTGACACTTTTACATAGACTCCAGGTACATCCACTCGTCCGCATCCAAATCCCCATGAAACTAAGCCGGCCAATTCGTAAAATCCTTCATCCTGACAAACCAACGGTCCTCCACCGTCGCCCTGTCATAAAGAATAGTGCAAAATAACCAAATGAATGGCAGAATAAGGATCAAGTACAACTCATTAAATTGGAGTACTTCTGATGAAACAATATGATACAGGAATGCGATTGGAATTTATTTAACACGCTAGCAGGAAGAAAGTTTACTTACTTGGCAAGCATCGTTGCCTTGTTCACCGCCAGCACAAAAACTACTTGCTGGTAATATGAATATTTTCTCAGTTACAGCATTCACCTTTCGAATACATTCGGCATCACTTACTATAGGAATTTCTGCTTCACGGACTCGCAATGGTATGGGACCAGCTATGAAAAGAATAGGAAGATTTTTTTCTATGCAACACAAGCTCCACGATCCAAGATTTTATTGAACACGCCTCACCTTCTCCCATGTAGCCATAACCAGTAACCGTACATCTCTTTCCAGCTGTATGACTCACCCCCCTTGCTGGTAAGCATACTAAGCATACACCTTCTCGTAATTCGGCTTGACCATGTAGCTTTAAAAGCGCAATGTCGTTATCAAGTGTCTGGCTATTGTGATTGTGATGAATATACGTCGTTGCTACGCGTAACGTTTGAGCTCCTGGACTGCCATACTTTCTCGTAAGGTCATGATCACCTACTCTGACATATATAGCATCTCCTGAGCGAACGATGCTGAAAATGAAAGAAATATGTTTATTATTATACAGCTACTGCGATTTTTTTCAGGATGGGGTGAATCGTCACAAAATGATCTCGACTTAAAGATACTTAATATTAACAATACTAACTTGGTGACGCAATGAGCCGCGGTGAGAACCCATTGGGTTCCTATAAGCGCGCCGCCACAAAGATACTGATTCAACGAGTTTATGAGTGCCACTTGCCAACACCATTCATTTGCATCGGCATCCTCTCCTCCGACCACTCGAGCTTCTCTCATTTCAGTAGAGGCTTGAATTGGACCTCGTGATGTGCCCTTTACACCGCATACATATTTGCCATATATTGGTGCCCGTGTCGTCGTTGCCAAAGTGGTTGTCTCATCTGTCACAAAAATATTCTAAATTTATTTCATCTCTTTGTCATATTTTCAGACTACTTACAAGTTGTGCCAGAAACCGGCGTTGTGTACGGTCTCGACGTTGGATTCATCGACAGTATTGTATCATTTCTGTTTGCTGCTGTTTGCTGACTGGAATTTCCATCTGTAAGTTCTCTGATTAGTGATTTTGGGGCGCAGCATTGGTGCCCTAATTTTTTGCACTTGAAGAGATCTGTCATTTCAGCATTTCCTAAACAAAAACATGGTTGATAAATGTTTCGAGTGGTAAATTATGTTAATGTCAGCAATAAATTTTTGTGTGAGTAATTCCAACTCAAATCTCACAATGTAACAACTTTGGCAACGATTTTGTACTTTGAGAAAAATTGAAAGCGATAAAAATAATACTAATACCCACTTACTGAAACAAGTAAAAGACAAGTATGAGACTATGCACGAGCCTGGACATTCCGGACGTGGATCAGGTGGTGTCGGGACAGTAGTTGTCGCTGGTCTCGACGCTGTTGGTCTCGGCCTAGGACGTTGCGTAGACTGAAAAGTTGACTCGTGAACAATTATTGTTATTTCTTGCAAGTCTTACTAGAAAATTATGAGCAATCGACATTTAGATGTGTCGACCCATTTTTTTTTTTTTTTTAGATAGTCGATGGCAATCAAGTTATGAAAAATACATTATTGTTTTCCATGTGTTTGAAAAATATATTATGAGTGTATTTTCAGGAAACTTACTTGCGACGGACTTTTATTATTTACACAGCACACGTAGCCTGATTGGCAAGTGGACGTTTTGCCTATGAGAACAGATGGTCGTTCACAAAATGCAGCCATAATGTTCAGTAAGCAAACGCCAGGACACCGGGGAAGTTTTGCAGGCGGAGGTTTGGTTGAAGGTCTGATAGTCGTCGTTGTTTCCTTCAATTAAGGAAGATTACAATCTGATGAGTATGTATACATTTTATTTTGAAAAGATCAAATTGCTGTCAGCATGTTTTTTGATCATGAAGAAACTTGTAATTACCACTCTTTGTGGGGTGTTGGTGATGCAGCAGCTACCATCGCCGGGACAATCAGCATCCCCATCGATGTTGTCGCAAAATAACGCGAATAGTCCACTGACACATTCTCCTGAACAAGGTTTTTGGGAAACTGGTTTTGTTTTTTGTGTCGAAGTCGTTACAATCGTCGGAGCTGGGGTTGGACTAGAAGTTGCTGCTGTGGTTGTCTGGGTGGTTTTCTCTGAAGTCGTTGCAGGTTTACGTGTCATATTTCTATCAATGACTATCAATTCCGGAGGTGGATTGTCACCGTAAACATCTCGTGAAACGCAGCAACGTAATCCGTCTTTGCACAGTCCGTCCACGGCTAAAACAGCCTCGCAATAGTCAGCTATTCGATCAGCCACACAAATTCCAGAACAAGCTTTGTCTGAAAACAGTTCAAAAAGAGTCGTGTTTTTTTATTGTAATTATTTTTCCTATTATCTAACATTTTGAAGTAGTTATGAATTGTTACCTTCCGAATGCTTGTCCTGTGCTTCTTTTTGTTTGGTCTGCAAAAGATACCATTGTGTAAATAAGGAGTAAATATTTGCGACCATCATTGATACAGTTTTCACTATCATGTATGACTACTTTAAATTCAAATGCTCATTTTGTTTCATAGGTACGAACCGTCGTCGGTTTTATCGTCGTTGGATGAGTGATAGCCACTGCTGAAGTCGTGGTCAAAGCCGTGGAAATGGTAGTGACATCAGTACTTGGTTTCGTATCGATACCTGTAGTCTTATTATCACTGTATTTGATACTTGAAGCCTCGTTGGATATAGTATTATTGGCAGCTGCCTCCACGCAGCATCGCATACTTGCTGTTGGACACTGGACATCCTCGAGTACTTCATAGCATATGAGGGTAGCTAATGCGTGTACGCACACTCCTGGACAATCTGCACTATTGGCTGTGCTCGTTATCGAGTCCAATAGCCCTGGAATTATAAAATGATTGATTTTCCACTGTTTGGTTTAAGTTTTGATAGTTTCGAAAATCGACGGTCAAAAACGTTTTAATTCAGTGCAGACCTATGTCAAATTTTTTAGCTGCGCTCCTCAACGTCTACTTTTGTAAGGCATTCAACATTTTTGAATTGTTTTTTCGCATCAAATTTGTTTTTTATATCCGGAAACACGTAACAAAGTGTAAATTTACTTTCAATGTAACGATTGTTAGCATTGCTGAAGCTATTTTTCACCCACAATCCGATCTCTACTATGCTGCTGAACCGTAATCTGTGCTAGATTTCGCACAGGTCGGTTCAAACCTATTTGTATGTATATAGTAATGCCAATTGCTTACGATCAAAATTACAATAATTATCTCTGTACTGAAGCAAATCTGTTTTTCAGAAACCCGTGAGAAAAGTTCATTGCACATTTCGCTAACCGTGGATCTGCGCATCGATTATTCTACTCTTTCCATCGCGTCGAGTATTGTATTTACTGTTCGTTCATCGGAGGCGACAAATCGAAAAAATGATAATCTGCGATTAAGTATTCGGATAAACATATGATGATATATACAGCAATATCGTTTCGTGAAAGAAATCGGCAGGGGGAAAGCTTTTATCGCACATGAGATACATAGTTGGAATGGCGTACGAAGGCGTACAGGAACTCGCGTCCCCGTTTTAAAAAGAATACCAAATCAGTATGTCATAGCTCAGCAGCCAAGCAGTTCCCAACAAGTTTGAGCTACTCGCCAACTTTTTTTGCATATGCACTATCCGGATGCAACGCAAAAACGTAGCTGACTTTCCGCCAGTACAGACTGTGAAATAAAAACCCAAACGCGATGACGAGATCAGAGTGAAAATCGTCTGTCAGTACCTACGTCGAATTCAAGATTTAATATGCAACATTCCTCAATGTTATGCTCACATAAAGTTACTACTGCAACAAAACTTCCGGTGTACTATTCACCCAACGATAATGGGGAACACACTTGCAGGTACTGGAATTTCAATGAAATTTTCCAATTGATCGATGCAACGGTAAATCTGAACATCCACATATCATTTGAATATCTCATTTTATTTTCCGCATTCACCGCGTGAGAATATACACCGCGTATGATCCGTACGCGCTGTATTTATATGCACATATACATACGTGACAGGGATAATTAGTGTGCATGTATTTACTCGCACGAAGAAATCCGTGTTATCTGTACACCCGTAATACAATTATACATACCCATATCCAACGTTGTAATCTCAACGTTGGCACATTGGCAGGCATAACGGCCCAAACAAATATAACGGGAGTTAATAAGCCAGGCACAGAACAGACCTGAGTCTCTTTCCCCTCATTTTCTCTCTCTATCGACCTTCCCCTCCGGCTTCGCCGTCTCGTTATTTTTTTTTAATTTTTTTTTATCATTTCTCTGCAAGTTTTGTTTCGTTTGCGATTATCCCGAATGCCTACGCGCGTATTCATAACTTTTTATACATGTACGTGCATTCATGTCAATCCGTACACCGATGGTCTACCAAAATTATTGGTAATAACTTGTAGAATGTAATTTAACACTTGCTGTGCAGATACTGCTGTTGTTAGGGAAATCTTTGGGATGATAATCGCGACAGTTTTCATTTTTTCCTCAAATATTATCTGTTCAGAGGGACGTTTCCAGACAGGTAATGAATTACCTACGTTTTTTCAGCCTGAATCTTCAGTGAAGATCTGAAACAGTTTCATTAACTCTACCTACAAGTAAATTACTAATGATTGATTATAATTGTTGTTATTATTATTATTGTTGTTGTTGTTGTCGTTGTTATTTTTGTTGTTGTTGTTATGCAAAATGTGTTGCGTAAAAAAATGTTCATTTGAAATTGTGAAAATACTATCAGGAAATTCTCACGCGCATTTCATTTGTGAAAACAATTACGGTAAATATTATATTTATTTACCACACCAGTCTGCAAAATTTGCTGAGATCTATACAGTTATGGTGTACAATATTATTTTCCTAAACCAGTTACCATTAACGAGCATAACGGATTTTCATGTACGTACATCAACGTTTCTCGATGCATTTCTTGCGCGTATTGTATGGTATTATAAGGATTATCAACAATGAATCTTGATATTTTTGCAAAATCACATAAATTTGTTCAGCTTGGTTTTCCACAGCGATGTTGAAGGAACGTAACGAACACAGCGACATTTTTAGATAGGTATAGTTTGTCTGGCGGATATTCTGGTTCTGTTCGGTTGATCGAGACTCAATGTTTATTCTAATCCGAACGTTATTTCGCGTATATCATCTCCCATCGCTTTGATGACGGCATTTCAATCGCTAATTTGGATTCTGGGTTAAGCTTGTAATTATACCCACGCTGAATATTCGAACATATTTACAATAGCAACCTTGGAATTGTTCCGTTAGAAAAAATTCACGTCATAAAATTTCATATGCGAAGTTTTCGGCCTAACGTTAAATATACCGTAACTTCTATGACGTACGTCTGGAATTTCCTGTAGATATAAGTTTTCGTCCAAAGCACAGATTTCTACAGAAAAACGCAGAAAAAATATTCTCGTTCGTCGATTGTCATTAAAATCTGACTGCAGTTTACCGATTTCGCAACAATGTCTTATTATCATGCGGAGGTTCTTCAATACTTGTCGATACGTATTGTCGGCGACATTTTTAAGATCTGACCTGAGACAACGGTTAATTTTTCAATTTGCGGGGAAATTTCATATACGGTTTTTATGGGTCACTGTCACGCGACTTTGCGCAAGCCTATGTTATCGTAGGAACGAACCGTTCAGAGATTTCCTTCACTCCTCGGTTATCTAGTCTCTTAATTGCGAACGCGATCAAAGATCGTGACGATCTAATTCCCGCCATCCTTCGACGACCGCGAGTAACTCGGAAATTCGAATTTTACTTATAAAAAGTAGGCGATAGATGAAAAACTGTGAAAAACTTCACTTCTCGTTCAGTAAATTCAAAGATGTAAAATCCGACCGCGATAACGTATCTAGGAAAAGCAGCGGTACATTCAAATGACGGCAAACGGTTAGACTTTACACACTCGAATCCTTCTCGTATATTTCGATTAACGATGTACAGTTACCGTATAACAGTGAACTCTGCTGATCATTTTCGATCATTTATTTACATTTATTCCGTGTACAACGAAAATTTGCACGACGAATACTAATAGTCCAAATACTATTTAATGCCATAGGCTTGATACCCCGTCTACCAGAAGACATTGCGAACGAGGACGCCAAATAATGTCAGATGTACGGCTGAAAATGCGACGAATGATGAAAACAGTTTCGCGTCCGGTATATACCTACAGCGCGGATCGTGACCTTGATAATAAAAGTGACAAAGTTATACGTAAAAATATTTCACCAGAGAGAAAACTGCCGGCTAATGAATCGTCTTCCTCAGCTTGGATGGCGTTAAGGGCGAAGAAAAGCAAAACGACTACCAGGAGGCCCCCGCCGAATGGACCTCGCAGCTGCATTTCGCCTCTCCTTGGTATGAACGACTTGACAGACACTTGACACTTGCGATTCACTTTGCACGTGCTTTTCCGTTTGCTTACTCGGTCAACCGGTGTTTCTGATCATATAACCGATCGGTACGGGACCTCATCGCCTAACTGACCGCGTCGGGAAACTATACTACTGGGCCAGCAGCTAGCCAGAGTAGACGCGTGTTCTTCGGCACACGAAGACCCCAACAGTTTCATACACCCGTGTATTCACGGTCTACGTTCCCTTGCCCCCCGCCGCCCCCGCCTCGTACTTCAGCTTCCCCCACGTTCACGGTTAGCCTTGCCCCAAGAAGAAGAAGAGGAAGAAGAGGAAGAAGAAGAAGAAGAAGAAGAAGAGGAGAAGAAGAGGAGAAGAAGAGGAAGAAGAAGAAGTCGAGGTGTTCGTTGTACCGGCTCGAGTGTGGCGTACATAAGTATATGGTAAAGGTATATACTATATAAAGAATAGCGGTACCTCCGCCACACGTGTATCCAGCTATCTATCGATAGGCGCTGTTGATGACCCGCGCCGCCAAACTCTTGCTCGATTTCCATCGTTGTACCGATCCGATACGTGACAAACATATTCCCTGTCGGCTCGATTGACGACGTTACTGATTTTAAGTAAAGTTGATGATCGTGAGTCGATTTAGATGCATTCGGGTAATAATTTTCTACTCGGGAAAACGTTAAGGGACGAGTTGAGTAAGATTTATTGCGAAATAGGGAACGGATATGAAAATAGATAGTAACGTGTATCAAAGGTTTCCTCGTGTTCACGGAGGAATACATCGATTTCCGAAAATCCCAGTTTGTCTTATTCGTAGTAGCGATTTTGTTATTCCAAAACCTATTCACATCCTTCATACATGTACGGGACATGTCAAAGGTTACGAAAGGTTACGCGAATCGCTATGCGGCGTATAACCGCAGACGTCGGAAACCAGTCAGCCAACCAACGAAGCAGCAGAAGGTAGCACAACGGGTTGAATCGAGAGCCGGACGTAGGTATACCAGCGACAGAGCTGGTAGCACTTATGGTCCAATAATAACGTTATCACAAAAGATATCGTTCCATGGCCCATTGTGCACAACGCATGCTTAACAACGAAGACAAGATGCGATGACTTTCACCGGGTCGAGTACGAATATGAAACAAAAATGTGTACGCTTCGATGTAGCTTGTTTGATTATTTGATGAAGTGAATTTGCAAACTTGAAACGGTGCTTGACCCGAAAAATTCTATGCTAATTACCACAAATTGCATTCTCCCTGGAGGGATATCGAATGATAGTAAATGTAAATGATACAGCATCGAATGAAGACGATGAAAGTTATGCCACGTCATTTCGGTAAAAATTCTCGTATACGATAGTGTCGGCGATTTTTTTATTTCTTATTCGAAGATTCAATTTTTTTTAATGATTTTTATTATGGCAATTTGGCTAGAGGCAAATACAGGCTAATTAATGGATCCGCGCAGCAAAGAACGAGGACTGTAAATAAAACTACATGGGACAATTACACGCGACATTTATGCGCTTCAAATATTTGTTAAATGAATTATTGTACGTAAAAAAATATTGGATTATCGTAACAAGAATTCAGAGCATGGTGGACAGAGATGAGATTGTTCGCAAATTATTTCAGTAAATGATCGAATCGACGAGGAATACTTTATGCAGGATATTCTTATTTTATTACGTTCATCATTAACCACAGATGATAATACTTTTCTACTTGTGTGGTATAATTGCGGTATTATGTATCGAGTATCGACGTATATATCTCTTCGGACCACACAACACCCGTAGTCTCGGAAACCTGAATCATGGACACTTTCTACAGTTCCCCGTTTTATCGATTGATCATACTTCATACCGAGAAAGAAGTGACATTTGAAATATAATCGAGATTAGTTCATCTCATTTACACAGCATCGTGTTTAACGTGTACCAAGCGTTTTAAAATTACTAGTAAAATACTTTTCGTTAGGTTAAATCTACGGGACAACAATTTAGTAATTGTCATACTCTACATTTATTCCGCGCGGCAATATCGGTTTATTTTCTCTGGTCAGTCTGATGCCACGTTGACGATTACGTTCGATTTCGTGTGAACCATGGCAGATTGAGAAAAAATATCCCGTATTTCCAAGCACTGGTCTAGTCCATTACTTAACGAGAATTTCAATACCCACAGAAATTTGAAGCAGATCAGGTGAAATGATATCTGTGACAGATAATGTTGTGGTTGGTCTCCATGACGTCAATATGACGAACGCACGGTGACTGGTCTTGTCTACGTACGAACAGAAGCACCTACCCGACTAAAACACTCTCCAAAAATGTATTCTTACACAGATAAGATACCGTGAATTGTCATTATCGAAAAAGTTCTGGTTCATTTTCGAGTTATCTGGTTGTTGTTCGAATGGATTTTTACCAAATATGCAACCCAAACGGTGTGGAAAAATCAATTTATTCAACAACAAACAAATTATTTGGAGTTCTATATTCTCGTTGAGTTAAGGTTTAGTTTATATGATCGAAGTCGTGTAATCCCAAGGTTGTCCACGACATAAAACGACAACTGTGACAGGAGCACGTAAAGTAATTCGCCATATATACGATTCGAACCACTATTTGTCAGTTCAACATCGTCCTTATACCGTTTCTGTTTGAATGCTCACGTTGCCCGAATTGGCATCAGCATAAAATGATCACCAAAAACTATTTTCAGCGGAACATCAACGGGCATTATTACGAATAACGGAAAATAAGAATAGTTTCGTCTGTTGACGATTGAAGTGAGGGATATTAGGAATGAGAATCAATATTCAATACCCCCGATTCCCAAAAGTAACGAAGTAGCAAAGACGGTATAATTTGTTATACCATATTGATGCAGAAATAAAAAAAAAATCTTATTTAAATAATTTCCGTCTCAGATAATCAACGGCATTGTCGTTTTTTATGGAGAAAATAACATTGCTGTAATGGTCTATGCGGTCCGTATAAAAAGTTAATGGGATCCGGGTTTTTCTCATTTTTCCGTTTTATTAACATTAAAGTCAAGTACCCGTGCATTTGAATAATGACACTTGCGTGTTCTTCGAATAACTGAATTATCCGTAGAAAGCTGTATTTGAAAGAACTACATTCTCATTCGAGCAGATTAGAACATCTTCCATATTGACACGAAAGTATATTCGACCCTGCCATATTTTCACATCTATATTTTATCAATTTTGACGATTCTCCCTGGGTGGTGCGAAATATTCTTAACGTAGGAATTATCAATGATAATCGCCTCTTTTTTTCTAAAAATTGTGAAATAATACGCCTTTGGCGCCCTTATTATTTAATTCGTGGCGATCGATGACGTTTCCTAAAAGCACGAGTTTTCGTTCATTCTGATCACAGGAATTATCTGGGGAAGGAACTTTCTTTCCGTATGCGTCGGACAAACAAATTTTCGTAGACATCAATACATTCCGCGATAGACAAGATGGAAAGGTCGTGGCGCCACCCAGACGTCCGCCATGGGCGACCTACTTTGGTAAGGGTGTGTCGGGGCTTGTAGTAAATCGTTATCCTTTGGCCATTTCATCGAAAAAGGTATATAAGAAACTTTGACTGCACCCGATTCGATGTCGCTTCAGTCTGGTAATCGCAACATCTTATCTTGATCCTTACGATTTCATTCGATCATAGAAATTACGGTTCGATTTCTCTAAATGCATTTAATACTTCGTATGTAATTAAATTGTGTTATCGTTAAACTAATAATCTTCCAAACGCATTTCGCATCGAACACTGCTGACTGAATGTGAATGTATTAGTTAATGAGCCGGTGTGTTGTGACAGTTTGAAAATACTCGATCTTTCTCTTTACTGGCAAATTAATCTGCGAAACTCAATCATGAGGTCAAGCTGCTGAGAAATTTTACGATATGAAGCTACGTTGATCGTAATATCGACGGTATGTTTGACAATTTTATTTCCAAATATAATTCGACATTTCACCCAAAAACAACAATCGTTTGATCTTGTCATCGACACCAGCGAATTTATACTCGCTAGCAATAGTAACGAATAAATTATAAATCAAATAGCTTATGGCAAATTATAATTCCTGCCATGCGAAAATACAAACTATTTTTTTTTATATCCGTTGTTTTTATTAAATTATCATTGAACTTGTGCCCAACGTTGGATAACAGTCGATGCTTACGCGATGGATGACACAACGTCCTACTTTAGAGAGTCTGTAAATATTTCCAAGAATTATTGATGGATCAAATATTTTCAAAATGTCATAAAACTTGTGTGTCCTTGACGTTGACATTACGAAGGATGATGACCTCGGCAATCGCGTCGACAAACTCTCGCGTGGCAATTCGATTGGTACCTACATTCAGAAACTCCACATACAACCAAACCAATTATTTTACTTACTCGAGTGAATTATAGGATCGCGATATATAATTATAACTTGTATCACGCAATGTCGCTAATGCAGCTGGTCGTAATCGCTCTGAAAAATGATCGTTTATTATTTGGCTTATCCCGAGAAATGAACATCTGTTGTGCGAGGCTGGAACTCGTCTAAAAAAAAAGCAACAGGACTGCAAAATCACTGGATGCTTTACCAAGCGTTACGTTAATACTATCGTATCATATCAATCATACTAATGTAACGAGTGTTCCCTTTAAATCCTACTTGTCGACAAAAAAATAATCATACCAACAATAAAATAATGCGACGAGGGATGCGTAGTTCACAGTGGAAAAATACAACGTAGGTTCAGGTTTGTATATCGCAGCCATAAAATGAAACGAATTACAACGTTAATGTTATAATTTAATGTCATTTATATTACATACGGATGTAATCAACTGTCTCGTTAACGCGCTTACACAACTGACACTGTCTTATGTTTAGCAATGTTATATGTAGCAAGGATATCATCATCAGCAACGTAATTATTATTATTACTATTATTATTAGTGTTATTATTGTTGTCGATGTATGATAGCAAAGTTTACGAATTTCCGTGCATTGGACCATCGCCGATGTATCGGGTCTCCATTCTCTCCCACATCTCGGAGGAATCCTCAGCCAAGTTAGAAATCGTAGAGTATGTGCGAGCAGTGTAATGTAGGAACGAAGTGATTCACGATGAATCATCCGTTTGTTCTCGTGAATTGCAAGACGAATCATAAGTTTTATAACGGTACGACGGTTACGACCTCGGAGGCGTAAAACCCATTCAACGCACATCGAGTCTTTCGCGATGTCACTCCTTGCCACTTCTACTTTTGCACGTTTTCTGTGGTATCGGAAGCTTTTGAGCTCTCAGACCTCAGTTCATTTGCATCGACGCATCCATTTTCTGACTCCGACATGCTTTTCACGTCCGGAATTTTATCCGTACGTAGGACCCGTGTAGTTGTTAAAATAAATTTTACGGAATTTCGTATCGGTCGCGTTCAAAATTATTAATTAGTAAAACATGCGTTCTGGATCGAAGTGTTTTCTTTTTAAACCAGTATATAAGTACTCATTACTCATTCCTTTACCGATACACTTCGAAACTCCGAAGTAATCGGGCACCGTTCGAAGAATTGGATAGCTTACCGTCGGGCGATCGCAAACGAACCGTGAATACGTATTTTATCAAAAGTTATCAAACAATTTCGATGAATGTCAATTCAGTCAGTTATTCCGAAGTTCAACTGATCAACATATTTTCATGCTTTCAAGAAATTTATTTCAAGTCGACGGTACAGCGTAAAATGAATAGCTCGCAATGAATAGCTGCTGGGCAGTGGTAATTTTTATTGCATACGCTACACGACCGAGGCTCTACGATCCGTATATCCGTAAGATCCGTATACGAATTGGATAAACATTCCACAGCAGGATAGTATAAGCGGCAGACCTACTTAATCGATAAAATCCGCGTCACATCGTCCGTGGTACCTATCTTTCCGTCCAATGATTTTTCAAAACTATCGGAGGTTTTCATTAGTATTATAATCAAAAAAATACAAGTAGGTACCGTATAAATTAGGTTTTTTGTGAAGACAATTTATACTTGAATTCGGGAATATTACAATATTTCAGACATTCGAATAGCTGAGTTTAACAATGGTCGACTGCGAATTTTCTTTTTCGTTATGTAAAGTGAGAGATTTCTCTCCAGAACTGGCAAATTATGTGGCTGACGAAGGGATAGGTACGTGTCACTTGCGAGTCTCAGGTGGTACCAACCATAGGAAAGCAGGTTCAGCCTCATCCCAAGGTCTCATCGTAGACAAATGTTAGAGTTCACGAAAGTGGGAAGTAAAGGTTGCACGCTACCCAGCTCCAACCTGGCCTACTTGTTCAATGATTACGCCTCTCGAGAAGTTTATATAACGAAAATAAGTAATCAACATCGATAGTCTCAGTAGCGAAATCTCGATCGATTTTTTCTAGCCCTTGATGGTTGGCTGGTTCCGCCTTCGAACCATCCGTTTGTTTCTCTTTTAGGTTTTACCAATACAAGCAGAATATCATACGAGAACGCCACACGTATCAACTCACACGTCTTACCGATGAATCGATTGATACGATGCCATAAATATTGATTCTAAAGCTTGCGCATCAGATATATGTATCTGATGATACACATATCATTCGTCTCATCGGTGAATAATTCAAATATCTCGAAGGATAGTTGCACGATGGCTTCGTACGTCATCAACAACGATATGTATGACCGCATTGATTGATACGTCATTATATATCTATACAGATGATTGGTACCTAATGAATCATCAACAATTACGCAGAAGCGTTGCTCCGATTTTATGATTGTTATCTCGAAATAGGTATATTCATCGTACTGATGTACAAAATCTATCTACAAGCCGGTTCTAGTCGGGTTGTTCCGTTCAAGGTTAGAATAAGAGACGGCATGGGTACTTTCCCAAGTTTAATCCTTCTTCAATAGATCTACATGGGATACAACGCATTTCATTGCATGTGTTGAGGACGCGCGTCAAACACCAGCCAATTGAAATACCAGTAGACTTGAATGCACTTGAATGAAAATAGGCGCGGGAACGTAAAATATCTGCAGGTTATAGCCAAGACCCAGTATCGCTAGCACAGATACATTCGGGCGCATAGCAATGACGTCGTCCTCCCGCTTTCCTTGTGTCTCTAGCGTCGGCCATTACCGCCGCCACTACCGCCGCCGCGATCCACGTAACTCGTTCGCCGTATACTCCTGACACCGGCAGCCACTCCCAGACATTTCGAATCTGTCATTCGACGAGTTTGCAACCGGAGCTGTGCTTCTGGATCGAACGTCGCAGTGTTGGACATTCAGATTTGACAGTTATTACTGAGTCAGGTGAGTTTTAAAGATTATCAAGTATAACTCCGCTGATAAGAACAAGTAGAGTAATATAGGTGCATGTATCAGATTTTTCTCCGTCAGGCCGCGTTGCACACTAACAGAAAAATGAACGATCTTTTGAAATGTAAATTCATCGGATTTAATAGAAGTATCTCTACCCTGATGTCAACGTGGTACGAAAAACGAACAAGAAAGAACGGTTTACATATATTACGGCTTAGAAGAAATGTGTCGGAAATTTTTGATGAAGAATAAGACGTACACTTCGCGTCTGCCCGACGAACAAGTTAAATGAAGACGTATTGGTGCCAGAATGGCGCAAAAATCGAGGTAGTTAATCTAGTTTTATGTTTTGCTAGCGCGCGCGGTCGTGAATTTTCAACGTAACGTAAAGTACAAAAATAAACATCGTATCACGTTTGACCTTGTAAGTTCTTCGAATAGTAAACCGTTTTAGCGGATGTATGCGATTGACTGTATATAGGTAGTTCTTTTCTGGCGCGTCGACAAAAAATGGAATATTTTACATAGGTAGGACAACATTGTTCTCGAACTGATTTGACCTGTCTAGCAGATTATTTAGAATTAGACTTTCATGGTACATATTTATTTGCACAATTCTCATCGCTCATTTTTTTCGTCACATGCCACCAAACAAACGTGGTCAGACTGATCACGCCCAAATTATGATCGCACGATTATAACTGTTTGTTAATGATGATATGGATAGCATTTTCTTCTTACTCAATTTAAATCCTATGTAAAAAGCTGTTGGGCAAATTTATTTTTCGCCGATTGTAAAATTCGCCCGGCTACTTCACGTCAGCCTGATGACATCATGACGTACCATTAATTTTCTTGGATGCCGTTGTATACAGTTTTAGAACAACGTTAACAACTTCCAATCTCTGAAAGTTTGGAAATTTTCTATTTTATCTGTAGTACCTAAGAATTAACGTTTGTTTACCCACTTATATCGCATCAAAGCATTCAAAATATTATACGTTTGAAAAACTATATTTTTCACCATGTAACACGTGTAAGATGAAAGATCTTTCAGTAAATACAATGCAATCTTGACAAATCTTTACACAAATATACGAACACTGAATTTCATTCAAAATGTCTTTACGTACGTAAAATGTAGGTATATTGAATGAGTAGAGAATTTTAGGATTTCGATTATCGGTACAGTAAAATAGGTATATCATTTTGTATTACAGATATACCTTACAGCCATGGCCCCACAATACTATCACACGCAGGTGAGTGATATTTTTTTATTAAATATTACGATCATAATGTTCACTTGATCAATATAGCCAACCATGTAATAATTGCCTAAATCATTCTTAATAATTAAGAATTATTAGAAAATATATGAATGTACTTAAAAGTTGGTTCCATATTGTTGCTATAATTAATTCTTGTGGTTTATCGACTGAATTGTAGAAGAAAATACTCTTTCAAATGGTCATGCAAATTATATTCAGTATAGTTCATAATTTATTGTACCGGACTAATCCGAAAGATATATTTTCGCAGTGTACCCCTACGGTGTACCCTGCAGATCCATTCAATGCCGAAGAAGACTGTGGTCTCTTGAGGGCAGCGATGAAAGGGCTTGGAACCGATGAACAAACAATCATCGACGTGCTCGGCCACCGAGGTGTGGTTCAGCGTTTAGAAATTGCCGAGAAGTTCAAGACATTGTACGGCAAAGATCTGATATCTGAATTGAAATCTGAACTTGGGGGAAACTTTGAAAATGCTATCATAGCTTTGATGACTCCTCTGCCAGAATACTATGCTCGTGAACTGCATAATGCTATTTCTGGAATGGGTACAGATGAAGGTGCTATCATTGAAGTTCTAGCATCCCTGAGTAACTATGGTATCAAGACTATCTCGGCAGTTTACAAAGATTGTAGGTATTCGTGCGAGTTTACAAAAACTGAAGACGTCCTTGAAATTATTAATTTTTACATTTCCCTGAGTTTTGTTCATTTTGAATCCACAGTGTACGATAGCGAACTGGAAGATGACTTGAAAGGCGACACGTCTGGTCACTTTAAGAGGCTCTTGGTATCTTTGAGCTGTGTACGTTTCAATACAATTGAAGTAACAATAAGTTTTATTTTGAATGGTTCCTTTAAGAAAATAAATGACTTAACCACTTGATTGCGTTATCAGGCAAGCCGAGACGAGTCCACTGATGTTGATACAGCTGCGGCCGTCAACGATGCTACCAGACTCTTGGAAGCAGGAGAAGGTCAATGGGGAACAGATGAAAGTACATTCAATGCTATTTTGATTAGCAGGAGTTATCCTCAGCTTCGTAAGATCTTTGCTGAATATGAACGACTCTCCGGAAACAACTTAGAAGATGTTATCAAGTCAGAATTTTCCGGATCTGTCGAGGATGGCTATCTCGCGATTGGTATAACTCATATTTCACAATCCATTTTGTGCTACTTTAAATTCCAATTACCACGATTCTTGACCAATGACATACATATTTGTTAATATTCGTGTATTCTTTAGTCAAGTGTGCTCGTGACAAGACCGCTTATTTTGCGGAAAGACTACATAAATCAATGGCTGGTATGGGTACCGATGATTCGACATTGATTCGCATTATTGTAACCCGTTCGGAAATTGATCTGGGAGACATCAAGGAAGCTTATCAACAAATTTATGGTCAATCCTTAGCTGGAGACATCGACGTAAGTCGTTTGCACGTTTATATTATAGATTACCCTATTATGTTTATTTCATGACAACTTCTAATTAATCAACCCACAACTTTTTTTACACTAGTTATCCGTCTCTCAATTCACTCGAAGAAATGACAATTTATTCTATAATGAATTGATTCAAAGTGACTCCGATTTTAATAATATTCATTAACAAACGTTACACGGATAGTAATAACTACAAAACTACCGCTTATTAATGCACTTGTCTCACATTTTCCATCATTACAATAACGCTCACCGGGAGAAATGGCCAGCATGTCGAATTACGTGGTGTGAAATAGAATAACACACAGATCATGCATGAATGCGTTATTTCATTATGTTTTAACTGCATCAAATTTCAGGATGACTGTTCGGGAGACTACAAGAGACTGTTGCTTACTCTCGTCGGCTAAGATTATCTATTCACCTTGCACTATAAATATTTGTTATACTATCAATTAAACAGGACATAACGCTGAATATAAGTAAAATCTTGTACAAGTTGAATCGAATAAATAGTGTCAGTACCGTTTCTCCAACAGTATCTGATTATTGATATGATACGATCGGATAAAAATATTATCATGCTGGTAGTTATAATTAGACAGTGATTAGTACATTGTAGTATTCGATTTACATTAACGAACAACACTGTTACTGTCCACGATCAATCGTAACTCATATTTCGTTATTCAATTTACAGAGTGACTGCAGCGATGATTTTAAAAAGCTTCTTCTCGCCCTTCTTAATTAATATTAAGTCTTCATCTGAAATCTCATTGTTTAATACACTCTTATAAGTTTTATAATCATTGGACTTCCATGTAAAGTTCAAATTAACAATAAACAAATATACAACCTGAATCATTTTCTCTTTTGTCGCTTCAGACCTATATGTTCAAGATTAACAATCGTCTAACTTTTTTCAGAGTGATTGTGGAGGAGAGTGGAAAAAACTACTGATCGCTATGCTCAACTAAAGAGCAAAGGTGTTGACAAAGCTTCCAACACATTCTCAGATTTTCCAAAGAAAACAAATGCACAAATTATAAAAATGTACCACAAAATTTTATTGGTAGCATAATTATACATAAACGGGTAAAATTTTCACAGTACTTTGAAATACTTGAGGAGTATACAATCACCATCAATATCTAGATCATGTTAACCTGCGGTGACCGGTCTGAAGACCACAATCTACGCAATACAGAGTCATTGATAACATTCTCGTTAGTAGTTAGATTTACTGCATTTTTATGACCAATATCAAAACACCCAGCATCATACTGAGCTATGCGTACCCTGTAAAATGTAACCTCGAATTTTACACAGCCATGTAGATAATGATTGTTTGCATCCAAATCGTATAGACGCATACAGATCGCAGCTTCTAGTTCTTTAATGTATGGTTGGCCGATGCACATAGCTGGTGGATTTCGAACTAAACATTAATGTATCTTATTAATTATCAAATTACCCAGTTGACATATTTTCATAACACATTGATGATTCATTATTTTGAAAACCAACAAAAAGATTTCAATATCTATGAAAAACACACTCGCTAATGATATGATACTCAAGCATTTAATGTAGCAAACAACTGTGTTACTCTTGGTTTTTTTTTTTTAATTGATAATAATCCATACCATATCTAGTTATGCTACGTGAACTAAAGATGCATCACGCTTAGTATTGAGTAAAAACTTACCTGAGACTGTTTCATTAATAACAGCATACGAATCAAATGTAACAGTTACGGAAATTCCAAGATCTTTCGGGAGGTACGTTATGTTCGCACAAACTGGAAATGAGGATATTTGTTATTCCTGAATTATAGCAGTATGATAGCGCATAAATAAATTCAACTGTATACTTTTAACCGCCATGCATCTCATTAATCCTTTTCAACCTGGATTAATTTCATATAATTATCATCTTACAAATAATCAAAGTATGGACATTCAGTATTCTAAATCGTATAACAGATTTTGATCGCACTCAAATTGTATTCAAATGTATTTAATTTGAACATTTTATAAGCTTGTATGTGTCACATGTTTGTAATAATAAAAATGGTATTCAGATAACCCACGATAACAGATAATTGTGATGGCAAATAAAAAATGAGTAAGCTAAGATTGCATTGTTCGTTTCTTTAGGAGGTTCGAAACTCATGCTTCTTACTTGTCAACAATGTAAGATATTTAGATGTAGCTGTATTCCAAAATTATAGATTGGAAGATCTGCTCTCCAATTTACTGAGGCGTACAATTCCAATATCAATTCTCTTCATACTTTCATCAATTCAAACTTTTTATATTTCTGTTGTGGAAATGAATATCTTTACGAAAGCTACAGATGCCTTGCTTCATTGAAAATGAGTAAGCATGATAACGATTAAAATATTTTTAGACGGTTGACTTGAGTAGAGATTATTCCGTAGTATTTGGAATCCATGCATGCAATAGTATATAAAAAATTATAAGTAAACATATATTAATGGAATACCTGTGTCATCTAGATGGACCAAATGTTTCTCTTTGATATGTTGGCAGCAACCACAATCGTAACCGATGCATTCGCAACCTTGAAGATTTAATATCTTCGAGCGTACAATGTTCTCTGAAAATAATAATTTTATTCGATACTTAATGTACACTAAATAAGTCAGAGCTTTAAAACAAAAGAATGCAACGATGATAATCACTTGAATTATCCAGCTCGGCTGATGCGCAAATAATCAAACTTAAAAACAGTATATAATTCGTTGACGACATTTTAACGTTATGAAAATTGTATCTAGTTGTCGTCTTGTATTTTGCCTGCGATAAATAATTTTAACGAGCGACACACATAGGTATATATGCGTGAGCTTCTGTACATGAGTGAGCTTTCAATCGGGCTCCCACCCGCGCGATGCGAAAATGGCGCCGGCTTGAACAAATATCTACTCAACTCGACCAATCAGCATGACGAGAGTTCAGAGGGTATTGGCGCATATGCACAATGATCGCTAGTGATAGCCAACCTGTTGCACAGTGCAACGCCCGTCCACCTGTTGCAACCTGCACTCGTGAACGTGTTAGAAGGTGTGGTATCATGGTGCCGCCTGCTGCGCGTTTGCAACAGCAAATTTAGTCACGTAGTACTATTTTAAATTTCCCGCCACATACCAAAATGTGAAAAACTATGCTGAATCCGGAAATGATGTTCCCGCCAAATTTGTCGTCTGTAAACAGGAAAAAGCACCGTCAAAAAGCAGACGAACACTCCGAGTACATTTTTTTGAAAATAATACAGATTAGTGGGGAAGAAGACGAAGTAACTCGTAACTGATTGTAGCAATGCTGTCAATCCGTCCTCTCGAAAAGGATAAAACGAAGTAACGAATAAAAAAAGGCGCTTACGTCTAATCCTCTCAAGTAAGTCGAGTATCATACTTGATTTGGTATGACCGTAACAAAAAAATTAACCCATACTATCTCAGAGGCGCACCAATGTTGTCCGTTAAAAATGCGATTAATTAGTTAATAAAACACTGTTCCAAATCCATAACTATTTTCAGGTTGCATGGTCTATAATTTTTTTAATTATTAACGCATGGCATATTTTTATCCTCTACATCATCCTGTTGTCAGATATGAAATGTGCTTTACAGCCCGTGAGCCCTGTCATTTCAATTTGCAAAATTCAAGAGATTGACATAATGTGTGACGTGAATGAATGTTATTGAATCTTGATAATGTCAAATTATTTCAAATTGTTTATTTTCAGAGTCAACCGTATGTTGGTTGCTTTTATCAGTTTGGAAGCTGCAGCTCATCCGTGTAGTGTTATTCCATTTATACCATAGCAATGACCAGTCATCCATGGTATCGTACCCAAATTGCACTGAAACGTTTTATGGACAATTTTCAATGTACCAAATGGTAATTATTGCAGCGGCTCCCTGTAATGTGTGAAAATAAAAGAATTTTCAATACGGGTTCTTCCTTTTTTAGTCACAGCTACCAAAAAGAACTAATGGGATATGAAACATGCGAGCATCTTGTTTGCTCGTCGTGTGTACGTTCTACAACCCATTGTCCGGTATGCGATATTTCAATGGAAGATGATAAATTTCATGCTAACAATATAGTATCCAACCTGTTAAAGTATAGTAATATACTTGCACAAATAATTAGTAAATCGTAAGTATTTTGCAGCTTATATTTCTCCCATAAGTGATCAGTTCAATGACTAAGCAGCTCATAGCAATCATTCTTATATCACTATATATGCTTGCTGAAAAAGCATCCATTTACTTGACTCGAATTTCTAATGTAGAACATGCTTCAACAGAAGTTATTTTCATCCGAACAAAAGAGAAGAACCATAATGGTTATATTCTAGTTCTCGTTTACCATAAATTACAACAATCATTTTCTACAAAGACCTTTGGCTGTAATTATTTGTAGCGTGAGTTCAGTTTTTATTCTTGAAAATCAGCTGAAAATATCCAAGCAAATATTTCTGTTATCCAAATAACAATTTAGAGAATTTCATACTTTTCGTTTACTGTAGAGTCTGGCTGTCCTGTTCAAATCTTTGAGTCACAAGAATTCATATTCATATTTCAATAATGTGCAATGCGGGTAAAGTAAATAAACTTTCATTAATTTTCATTAATTATCTATGATGACCAAAAGAGACACGCAACCTAATAAGCATGTGAATCGAGACCTCGATATTTCGCATAACAGATCTCTAAGTATCCCAAAAAACATTAATAAGGTAGATGGGAAAGGTGAAACGCGATTACATGCTGCTGCTCGCTTGGTACGTATTCAATGAATTTATCTCGATGTAAGCGTATGTGAACGTGATGAATTGATATTAACGCAGATGTATTTCATTTCATTGTAGGGAAAGATCGAGCTCGTTCAATATTTATTAGATTCTGGAGCAAACCCCAACACAAAAGATCATGCAGGCTGGACTCCATTGGTAAAGATATAATTCATGACGGTCTTCCTTATTTACGTTATTGTCATTATCTGAATTACCTAGCACATTCCAAAATTATGATTATGTTTTCAGCAAGAGGTTATTAATCTTGGTTCATATGAAATATGCAAACTCCTACTTGAAAATGGAGCTCAGCCAAATATTCCAGGACTTGAGAACAGAACGGCTTTGCATGAAGCTGTGATACTAGGAAAAAATAAAGAAGTCGAGCTTCTTCTGAAATACAATGCTGATACAAACGCATATGATTCTCGTGGAAAGACCCCGCTGTAAGTCACAATAATAATAAAAACGTTTCACTTTGTGCACATGTGAACACGTACGCGTGTGATTTTAAAAAAATCGTGTGGATTTAAAGTTTAGAATTTGAAATGATATAAGCATCACTACCAAACCAAACTCTTTCGAGTCAACTTTATCAACCAATGTGGTATTTGCTTGATTGTTGCATAGTGATTATGTGGCCTCTGAGGAAATACGAGAAATGTTGGCAAATTACAAATGTTTGGATTGCACCTTGGATAAAACGTTCGAGAGCAATTCTAATATCGTTGGCTATTCGAATGCCATATCTATGTCTAACGCCACTTGTATACTTGGTCTCAATTTGAGCTCTGAAAGTTACGAGTTCCTTTACGAAGTAGCAAGGAAGCATAAAATAAAAATCGTCAAGACATTCATGTATGTATTACAAGTGGTACAAAATATTACATTCATACGAACGCACCTGTTATTATTTCATTACTTTTTCAGATCAACAATAACTCACGTAGTTGTAGAAGTCAACGATCAGAATATCACGTTGCTTAACTATGACATTCTACTAGCTATTCTTCATGGAAGATGGATACTCTCCAGTCAATGCAAGTATTTCTGCTCATTACGGAAATAAGTTTCACCGTGAATTATCCAAAACGCAAGTGATTTTAACTGATTGAAAAACGCTTCCAACCATTGGCCAACGTCATTTTCTGAGATATTCTTTGCTTTTGAGTTGGATTTTATTGGTTTAAAAACGACGTTGCGTAAAACAATAAAAAAGTTATCTGATAAAAACGGCTTTTGTTGTTACTAAAGATTCACACCTAAGGCTGTGCTCTATTTTGTGGGTGCAATACCCGATATTATTGACACTTGAGAATAGCAGCAAACTTAATGATGCTTCAGAAATAAAGGGTTGATTTGAGTTGAAAGATTGTTGGAGTAAGAGTTTAACTTTAGGTCTCACTGGTCTCATTCTGCTTATTCCAAATGGTGAACTTGAGAAATAATTAACCACCTTTATTCTGTACAACATTACATATGGATTTATCTGCACGTGAAGGCCATCTTATATAGGATAATAACTAAATAATGAGAATTACTATAATCCTATTCTGTTATTTTAAACCAGGGATCAGATTGTGTATGACGTTCGCAGACCTTGGTGAGATAGAATTATCATTATTTGAAGTACGTGGGACAAGTGGGGCTCGGACAAGCAACACACCTAGTCGAGCTCGGGAAAATGCTGAAAGACAGGTAAAAAGTTCAATTTTTGGTCATATAACGATATCAAACGGCTCCCAGCTAATTAAATTCGCTTCATTCTGTGTAGTGCAAATGTTTTGAAATTTGAGTAAGAATAATAGATTCGGCCACTTTATTTACATTCAAAACAACAGTCACTCTGATCTAATAGGGTGTTGAAGTAAGATGGTCCCTAATCGTGTTTTCAAAATAGGATTTTATTTTAAGATTTTCTAAGGTATGATTTCTTTGGAAGTTATTTTGAAACAGGTTTTGTTTTATGATTTTTCGTAGTAAGATTTTATGTTTATAGAACTCTATGATCTCACAAGCATTCCCGTAACGGTGTATGAGGTTTTCCATTGTTTTCATAGAATTGTTAACAATTTGTAAACAAGGCTTAATCTCAGTTCAAAATACATAGTGTTGTACACTACGGCATTGCTTAATGTTCTAGATTTTGAATCTACGCGATACTCGCAAATCCATATAAATTTGTACTTCAGCGTTTGGTTTCCTTATTTCGCTGGCGTCAATTAATGGTATCAAAAGAAAAATTGACCTCCCAACAACTGATTCGACTGGATTTATACGATCCGTTTAATTTCCAGAATCCCCGACTTTTTGATGGCTGTTTCTTTTTCTTTGCCATGAATAGTAGAAATACGTATTCTTTGGGCGATTTGGAGTTCACCAAGTCCACCTTATCGCGGTTGGTCATTGAAGGCCACGGGAAAGTACTCAGCAGAGAACCAAATCCAGAAGAAATACAATCAACACCAACAGCAATTCCATTCCACATCGCTAGAGAAGCAGCACACCCGTTATATAAGTGCAAACACTTTATAATTTATGTTCCAGGCAAGGATGAACCGACGGTAAAATACAATATGACACATATAAAGTCTCTGCCATTAATCTGGCTCATTGAATCAATTGAGCAATTCATGTTGCTTGATCCTTCTCACATAGGAATCACGTTGTAATTATCTAAAGCATTCTTGCGATTCCAGCATTTTAATTTTAATATTGTCTATGATTTCATGGGAAGATGAAACTCCTTACTGAATTATTTTTCTAGTTTTGGACTAATTAGGTATTTGATAATATAGATTTATTCGTTCTTTTCATTTATAATTTGACATCCCATTGAATACATGTAATTCTTAACATTTAACCGTATTGCCATACTTACGTTCAGAAAATAAAACAGGCATTAAGGACTGAAAATATCGCGAAGACTTAATTATTTGATATAAAGACAAAGTAAGTATAAAAACCAATCAGAAGCTCTAATTTGTAAAATATATATAATAACTATATTATATGCACAGAATTCATTTTGGTACCCCTCTAACAAATTTTTTGTGTTGTTATCAATTATTAAAAGTGATCATTTAAATGCTTGCGTTAACATTTAAATAATGGTTATTCTTTAAAATGAACATCAAGTCAAGTATAGGGTACGAATTCGAGGGTACAAATTGAATTTTATTCAATTAGATGAACCAAGTACACGCCTGTTTAATGGTTTCAGTTTTGATATAATTTGTTTTGCTTCCATATTCCCAGATTTCATGTTATCTTCGTCATCATTTTCCTTGTTAGCGTTCTGAAAATAGAAAAATGATCATGTTGTTTCGAAGTTTGCATACAATTCGTCCATCGCTTCTATGCCACGTGATATCGTCAACGTTAAATTCTGAAGATATTATTCATCAAATAAATTAATCTGACAAAAAAGGAGTATGAATTTAAAATTGAAGACAGATTCCAAATTCATCTTTTCATAAGTACCTCGTTATCAGCCATAACCTCATTCATGGTAGCTCGAAACCGTTCGATAATACGATCATGCGGTGATGTTGCAGCAAGCTGTCTAGGGTACTGGTAATCCTTCCGGACAGGTGTGGAACCTGACATTTTTTTTACAATTTGAAAAACGATAAACAACAGATTAGTGGTCCTAACAGTAATTAGACATCATATTTATATCGGAATGATTAACAAATACCCGTAGGGACATCTTGACGGAGATCTTCTGCCAAAAATTTTTCGACTTGATGATGCGCAGTACGCAATTTTGCGGTTATCCCATCTCTCCACTGAGTAGCTTCGATCCCTTGTGCTTCTAATTTATGTTGTAATTCTAAAGTAGCCTTGGTTGCCTTATTTTTCTGATCTTCCATGTATTCTTCATGATTTACACTCGCATCTACTACAATCTTTTGTGCCTCCTGTATATGATGCGAAAAGAATCGTAAAAATTATATTAACAGATACACTATGATTCGGAAAACTGTGAGCATTATTGCATACTGCTCGAATAAACTCTCACACGTGAGCTTGAAAAAAATATTTGTCAACAAACCTGAGCAGTTGCTAATATTTGTTGTCTATGCAAGTCAGCTGTTTCTTGCATCTTGCTAACATTTACTTGTATTGTTTCACGGTGCGAGTTCCAAGCATCGCAACGGTCTTGAATACTTGTTTGTAATTGATCTATAAGATTCTCTGCTGCAGTCACAGAAGCGTTTGCTATTGCAATATTCTAGTGGAGAAAACGAATACATTAAATATTTCGAATCATGGCATTGACTATCAAGATATTTTATACTGAATATAATAAGTATCTTTACTTTGTCAACATCATGTTGTAATTGGCATTTAACAGTGGAAATCTGCTCTTTCATTTTGTCGTCGTGTGTTTGTTCTGCATCAATATTACCATCACAACATGCAGTTACCTCTTCACGTATGCAATCAGTTGTGTGGTGAATCTTGGTAAAAATGTTATCAATATCAGCCTGATTTTCTTTATCCAAATTGTTTAACGTGATAAATTGATCTCGAAGATTTTCAAAGGCCTAATAGCAATTAATAAAGATTAGTTAAAGTTGGATTATTTGCTGAAAATCTCTCATAATTTATGTAAATCATCATGACAGTGAATCGTATACAAACCTGTGCATATGATTGTTTGTTTTTCAAAATTGCATTTTGTCTCTCTTGAATCGTTTCCGCATTTTGTTTCAGTACATTAATATTCTGCAACAATCGATCTTTGCTCGCACTCAAGTTGTTACAGATTTCATGCGTACTTGTCGCAACGTATGTGACCATTTGTTCTAATTTCTGTAATGTGTTATCACGTAAGACTTCCAGATTTTGTCGCACGTTATTTTTTACAAGTTCTTCAATTTTTGGTGCCAAAATGAGTGATATTTCCTTGAGAAGTTTAGTTTCATGTTCAGATGTTGTCGTAACATGTTCTAGATGTTCATTTATCCACGTTTCATATTTATTGAACTAGAAACAAATAAATGAATATGGTCAAACATGAATTTCAGTAACCTATCTGAGATGAAAGCTTATGAATTACTTACCGTACAATTTTCATTTTCAATTAAATTTTTCGTTACACTTGACTGCTTGCTGACAAGATCTTTCGAAATATGGCGAATTGTTGTATCGATACTTAGACTTTGTGTTGCCATCTGTAATCCTGTCAATCGGAAAAATGTGAAAAATATTTAACGATTTGCTTTACACTAATTACACATGATGTCAAACTTTACGTGCCACGGAACAACGAACATTAGTATCGCAGACATCATTTTAAAGAAAAAAAACTGAATTTTCCATTGAACTACATTCTTACCAACATCATTCTTCATACTCAGGCAAAATTGCACTAGATCTTGTGTGTAGGCTGTAAAATCTTTTTCTATTCCATTGACTCGGTTTGTCATGTCTGCTTGGAATTGATATGCAAGGGTGGTATTTTCCTGCTCGACTTTGCTGCCAATAGAAGATATAGTAATGAATTACGGTTTGCATCAACGATACTTGTCACCATAATCACAAAATTGAATACTCACTTCTTGCGATGAATTTTTTCATGCAATTTGTGGGTATCTTTTGAAGCCATCTCAGCAACTCCCAACAATTGACGCGCTTGTGATGTCAATATTTTTTCTGTTGAAACATGTTTATCGACCAAGTGTTTATGCTCATCCCGTTCTTGTTCAGTATGTCGCAATTGGACTTCGACTGCTTTCAAAATGTCCTCGATATCCTGTAATACAGATTGGATTTTAGTTAATTTGTGCAAATGAATTTGAAAGTCTGTCTGTAGTTCTTCGAAGAGATCCTGAAGTATGGAATATGAAAATAATATGATCAGTTCGTCATCATACCGACAAAAATAATATAAAGAAGGCTTACGCTTTTCCTTTGAATATCTTCCTGGAGTGCCTTTATATGATTAATTTTATCAGCAATATCTTTCTCTTGACATTCTATCTGTGCCTGCATGTCATTATAATTCTCCTGTGCTAAATAAACACCATTACGCTCCCTTGTGGCAAGAAGATCTCTTCGCAGTCGTTCAATCTCTTCCGTATACTCTTTGAGAAGTGCTTTTTTCGATAATTTCTGATTTAATTCAGGTCGGTTTGTAATATTTTTAGCACGATGTGCATAGTCCAAAGTTGACAGAGTTTCTTCTAAATTGATACTCGCTGGAGAGATTGTAGCTATTATGGATGTCTTCGTACGACCCCCCAAAGACTCTTGAAGTAAACGTGTCAATTTCGATTCCCTATCAGAATAGTTATTAATTAGGAAAGTGTAATAATCCGTTGAATATTGTTCCATGGAAACCTTTCCCATCTTTATTCTTGATATTCCAGTCGTACCTATAAGGTATGTGCGGGGCTCGCTCGACTAGAGCTGTTATCACTCGTCCTAGAGTTAGTAATGATTGATTTATATTTCCAGCCTCTCGTGCTCTTCTGTCCACGGCTCCGGAACGTCCAACATTTTCACTGCCAGCTAAGTCTACTAAATTTAACTTTCCCGTCTTCAATAACTCTTCTCCGTCTACCATATTCTCTTTTATATGTACAGTGATTGAAAATACAGTATGCGATCGGCTGCGTAAAATCAATTTTAGTAAATCATTCTATTATTTTTCTCCATGAAATAACCATAATATTTGCATTTGATTCTCATTCCTGCTTAAGTAAACTGACCTAGAATGCGCGTTCATAAGAGTCGCAGCTGTTTGTCTCTTTTCCGATCCCTTTTCGAGAATCTTGTATACTTCGCTCTTGTTGTGAACAGTGACTTCCTCCAGTCCATGAATTATAACCGATCCTTTCTTTGATGCATCTTCATATAATCTTTTAAAGCAAAGAATCTCAACCTCTTGTATTGGAATCATTAAGAATGGATAAATATAAATATATATAGGTATATAATTCGAACCTTATCTTGGATGCATCATCGTTCGGAGACAGCAGATCAAACAATTCTTCATTGTACAGTTCTAGAAAACTGACGCGGACTGAGTACTCTTGAGCATCCAATGTACGTAATTCATCAAATAAATGACTCAAAGAACGGGGAATGATACCTGCTTTGGTATCCTGTACAACATTGTTATAAAACATTAAGATCGAATTCATTATCCAATAAATCAGTTGAAATGCAGAAGATACGAAGATTATCAGACTTACACTTTCCCAATGTAATGATGGATCATTACCAACACCTTCCATAGTGAAAGTCTTTCCAGTTCCCGTCTGACCATAAGCAAAGACCGTACAGTTATATCCAGCCAATACTTCTTCCAATAATGGACTAACGACAGCATTGTAAACATTGACCTGCAAGTAGCCAAATTATTCATCATTACTAAATCACATTTGGATTCACATTTGAAATTTCATATAGTTTTCAACTCAAACTCTACAAGCAAGAGCTCCAGTATATTGTTATTAGATTCTGAATAAAAATATAAATAATATTTTTCAAATGTACAAATCTAACGACCATCTCGTGATAACGACTCTTGAATCATGGCCCAAAACTTGGATAAAGAAATAAGATGCAAAAAAAAATTACACTCCACTAATTGTAAATAATTTAGCTTTGCAATAATCCACAAATGTAATACATTGTTCACTTTCCCATTCAAGTAGACTCTACGCAACGAAGAACATACGGCATTTCATCCTAAGATTCCACATTTTTCTGATAACAGATACTTCACTCTGTGAATATGAACGTATCACGCGATTGATATTGTTATACGATACAAATCAATGCTTACCTGTTTCGATGTGGGGCCAAAAACTTTGTCGAATGTGAATTTCTTGGAAATTTTGTCCTGGGGTCTCTCGCGTACAATTATTTCTTTACTTGATGGTACGTCGACTACAGTTACAGATTTACCAATCTCAGAGTTGTTTGACGGCCTGTAATTATAAAATTTTCCTTACAATACCGATACACGAGGGAATCGGTAGTTTTTGTACGACTTTGTGAGAAATAATGAAATGGTAATTTAGCAGTGTCCTAAGTTAAATGTTCTACCAAACAATAGAGCTTATATTAGCATAAATCACAGATTACCTCACACGGACGAATACTTGGATATGCTGATTTTTTTCCTTCTTACACAAACGCGTTTCGTTCATTTTGTCGGAACGATATTTGAAAAAATTCAATACTTAGGGAGTAAGGCTTGCATCAATCTGTGACACCGTAAACAGTCGCTTCAAGTGTCCGTTAGTTTGTCAAGCAACAATTTGAATTCAGTACTTGGAATTGTTGCCGGTAGAGGCGTAGTAGCTGCATATCCATCATGGCGTTCTTTAATACACTAAGTTTTCATGAAACGTAACAATTGGGGTCGGCTCCGTACTGAAATGCTGAATGGTCAGCCAATCGTAATATACTTCTCTTTCTCTGTGCTACAATTCTGTAACTCGTTATGCTGCATAACGACTTATTTCGTTATCGTTTCGCTAATTTTAATCCATTGTATAAAAGTTACATCTGTCTAGTTTGGTCACCGTAATGGTGTGTAGGAAATAGTTTGACATATTAAGGATTAACATAGTATGAAAAAGAAGGGTGCCATTTCATCGGCAGTGAGCAGCAGCAGCAGCCGTTTTGTAATTTACGAGATATTAGTGATAATATCCAGTAACATCTAGTATGTCTCTAGTAATATCTAGTAAGTTCCTAAACCGATGCTACTGCTGCTTACTGCCCATGATATGGCACGAAAATACGACCGAAGTGACAAATCTCTACGCGAATCGTCGTAAATTCCTATATCATGAAGAATGATGCCAAATACATTATACCTTTTTCTACAAAAGATGCCATGGGATTTTTTCCATGTTTTTTTTAATTTCATGAATTATTGCGTGCGATTGAAGAAAGTCTGACGACCACTCATAAATTACGAACGGCACGTAGATAAAAATGCTTAATTTTGACAAATTTGCTAATGTATGTATTATCGTTACATAGTTAACGAATAGCCTAAAGCAATATGGATCAAAAAAATGTAATACAATGCGAATTTTATGGCTCAAATGATGCTCGTCATTACTGGTGAAAATTACGGGGTTGTATTTTGATAAAAATAAAAATAAGCCAAAACTTTGTTCACGATTTCGCATTAAATTAGCATTGGGAATGACATATTCATGAGGATACAGCTCAATGACCGATAAAGCTGGGAAAACCTATCATTGCCCGAGTCGTACACACTGAAATACACACGTCATACATCGACGTGTTTTCTGCATGAAGTTCCATGGCCGCGTCACAGTGGCACACTGCCACACATTTCCACTACAATCACATCTCGGGCGGTTGTTTCGTAAAAAGATGTTTGACTTTTGTACGTCAGTCATACGTGGCAATTCTTATCATCCTTGCGAATAATATTGATATTCGATGTTGAAGGCATTAAGGAATAATTAAACGCCGGATTTACAATCAAAGTAAAGGGTTATCAGGTAACAATCACTTCAGATCTGTTGTCGAATGTAATCAAAATAATTGAGGGATCATGATTTTCTTTTGAATCCCAATTCTTTCAGTTCTACAGTATTCAGGAAATTATCGAGTAATCGTTAGAATTAGAATTCCTCTTTTATCATCATGATTTCGTGAACTGCTGAATTTGTCAAAGTATAAACAGTAATCAATCATTTATGAACTATGTTGGAAATACAATTCATTTTTCTTATTTCGACAGTGGCCCGTGCAAGTCGTGGGCACTCACTGAGTAATGCAGGAGAAAAAGAAAAAATTTAACACGATGCGGGCCTTGATTTTGGTTGGTGGTTATGGAACCCGATTACGCCCCTTAACTCTTAGTCGACCAAAACCACTAGTTGAATTTGCAAATAAACCGATGCTACTACATCAAATAGAGGCTTTGGTATGTGTAGACCTTAAATGATACTTAAATCTATTTATTAGACAAAAGAATTTTTATTTTTTTCATCAACCCTTGTCAGGTGGAAGCTGGAGTCACGGAAGTAGTTTTAGCTGTGTCATACAGAGCAGAACAAATGGAGAAAGAGCTCGGCGAAGAGGCAGAAAAATTGGGTGTTCATTTAGTGTTTTCACACGAATCAGAACCATTGGGAACTGCTGGTCCTCTCGCTTTAGCCAAAGATATTCTGTGTGCCAGTGATGATCCATTCTTTGTTCTCAATTCCGATATAATCTGCGATTTTCCATTCAAAGAGCTAGCTAATTTCCACAGAAATCATGGCCGAGAAGGTACTATTGTTGTCACAAAAGTTGAAGAACCGTCCAAATATGGCGTTGTTGTATATGGACCTGGTGGTAAAATTGACAGTTTTATTGAAAAGCCACAGGAATTTGTTTCCAACAAGATCAATGCTGGTAATTTTACAATATACACTCCCATAATGATTGTATAATTTTTCATTTGCTTCCTATAACTTTACCAGGAAAAACAAATGTAAAATTATTCATCGATGATCACGCTGACATCCTTGAAAACTAGGAAAATACTTGAAGGCATTTCAAGAAGCAGAAACTTAATGTTCAACGAGATAGGAAACCCAAATGTTCTACACCCTTGAAAGAAACATTTACGAATAGGTCTTTGCCCATTCGTTTCGATATTATAACTATTATTGCAGCAAATGCGAATAATTTCTCAATAATAAATAATTTACTATTTTTATTCGTTTCGGAAAATAATATTTGTAATGCAGTCGTGTTTATCTTGAAAACTGGGAAAAAGGATTTGAATTCAAGAATGTCTGTTCGATGGCTATCCATAGTGATCTAGCAATCACTAGAAATACTATTGCTACATATTTTATAACTTGTACAGGCCTGTATATACTGAATCCGAGTATTCTGAAGCGAATCCAATTACGACCCACTAGCATAGAAAAGGAAGTGTTTCCCAAAATGGCACTTGATGGAGATTTGTATGCTATGGAGCTTCAAGGCTTTTGGATGGATGTTGGACAACCTAAAGATTTTCTCACAGGTGTATATTCCTGTTCGGCAACTATTGTAATGGGAAATGAATCATGAATCAATTGTGTATAATTCAATGCGGTAAATATTTTGGCAGGTATGTGCATGTACTTGGCATCCCTGAGACAAAGATCTCCAGAAAAGTTATACTCGGGTCCGGGGATAGTCGGGAATGTACTAGTTGACCCAACAGCGAAAATCGGTGAGGGATGCAGAATTGGACCAAATGTCACAGTTGGCCCAGGTGTGATTCTGGAAGATGGTTGTTGTGTCAAAAAATGTACCTTACTTAAGGGTGCTACCATCAAACAACATGCCTGGCTGGAAGGGTGAGTTATAGAAAAATCCTTACTCTCTACTAGGAGTTGTATAGCATAATACACATTGGATTACTTGATGAAATCACGAATCATAATTTCCATTCGACAGATGTATTGTTGGCTGGAACAGCGTAGTTGGTCGATGGGTTCGTATGGAAGGTACAACTGTACTTGGAGAAGATGTAATAGTTAAAGATGAACTATACATCAATGGAGGTCAGGTCTTACCCCATAAGAGTATAGCTTCGTCAGTGCCTGAACCACAAATTATTATGTAATCAATTCAAAGTCAATTTCATTCTGTAAATATGCAATGATATGCAACACGTTTAATTCCAAAAGTTTAAATGGCATTGTACATTACTATACATATATATATATATTACCTTTGTACTTTTGGAAGGTAAAAAAAAATACAATTTTATTTAGTCGTTTATGGATAAGTGAAAGTTTTTATAGAAAAACTAATGTAATTTAGTCATAACACTTATGCACATGCAGATGAATAAATCTCCTCAGGAATTACACCATCGCAATTATACAAATGAGCAAGAACACCTCGCTAGATGGCAAAACATCATTTTTATCACTTCAGATGACGTATGACAGGGTTGATTAATTGTTTTTTATCAATGATACGATTTTCGACAAATGATGTATCGAAATGTTCCAATATGTACATAATTTATGACTGATCTGACAATCATACGTGTTATTGTTATATTTTCTTAAGTTTAATGGGGAGTCCCCGGACCACAACAGCTGCTCCTGTCATAAATTGGGAAGATGTTCGTCTAGACATGGCTACAGCACGTAGCATTTCTGGTTCTGTCAATGTATCACACCTTTCGGTATTTAATAATGACGCTGAAGTACCATTTTCAACTTTCAATTTTTTGAACTCTAGGAAAATATTTTACATTGATATATCATTACAGTTGTTTGATAATCATGCGAATTTTCGTTAAAGTATTTGCAAAATGACATATAGATACGAACCAAGTTTACCCTCCATCCATTTTTCAATATTAACCTCAGACCAAGGTCGATGTGCAGATGATGGAATCCAATTGCCAAGAAAATTTGCTGTCATTTTATCTACATCTCCATCAGTAACTTCCCATAACATACCCAATACACATGGACTGTAAGATCAACGTATTCGGTAATTTAAAAAAAACGCAATTTATCATGGGCTCAATTAAAAATGAAAAACTATACCTGCAGGCAATAAGATATTGATTGGACACTCCAATAGGAGGGAACTTCCCACCAACCGATAATAGTCGTGCACTGTTACAACCGAATAAAAGAACGACAGCTTTCACCCTCAATTTTTCTATTTTCTCACCTGACAGGTATTGTATCCCACTCCCGTGTCCATTATACCTGCAATTTCGAACAGGTCCTATTGTTTCGAATTTACGAAAATAGTAAACATTTAACCAGCAAGAGATTTAATGACAAATTTCGCTCACATCAGGATATGGTATTTGGTCAAAGCAGATTCAAAAGTTTTTTCATCCGGCTCGGTGTTAAAACTTCCAGTCCAATGGGATAACCAATAATCGATGAACGTTCTCATACGTTTCTGCATTTTAGGCAAATTTCCTGCAGGATTCACAATAAAGCTACCAATATCTTTATCTACATTGACAATCTTACAACCATCCTCGATCGTGTTTTCATATTCTTTGAATAGGGCATATGCCATTTGAAGCGACGGAAATCTTGTGACTGGATGCAATTGCAATATTTCCATGGTTTCAAAAGGAATGTGATCCAAGTTCTGTCAGAAAAATTGTAGTTTTCTGGATGCAATCAACTCGTAGAATTTAGATTTAAAAAATAACATTCAGATACCTCATCGACAATCAAGACTAATGTCTTTCGCTTAGCTGTTGCCAGTGGGCGCAGATAACTTAATTTGCCATAAATCGAGAATATTACATTGTCAGCAAATTTATCATCAAGGGGTAGAATGTGCTTTACTGCGAGAGCAATTTCATCTCGCGTTAGAAAACAAGCACCTAGTACTATTTTATAGAGAAGCCATCGGATGGTTTCTGATACATGAACCCTGAAAGCGAGTGATAGAATTATTTTAATTTCAATGAAAGAAATGATAAACGTCATGATACAGGATAATTCTTACGTTGGTTTATTGTCCACGATCAGTTTGTCAATCATGGCTCGTGCTTCTGTTGCCAAGTCCAACGTGTCTATTGGATCTGCCATTAGTAAAATTCTCCATTCTTTGAGCAGAGTAGATTCTAATCCACGTATAGCTGCCTATCAGACAAACATTAATACCAGAATTGAAAATGAACAGAAAAATAGTTTGCAGATAATTGCATGACAAACACGAATATAAATATTACCTTCATTTTTGTATTTTGTTTTTCACGCATTTTCCAATATAAACTATTATTAGCATACTGTGTTTCTAGATCTAATCTGTTGCTGCTCAAGAGTTCATGAATTTCTTTACATCCATCGTAATGTGTACTTGTTTGAGGTTTTGGCATAGTTATACAAAACGGAGGAATTGCTTTTTTCCCAGTAGGTAATATTGATATGTGAATGGGAACCATACTAGTGATTTCAGATTTGTTGTTAATTACACTATTTTTTGGTTCATATTGCGTAGTTAGCTGGACAATGCACCATTCTGGGAAAGCAAATAGAATAGAATTTGAATATAACATAGCTGCATTAATGTGAATTGAGTATTGTTATTGTAAAGGACACTGCGCTGGCTCGCGATATCATTTGTTCGTATACTCACCTTCGGGAAGTTCTGCTAATTTGGTCTGCAATACACGAGCACCATTCTCTGGGTTTGACTCAACATTAAATTTGATATGAGATGCATTCAAGCCAAATACTTGGGGTTTCTCTAACAATACCTGACGCTCTTCAGTTTTGTTAAACCTATGCTGTACTTGGAGGTGTAACAACACGGCATGAGATTCTACCAAATGATAAATTCCTTGGACATCTCTTTTGTCCTGTAAAATAACATCAGAATCAATCATGAATTACTAGTTAACGTTAATGATTTACATTTGCAATACAAGATTATTAAAGTTGTTTATTTTTGTTTTTAATATCATATTAATTGCTGACAGCGATAATAACAATGAATATTCACGAATAAATGGTCGTACTTGAAATGTGATTTTAAATCGTAGATTACCATAAAATAACATAAAGCCAACATTTTATTGAGACTCGTGTATTCAACGCAGCTTGTGCAGAATTCCATTGTTCCAATTACCGCCTTTAGATTGATTTCTACTTTTCCACGATCCATTTTGTTGACAGTAGAATCTGTTGATTCCGCGAAGCTGACGAAATTGTGTATTATGTTTTGACAGTTTTTATATCGTTTCATAATTTCGTCATAGTTGAAATTGCTCTTGTACATTTTTTACTACGTATAAACACGTGCACGCACGTGACGACAGTTGGAGAAACTTGGAGTTCTCGATCCGAGATAAAACAATCGAAACAGTACTGATAGTTCGTTTCGCGCGCGAATATGTGAGGCTGGAAAGTGTGGAAATGATGAACGGTCGCGAAGCAGGCGAGATGAACGAGTTTCATGAAAACAGCCAATCACAGCTGTCCTTCCCAGATACAACGGCATATACTTTCGTTGTATGTGGAAAGGAGAGCTCTGATCGGTAGTTCCATGTATTTCCAGCATGGATTTTCAACCTTTCTTCGTGACTGTTCATGACGTAGCATAAGAATGAAGTTATCGAACTTAGCAACGGAGTGTCAATGTGGCTTCAATTCTGTTAAATCTTTTCGAAAACATAAATGTCCCTACATGGACGAAGAAGTCTATTGGTTGTTGTCTCACCGTAAGCAACTCTGTCTGTCAATTTGTATTTCGAAGTCTCAAATGAACAAAGTAATTCAGAAATTGAATATCTCTTCATCTATTGCATTTAGAGTTTTTGAAAATTAAATTAGCTACGTAAACAACATTAAGTTGTACGGTCAAGTTAGTCATGGATAGTTCATCTGACGAAGATTGTTATATCAATTCCGCAAGTCAACTCAAAGGTTAGAATTAGTGATAGCGATATAATTGATTTTTATTTACATTTCAAACTTTATGGCCTTTTGTGTAGCTGTATTAAATTTCACCTTTTTTTCAACTTATCATGAAATATACTAGTTTATTAACTCACTGTTATGTGAACAGAGATACTGTCTCAGATTTCTGAATGAATTTTTGATTCTTTGTTTCAACAGCTTTAAAAAAAAAGTTAGTCCTTGCTGCAAGTCCACCTCACAGTCAGGATTGTGATGATGATTTGACGATTCAAGATGATATGCTCTCGAATGCGCCGAGGTCTATAGTACAGATATGTTCAAATAATCGTGTGATATTTAAATATTCATAGCTGTTGTAGAATATTAAAAAAAAAATTAATGTTTCAAACAGCATTGACCTGTCGGATTGCCATGTCATCAATGCACAAGCTACTGGAAAAAGATTACGAAAAAAAAAAACAACCATTGATCAGAATAAACTAACAGTCAATGGTCGACATAAAAATAAACCTCTTGTTGAGACGGTAAGTCTGCTATTGCTATTTAAATTAATGCCTACTCAACAAACTATGCAACATATTTCTTATAGGTTTGTTTATCAGATTCTGATTCTGATGACATTGTAGTTACTTCGTCTACTGTTGATACAACTGTACCCAATTATGATGCGGATGAAAATTATGAAATGATAATTAAAATTAACTGGCGTTCTGTAAAACTCGAACGTATTACCCTTCGAAAGGTTGGAACATCTACAATGATTGTTGGAAAATATGTAATGTTAAGTACAGAATACATGTTTTTAACTTTAACTGTAAATTTGCTTTCAGTATCAACAATTCTCTAAAATTTTTGACTATTTTGCCGCTATGGAAAATATTGCTCAGAACAGAATTTGGCTTGTGTTCAGGAATAACACAACAGTACAGCCGTCCGATACACCAGACTCATTAGGATTTAGCATAGTAGATATATTAGGTGAGCTGTTGTCGCATTCACATTCAATTTAATATTCATCAATAATAATTTTCTTTACACATTACAGAGGGAGGCATTATTGATGGCAATACTGAGTGTAATGCTGTAAATTCAAATATCGACAAAGACATTATTAGTATTAAGATTCAAACTAAAGATCAGAAAAAGACTATGAATTTAAGTATTAAGAAAAATCAAAAAATCAAAGTTCTTATTTTGAAATGCGCCGAACAATTGGCGATTCCTGAAAATAAAATAGACCTACAATTTGATGGTGAATCTGTACACTCCGATGAAACTGCAGAGAGTTTGGATCTAGAGGGTGGAGAGTGTTTTGATTTGCACATCATACCTTGAAAACGATGCGCAAGATGCTCAATCTACAATCCTCTGCTCCAGCTGAAGTATGTATACTGTCAGAACTTATGATAATAAATCATACATCGAATGATTTACTTTGTCATCATTTAAACAAAAACTGAAATTCAAAGTTAATTCAGTGGATTTCTTTTCGTTTGTTTTTCCATCCATTTATGTTCGGCTATTTATTCAACCACTTGAAATCTAATTTCATTAGACTTTTATTTTCCCTTCCAGCAAACATACTGTAGAAAAAGGTCCCAAAGGTAAAAACGGTTTACAAAATACTATGTTATTGCGGCAAAATATATGTTTGTATCAATAAGCTCTGTTGAAACATCGGATAGAAATTTAGCATTTGATATGATACGACAGACTCCAATAGCTAGCGGTATCTTAGGACCATGCCTCTCAAATTAACATCGAGATGACATAGAAATGTGTAAATTCGTGGCGAACATCGGGAGAGATGCATACTATCAAGTGAAAGCAGAGTTCAACCAAGTGCATTCTATAAAGCGTTAGCAAACAATTTCGACCCGGAGATTATCAAAGAATTAGGAATACTTAAGGCCTAGACTTACTTTAACAAATTTCATATGTTACTTGAATTCCAAAAAAAAAGGAAGTTGAGCGAGAAATATAAGTAATGAATCAATATATATTTTCAAGCTTCGTACATTGAATGTATATTTACAGATGATTGTGACTTCATAATCAAATTACAATGGATAAAAATGCTGATTGAGCAAGCTCTTACAACAGAATCATTATATTTACAATGGTCTATAATCACAGTTTTTGCCTTTGATGCCGCTGTATTTTTTTCAATTTCTTGAGGGCACATTTAGCAGCTGTACATTTGGCAATACGATAGTTTCGTCCAATTCCTTTGAAGGATCCCTTACCAAAAACATCCACAGTTACACGTACTCTTCGACCATCAGCAAGTTTCTCCGGTTTCCCAAACTTTGCCGTTTCGGGTTCTAATTCTAGTAACTCTCGAATCGGTGACTTTGGAACATTTGTACTGAATTGTTCTGAGAAAAAATAATTACAAAATTTAGTATTATTATATTCTTTGTTAAAATGATAATGTTGTATGCTTCAAATATCAGTAATTCTGTATGTACCAATTTCAGACTTCATGATTCTATAATATACTCTCCACACGGCATCAAGAGACATTCCACTATCTAAATAAATAGCTCCTGCTAACGATTCGAATACATCACCCAAAGCCTTAGGAACTTCTACGTCCTCTGCTTCTTCACATTCGTCTTCTCCAATCAAGTAATACTATGAATAAGAGTTAACCACCATTTACTCCATCGTCTTAGGTTGTTCGTTCTTGTCATTTTTGTTGTTACTTACTTCTTCGCTGATCGAATGACCATTTTCTTCTTGTATTCGCACAAATCGATCAATAACTGTGCTTAAACCTGGTGAAAGGTGTCGGAAGTACTTGTGAAATCCACATCTGACAGCTAATGAGGCGAATATTGTATTGTTTACCAGAGCTGATCTCAAATCCGTCAGCGCACCAGGAGAATGTTGTCTTACGTCCTCATATAAATGTCTCGTTATCAAATAATCTGGACGGGAACACCTTCTATTATATACTCTATTCCTGAGCTGTGATTGCAATATTCAGATTGTGATACATGTGGATTTTATTACCTAAGACTGCATCACCAAGAAATTCCAGGCGTTGGTAACAGTCTGTTAATTTATTTGGCTGATACGATGCATGAGTAAACGCTTGCAATAAATAACTACGATCGCGAAATATATAATTTATATTTTGTTCAAGTTCGTTGTAACCGTCTAGCATCATATTCAATTCTAGTTCAGGATTTCCAACATGCCTGAGCAAAGGGCATTGTGGTTCGTCCAAATTTCCATATCGTGTCTACGCAAACATTGAAAAATATTTTAAATTGAAAAATATTTTAAATTAAAAAAAATATAGGTATATGTTTGCATTTTCAATGAAATACGTATATTTACCTGTGTCCATTGTGTTTTGCCGTTCTGGGTAACAGTTCTTGTGTAACGTGTACTACCAGGAGGCCTATCATTCGGCTCACATTCCGATTCTATGTAAATGTCTTCGTATGGTAAAACATGAATACCTAACCAAGCCATAAACAAAAAAGCACCTCTAGGACCACATGCAATTAAATATGCTCCTATTAAAGCCTCGACACAATCAGCAACGCTTTTGTCTGGAATACTGTGTTGCGTTATCAAATTATATGGAATGAAACAACGCAGGTTTTCAAAGTCGGCGATAGAGTTACTGCTACTTTTGTCCAATTCTGTCCGCATGATACCGAGCTTGTGCTCTGTTTCTCTAACAAGTTGGCATATTTCGTTTGGGTTAACGTCCCTCAATAGAGGTATGTCCGCCTGGTTCCATAAATTTGCCGGTACGCCAGATTCGATTAATGCTTGTTCCAATTCTCGTGGAACATAGTAGCAAGGAGGTAACCAATTGTCGTGGGGCTCAAATTTCGTTGCAATCATACTTTCACCAAGTACTTTTCGCCTTCCCAAACGATACAAGTTCAAATTACTGACCTAAAATGACATTGAAAAATATGATACAAAATAAGATTGAAGAAAAATGTGTCTTTTAATTGAGACTACCAAAGGTAATCAAATATAACGTTTAAATAATTTATGCATGACTAACTTGCTTCGATCTCAGATGACTCAATTTTCCTTCATGTATGTTATCATACGTACAGTACAAGTACGTCGTTATTGCATATTTCAAAAAAGAATCACCAATAGTCTCAAGCCTTTCTAAGTTAATGCCGTCATTAGCATTTGACATTGTTAAAGCTTGAAGAATCAAACTTGGACTGGGCCCCGGATGTCCTTCTAGATTTGGTTGGTAGTCGAAACTAAACAGACCATGTTCGGTTTCATTTGATACACTAAGCCTGTTGGATTGTTTCCTCAGCGGATGTTTACGTCTTTTATTTTTAATCACATTTTCCTCAAAGTCTTTAGCAACTTCGCAAATGTATTCTTTGTCATGTGGCTCCAGAAACTCGTTTTTATTTTGAATTGTTGATATTCGTCGTTGCAAAACAATTTCTTGATTACTGGAAATAAACATCCCACTTTTGAAGATTGACTCACAATTTCTACTTGTTATAGCAATTTGGGCCTTTTTATAATTTTCTATTAATTTCTCGTCCATAACATCATCACATAGCCAAACGTCTTCATCCCAACTTCGTTCCAACTCCAACAGGTCTAAAATTCTTTTATTAATTTCACTTTTACGTAACTGCTTTTCATCTTCTATAGCCTCTGCAACGTTATCTCCCATGAAAGATATTCGTAATCCATCACTATCTTCATCACTTTCTTCAGAGAAATCGCCAATCGCTTCACTTGAAGTTTCATCAGAATCAAATCCATCCAAATCAGACTCGCAAGCTGGTGAACCATATCTGATATTATCCCAAGAGAACCCATCCTGCAAGACTGTCAAATTTGATGGAAACATTTTCATATTTTCATCACCCAATCCTTCAGTCGCAATAGCCATTTCATTCGACCAGATTCCAATCTCCATCTCATCATTTTTCAGATGGTCCACATCTTCTCGCGTACAATCCTCCACTTCGTCATTCGTAGGAGGAATATTCACAGTTTTTGTATCCACAATCTTTTTTGTATCCGATTCTTGTGGAGGTTCAACTGTTCTACAACTATCCTTCGACTTTTTGAGAACTTCAGCAAGACTCCAACCAAAATCCAAAGGTAACCATTCAAAATCTGTAACCATGATGGATGGAAATAAAACTTATACAGCAGTTTTGATGAATGATTACAATGTTCAATAAATATATTAAATTAACTCACTTGGGTTCAAATGCCGTTGCCCAAGATTCATCATCTCAGCAACTTGACATCGAATTTGGTTGGCTAGTAAGAGCGCATTGATTCTGTAAAGTATACAAGGCAGGCAAACGGCTTGACGCCACAGCGAGGCAGGAAATGGATGAATGGCACATAACTCCGCGACAAGTATTTGTTTCTGTTCGAGATTTTCTCTCTTTGCTTTTTTTGTTTCTTCGCTACTAGTTGGTAATGCGACTCCTTTGCGGTTTACATATCTACAATTGAAAGCTTATTTTTCATTCCATCACCACGAAGAACAAGTACAATTCAACAATGTTGAGTTTCTACTGCACCTTGGAGTAAGGAAATTAAGTCTGGCTGACGTATGGTCAACATCAAGTAATGGTTGATGAAGATTCTGAATTTGAATATGATACTTTTTCAAATAATATTCTTCGAATGTACTGTAGTCAGCTCCAGGGAAAGAAGATTTTGGGTTCAAATTGCAACAGATTTCAGCTACATAGAAATACTAAAAAAGCAACTGATTGATTAATCAACAAAATGTTTCGGGTGATGATTTAGTTAACACTTCCTACCTGTGGTTGATCCTGATTTCTGTACCATGGCATAATTACAGCATCATGATATTTAGAAGCGTCAAATTTGAATTCTTTACGCACATCTTCGTGTACTTCACTTGGAACTGTGTTTCTATTTTCATAAATACACTCCAAAAATTCCCAATGTACATTGATGTCTGGTCCATCTTTGGTTTTGATTAAATTCAATGAAAGTTATTTATAATGAACGGAATTTTAAGAATTTATAGAATGTGAGATGAATCATGAGCTCGTTATAGCTTACAGATACAAGGAATTTTCATCTTACCAGCTTTTACAGGGACAATGAAGTAGGAGTGTTCAGAGGCATTTGGATCGAAGAGCATAAGATATTTTTGGAGCCTTAAAACATTGGTAAATGTATAGTTGAGAAATACTTCGACACGATCAATTTGTGCAGCATCAAGCATGACCACCTGTTTGCTCAGTTTAAGCTTAACATGAACTTCTCCTGATCTTGTATATATAGGAAACGGACAAAGCTAAAAGTAAATTAAATGCATAGGCAAGTTGGTTAGCAGTTGCGAAAAAGTCCAACCTAGCGTAAAATATTCATACAAATGATAGTGATTCATTTCCCAATAATAATTTGAAAACTAGATGAAATAACATTGTCACCTTAGGTATTTCCTTGAGTGTCAAAATACCAAATCCTATTGCCGATTCCTCTGGAGGATATATACGCCGGCCTCTTGTATTCTGCTCTTCGGGCAAGGGACAAGTTAGAACCATATTGATATGGTATAAAAAGGAAGGTTGTCCGATGATAGGTCTACAATCGGTCAACGCTTCAGCAGTCTATAACAGAAAAAAATATCTTGGATCGATTATATAAAACTGCGTTTTAACGAGAAATATTTTCATACAAGTATTTTTGGAGAAGGCTGTACCTTTTTGTAATAGTATTGTCGACGTTTTGTGGTACCTGGACGCGCTTCGGAAAAATCAGCTTTCGTCTCATCAGGCAAAGCTGGAACTTCTGCGTCTTCTGGTTTAGCTTTAAAATTTTCCTTACCAATAGGTAACAGATAATCATCAATTTCATTTGCGTTGTGTAACTCTACGCAGAGTTCAAGCGCGGCCAAACGACGTGCCATGGCTTTATTTGGCATTGGGTACGACTGAAATTCAAAAGGTTGGAGAGATTTTGAATGTCATATGTTATCTTTCCTCTTCACATAACAACACAGAAGAAAAATAACTTCACTCACAGTTAATGTGTGTTTCACTGGCGAATTAATTGGCAGTCGTATCGAACATTTGTACATAACTCGATGATTATCAATCACCGGCTCAACTGTCCATTCTGGTGTTAATCTAGTAAATGTGTCGCTGGGTAATTTAGCACAGTACCTACAATAAATGCATGTTTAAGTATCATATTAAGAGATAATAATAAATTACGTTGATGTGAATTACCGATTTACTAAAGAAATTGCAGAATTGAAGGAAACACTGGGTGCTCCGATATCACTCAAAGGTTTGTATTGTGGTATTAGATCTCCGCATTTATCTGCAAGTATTTCCTCGTCGTCTGTTGGTTCTTTGTTCGCGCACTTCTGTAATAACAGCTACGCAAAAACAGATGAATATAGGAAGTATGGTAATGTAACTATGTATTTTTATACACAAGATTTATCATTATGAAACAAAGATTATACTTTTTCAATGTAATGATACTGAGCTAACTGATGAATACATTCTTGTGAATTCTTTTTATCGATGAACAATATATGAAGTGCATCAACCGCTCGTGCTCTGCTCTTGCACTGAACATAAGATTGATAAGTCTTTGGAAAGTCGTATCGTAAAACAAGATTACACTTTGGCAAGTCAATTCCTATAAAACAAGCGACATATTATTTGTGACGAACAAAAATTATTACTAATATTAATTAAACTTCGAAATTTATGAACGAACAGACCTTCTTCCAAGACAGAAGTTGCAATCAACAGATTACATTCGTGTATTCGAAAACTCTTTAAAACTTCTTCCTGCTTTCTGTGTTGAACCTCCACATCGTGAGAGTTCGTAGTTCCTTTAAGGTTTTTTTCGATGGTATAAAGTGGTGACAAAAATTGTAACTCTTTGTCATGTTTACATGCATCCTACCAAAGCAAATATTCCAGATTATTACTAAATCTATTTGGTATTAATGATTACGATTAAAACGAGTTTATGAGGGTCTTACATTCAGTAAGGAAAATAATATCTTTGCCGTAAATCCTTTATTTACGAATATCACTCCGCACAACAGATCTGGATCAATTTGACTGCGAGGGAAACGTAGTGACTTTGGTGTTCTTTTAAAACCTGTACGAAGTTTTCTTACATTTTCAAGGGATTGAATCTGAACTTGTTGAGGTTGAGCATCACGTCTAGTAGTTTCTATTTTCTTTTCTGTTAGAATACCTGAATGCAAACACAAAAAAAAGCTGGAGTAAATTAAACAGCGAATTCTGCTTCCTATTACCAATTAGCATTTTATTACCATTAGTCAATTTACTGTCTGCTAAATTCGCTTCATTTTTATAAATGGGAGCATAGCATTTGAGAATATGCAATAATCGATGAACACGTTCAGTCGAGTATTTATACAATTTATGAGTTTCGTTCGAGTTTTCAAATTCGTTGTCACATATAGCTCTAAAATCAATAAAAGTAATATAAAAACTTATACTGAGTGAAAATAAATGTGGAATCCTGCGTGGATCAAAACTATATATCAATAAGTTCAGATTTTTCTTCCCAGAATTAAGTGTACCTTATTTTTATGAATACCGAGGTGACGACATTAAGCAACAGGTAATGTCTCTCGTAAGGTGTTTTAACTTTCAATTTCTCCGTCTGAATTAGAAGTGATAATGCAGCATAATTTGCACACCAAGGTCCTAATGTCCTTAGTATATACAAAAAATCTTCCATCATGGAACATGGCTCATGCGTAGGATCTGGAATCTTTTGAATATCTTCCAGAAATTCGTCTGTGTATATTTCTGTTGGGTCATAACGATGATCCCGAAGAAACTGTATTGCGTGCAAAGCACAATTTTCTAGCATATAATGCAGATTTCCAAATTCGCCACATTTAAATTCCACAATGTATTCTTTTGGTTTAGGACTATATCTGCATTGGAAATATTTGATTAGCTGGCATCTCATGTAGACTTGAGCTAACGGTATTGATATACATTCACATATTTGAACTTGCACATCGTGTGTCAATAAGAAAAAATACAAACCGTAACACCGATAATATTTCACTTGCAGTTTCAATACTGGAATGAAATCTCTCTTCCACTCGATGAATTTCATATTCTAATTGACCTACTTCATGGGTGAGATTGAAAACTGGGGCAGCAAACCCAATTATTCGAGGGCCATCGGGAATGTTCAGGTTTTGTAAAACAAGAGTCAAATTTTCATCATTAAGTGCCTTATGGCACTGATCAATAATGGTCAAATTTATCTGATTGGCCAGAATTTTTTTTTCAACTAAAAGTTTGGCAAAAGTATCTGCAGTGACCAGGATAACCTTGAAAAATTGAAAGGCAATGACTGAATACTCGAATACAGAGTTCGTTCTAAATCCCAATAATATGGTAACTGATATCTTACTTGACTTGCTGAAAACTTCTCGTCAAATTCAGACCATGTTTCAGAATTACACACGAATACGCGTAAATCTGTTAATTGTTGTATATATACGGCTTTAGTTAAGCATCGTTCCGTATCCCTTAAGATATACACGGAACGTTTGCCCCCCTTGGATAAAGATCTGAAAAACGAATGACATTAAAAATTTGACACTTCATACAATATAATACATATGAAGTTGCTGAGGCGAATGAAAAATTCACCGGTTTTCCATATTTATAGGTATATTAAGAAGTTTTATAAATTAGGAATACTGGATATATGATGACGGCTGATATATAAGAATGCAGCTTGAAGTTGATATAAAAGAGACTACAAAACAAGTTGTAGAAAAAAACATCTACAGTCTAAGATACAGTCTAAGATAATAAGAAGAAGACCAGTATAAAAGAAAGAGAAAGAAAGCAGGAAAGTAGAATAAAGAAACAAGAGGAATAATATTATTGAGCCATAAAAGAACAAGTATAAAATATGTAGAAAATATCAAAATTGAAATGTGGACAGAAAAAAATAGTTGTATTTGCACATCAGGAGAACAATTAATCAAAGTGATGAAAAAAAAATTTGGGTCAAATGTTACCTTCGATTAGTACTTGCCAATTCCTGTATTAATTTTATGGCAATGAATATTTGTTCGGCATTTTTTCCAAGGCATATTATGATATTTCGTTCTAATGCAGCATACAAAAGTTCTACCTGCAGACGTAAAGTAGAAATATTACTTGAATAGTATTTTGTAAAAGTTGTGGAATATTTTTTATACTCCAGTATAATTTAGCTACTAAGTATATGATTAGACTAAGTTTGAAATGATTCTGTTAGACAAGAGCGCGAGGCTCAATATTGATTGGCTTAACTGATTCGCACGTGATATGAAAGTAATAAAACAATTTAATCAACATCGTCGAGAACTAATACAACATTTTACATTCAATTGCTTGGGAGATTGAAATAAGAAATAATAAATATGTGAGACAAGTGTGACTTACTTGATATTCTCGTGGAGTGAAGGACTTAGTATAAATTTGATCATTCAATGGAAATGCCATGGAAATAGCAGTATGAATTATAGTTTAATATTTACAATGCTGATTTGCTGTAAGGTTGTTTCGCTTTAAACAAAAGTTGTTAGCGCGATTGAAAACTAGATATTTGTGCGTACATTTCACTTCAAATTTATTACTTGGGTGATAGTAAGCAGTATGTTAATCGAATGAAAATAAAATGCCGATTTTGAGGTTATGTTAGTTGTCAAATATTCAGCTGCACAAAATTTCCTTTGCGAGTCGTGAACCATCGAGGGGATTTATTCACAAACATCGGGGTCCATCAGGGCGCAAAACTGCATAAAACATAACTATGCCGGATGTTTATACATGGTGATTCAGGTTGAACGGAACCTATTAAGTGGGTATATTCCGCTCGAAAATCTAAAACTCGGTTTACAATCGACGCATACGTTCCCGTTTCCGTGGAGCGTTAAAGTGGTTGAAGTATCGCGCGTTTGATTGTAGACGGCACTATAGGTCTCGTATACTTAAGCTCTTTATAGGAACGTATGCGGCTATTGTGGATCGAGTTTAAGATTAAATTTCCTTAACCAAAACTTCGAGAGACTTGAAATTCTGGAATAGTTCCGGGGCTAGAGAAGAGCTGGGGCAATCGCAGGGCATATGAATGACCAAGTCAGGGCCAGTGCGAGAGCGTAAGTTGAGCGGTGCCCGCGGCAGATCGATTTTAATCGTACAAAGTTTCGGTTTGATTTCTGGGCGAGCATCACGACGTCGCCTCTTGGAGATGTCTACGCACAACATACGCGTCTGTTCTCGTTGTCCTGATCAGTCCTGATCCTTGGCATCGGAAGTAACTGTAGCAGCGGCAGTTTGGGAACTCACTAAATCTTACGAGTAATTACTAGTAAGTTACTAGATGTAAGTAGATATTATTGAAAATATCTAGTAGTTCTCAAACTGCTGCAGCTGCTGCTTGCTGCACATGAAAAGGCACAGTTGAAAAATTCACTGAACTAAGAGCAACCGAAAAGTTCAACATCATCGTTTAATTCATTATCCTGCTATAATAAATTTTGGCGCTTTCTTTAAAATGTACTTTGATGCTCATGTGGCGCCACCCTTATTTAATGCATTGCGACGGAGACTTTTCGTATACAGAAATGCTTTTGAGATGTTCGGGGTTGGACACTGGTCGAGTTGGTGTGGATTGCCCTATATATATGGATACATATGAAAATTACATTTCCATATGGAAGGATTTTGGGGGATTGGACGAATCACAGGTAACGTTTGAGACGAAATGACCAATATACACGGCCATATATACACGGAGCCGATCTGATGTGAATCAAGAAAAATTTACTAAACCATCCCCGTTGATAGGTTGTTTCGATACTTGTCTTGGATCAAATTGGCTCGGTGTATACATGACCAATGGCAGGCCTTTCTTCAATTTCTATCGTATTCAGTGCGTTCGAGCAAACTAAATTGTATTTGCATGCAATGTGAATTCAATTATTATCAATCAATTGTAAATGAATGTGATGTTTTTATATTTAAGAGTCGAATAAAAAATATTACAAGTATCATTTTGATCTTATTAATAATTATTCAATATATCACTGATGATTACATACATATTCTGACCGCGTATTTGCGCGTGAGTAATTACATACAACTATTGAGTAAAGAACTTAATTCATGTAATTTCAGACCCACTATCGGAACTAGAAGAATCATAAACTACAAGAGATGTATTTGCAATAGTATCATGCAAACTGTTCTCGGATTGTGATGTCGAAGAACTGGCAGAGACAGTATCTTGATCCTGTTTATATTTGGCATTAGCAATTTGAATTCCCATCATTTTGCGTGACAACTGTGATTTATGATAGGGCTGCCGATGGATTTTTACAGAATGCCTAATTTTTTTCGGCAACAATTTTAATGGATTTGTAGAACCTGTAAAAAAGACACGTGTGAATTTTTTCTGGAAATTTTCTTCAGGCATGCCCTGAACTATACCTTGTTTACAACTCTGAGAAATAGATTTTGCATATCTGATATCATCGTCATGTTCAGATACAAGTTTGATATTTAAACTCGATTTGTCCAGCAGTTTGTTGTCCTCTACTTGCTTTTGTTGCAATTCTTTTTTTGTTGCCTATGGATATAAAATAGTTTTATTTAGTGTTGAATAAAACTTAACAACATTCAATCATCAATGAAATACGATACTAAACTAGTATTCGTAATATATTACGGCAGCCAAAATATTGTTTGCAGTAATGAATGTTTCCACATTTATACCATAATACATTAGCAGATAAATTATAGGATCGAGAATTTTTTGTGAAGAAATAGTCAGAGTTTGAAACAATAAAACTTCATCAATAATAGCCGTAGCTAGGATCGGTTTAGAATTAATTCGACCCAACCTAGATATGACTATTATTGCATTGGATTTCATGCAGAGTCATTGATCCGGTAGTTATGAGGATCGATAATTTTTGTTCAACTTCGCAAAGTTAGATAGTGTAAATGGAAAATGCAAGGGCATGAATTTTTACGTTTTCTGATAATGTAGTCCTTTTAAGACGTTTACTCAACCTTATTCTGCGATTTATTGTGAAAACGTCATTAACCACTAAAGTCAAAATGACTATGTTTACTTTTCAAATACAATTTCCAAAGTTTCTCTGCTCATCAACAGAAAATTTCTGCTCCTCTAATATCTGTACAAAGTGTACTTCAAAGGTTGATGTTAAATTTATAATAACACGATATGTCCTTAGTAAATATCCGAACATTATTCTGTGGTTTGAGGAAAGACAAAGATAAAATTTGACTAACTCGTAATTTTGCACGTAACAAACAATTAGAACTGTAGTCATCTTTCCACGTTGGTTCTTTCATTTGGATTAACCGTCCAAGAACTGGGTCCTGTTTCTTTGAGGTTTCTTCATCCGTTTTATTATGCTCCAGTTTGAACATAGCATCGTCAAATAACCTTTTTGAGACTTCTTTGGTTTCAGGAACAGTCTGTTCATTAGCTATTGGGTCCCAACGATTCTCTTGTCTTCGAGCTCCACTGACAATTACATAGTCCAAATTCTTGAAACAGATTACAATATCTATCAAGATTCGATTGACTAAAGTAGAAAAACATAAGATATTTCAAACTAAAGCTTCGAAGATTGCAATAATTTTGAAATAACAGATAAAATGATATTCATGTCATCATAAATATGATTCATATCAAACTTACCGCTGGGTCTGTTTTGATTTCAAAATGATTATCACATAGGTGACACTTCATTCGAAATTGGTATATAGGTGTGGTATAATACATTCCTATTTTTTTCTTCTCAGCATTGTATCGAACTCCCATGCCTACGTGATTGCTACATCCATCGCACCAGATATTATATGGCAATTCGAATCTGATTATCAATATACCCAAATGTAACTTGCGGGCTCGCTCTCGCAAGGCATGAGTACCGCGAAACTTGTTGAGTCCCCCGACTTTGGGATTATAGTCAGGGGGATAATAAAGGTTCGTTCCTTTGCGTTCACCCATTTCGCCCACTCACTCTGAAATATTAGAGAAAAAACGTTGACAACGCAATTACATGAAAGTTATGCTGAGCAAAAGTGGAAGTAATACGAAAAATGATTTGAATATTTAGCGCTGTCGAAGCTACGCTCATTTATAGTAACATAAACTCACCTGAGTAGCGTTCAATTCTACAGTAGATACTTCTCACCAATATGTTGGTTATCACGAAAAGTCCGAATTTATCGGTAATTTGATGACGACAATTCAAACATATATACATATTCTCATATTCAGTAATAATATTGACCAACAACCTATTAATGCTTAATATTGACCAACGACGTAAAAATGCCCCTTGGTATCTGCAACCGAACTGCAAATCACCTGATAGACGTTTCGATGCGAGTTTTGTCAGGTTATGTTCAAGCTTCTAACCAGATTACTACCAGCGCCTCTGGCGGAAAGCTAAAATAACGGGAACAACTGGATCTGTTAAGTTAATTTGGCTGCGTTGCGTTCATAGGCTATACGCTCCTCTCATTGCTGTCAACTTCCACAGGTCCCGGAATTACTCTCCTGTGTACCAAACACCAATACGTTAACCGGATGAATTGGAATCTGGTATACAGGTCAAATACGAATACCAACGTTATCAGCACATCGTAGTTGTGACTATAACAAAGTTGGCTCTTAGGACTTGAATAAAAAATCTGATAACACATTTTGTGCGAGTGTTCTTGCTCGCATTTTCATTTCATTTTATTAGGGATATCAGTACCGGTATTTTCTATATTATACATATAGCGTAGATACCAGTGTGTAGGTTTATGGAAGATCGTCGTACAGCGATCCCTAAAATCACGCGCGCGCTTCTATTTACCGAGCCTTCCAGTCCCGCATCTCGAATTCCAGTTGCACCCATAGATGATTGCACCACTCTATATTTCCCCGTCCTGGTTTCTATAGCCGTCCGCTCTCTGCACCTTTTCCTGTATGGGGATTGCACGCAGGAATTCGTATGGAAAGGAATCTGGGAGTTAAGTAATATACTGACCAGTGGTATCATCAGCGCATCGTAATGTATATTCTCAATTGTATTTCGGAATCGCTCCATTCGCATTGTCACAATATTAGTCTAAATCAATCTATAGACACCCATTCACACGTCATCTCACAAATATGTTTTATAATAATTTGGACACAGTTTACTTCAAACAACCAAAATGTGAAAAATTAATTTTTATTAAGTGTGATTTTTGCTTAGTTCTAACAGTTCATCAGACTGTACTAGCAGCAATGTTTCACCAGTTTCTAATATAAAGTCGAGACTCTTGTGGGTCGGAACCACTTTATTTGCACTATGTAGAGTGCAAATTAAATAAGATTCAATGGAAGTGTTATCTACAAAATATCATTACTTGCTAATTACAGCACAAATATGCAAATATAAAAATTTGCATTATATTTATAATCACCCACATTTCGATATTGTTTACATTGCGATTGTAATGTTTATATATTATGCAGTTGTTCACGTTTTTTAACCACAGAATATCTTACATCATTAATGTTATCCAATTCACAACGGATGGTATACTTTTAATAGTATACCAACGCTAACATCAATATTTAGCTTTATATAAAACTACTATCATGCCATGTAGCATTTTTCAGTCTCCGCACGTTGCATTTAAAGTACATTTCCACAGATATAAGAAAGATTAAAGAGTTACGTCCCTCTTGAACACTGGAATAATACACGAGCCACTATAGCTGCGACTTGTTGATCCAGAATTTGGCTCATGACTAGCGCAAGAAGGCGTGATTCGTGTTGCAATAGCAGGGTTCGGTTGTCCGGGTGCCTCGCAAGGTTAAGCAACGTTCCTGCTGCTCGCCTCAGCATGTCTAAGCTGGTTCCCATGGATTCGGGATTGTCTCTTAAAGCCGCTAATCCATGCTGATTAGCAACACCGAGAGCACTTGCCTCGGCCTGTTCGATGAACGCGACCAATAGTGCAATGCATGGCGTTTGCATAGCAACCGTTCTCGCCACACCGCTATCTGCAGCTGATAGAAAGTGCAGCAGGTTAACTCCGAATTCGCGAAGTACTTGTTCTTCGCTACGGCAAAGTAACCTGGTGAGAACGGAGCACAGCCGTTGCAATCTCGAATATGGCGGGGTTGCCACGACCAAATCGACGTTGCTCTCGGTTACACATAACTTGCAAAGCGCCTCCAAGGCTAATCTTTGGGGAGAAAGCGAAGATATTGGCCCAACAGTGGGGAATGGATCCTGACCATGCGCCGCGGGACATACCGCCCAGTGCAAAAGACCGTCTAGAACTGGTCGGGATATCTCCTCGGGATGCTGACTAAGATCCATGTGGCCTGATATATTAGCTGCCATCACCAATACATTTTCTCTGATATGATGAAGGAAATCCCACCACCATTCATTTTCTCCTTGTAGACTGCTACACGAGTCTGCGAAATCTGCATCCTCTTCACGGTCGTAGTTTCTCGTCTTTTGCGCACGGACCGGATGCTCGTGATGTAATAATAGCAATTTCCCCAGTATACTGAGAAAAGTCACGTTCTTTGCAAATTCAATTTCATTACCAGGTACAAACGTCAGATTTCTCAATATCGTCGACAGGCAAACGCAGCGGCGTGCCAAGCCATCTTGACTTTCAGTAACAAGATAAAGACTGGCTTCGTCTCGGGAATAACTCTCGTCTTCATAGTCACTTATCCGCCTTCTCTTCAATGTTCCAGCCGGATCTTTGATATTTAATTTATGCTCTTCTTTCGTACTCGAGGATTCGTCTTCGTCTTGATTCAACTTTTCCGAATCCATATTACTCGAACTATCACTCAGACCATTCTGGTTTGGTAGACCACCATCCTCGGTCGCCGAACGCGGAAATTCGCTCAAGCTTTCGCCAATATTATTATTAGCTTTGGATTCAGTTTCTGAATCTTTACGAGTACCATCGTTTTTCTTTTCAAACAATTCTCGAGTAAGGTCGTTCATTTCAACGGGTTCTTTTTTAATCCTAGATAAAACGTCACTCAGAGTTTTAACCTTTTTCTTTTTGTCAAACTGCTTGCGATCACTAATAGGAGTTGCGGGTTTGTCATTACAATCATTAGATTTTTTAAATGTATCTACATTCTCTAGCATGCTGTCTAGTTTAGAATCTTCTATTTTTACATCAATACTCTCGACTTCTTTTTCTAACAGAGGCGGCTTTTCGTCCCTCAACAGTCGCGCAAAGGGAACACTGTCCATTTCCGATTGAAAGCATGTAACGATGTATTTGGTTGTGTTAGCATCAACTTGCCATGGTTCCGTGTCTGCTTCACAGTCGGGATACGAATCCCAAGGCCGTCGAGAGTCCAGAACAAATAAATCGTCGTCACGTGGTATCATTTTCACCGGGCGCCCTCGTCTTGATAAAAATGTATAGTTCGAACCAGATAATAGAACGACGCGTTCGTCAGCGTCCACGGGACGCGATACCGCACCTAAATCAACTTCAGCCCCGTCTGACGTACGACACCACTGTTGTTCATCTTCACCGACTGGAGATTCAAACATATCGGAAAGGGAACGCGAAAAGTGTTCTAGCAGTACATCCAGTAGTCCTGGTAGATGTGCCAATCCAAAATAACTCACCTGAAATCAACGAAGAAATAACATTTATTGTATACATAAGATATGTAAAGCAAGAAGATATACGAACGAATCAATTCGTAAAATTCATATGAGTGACGTCGCAAGGTTGTGATTTCTGTTTTTTCCATAAAAGATTTCAAATATTTGAATTTGCAAGCTAGACCATAGACTTATCTATTTCTTTTTTGGTTGCCATTTTTACCATTTATTTTCATCTATTATTCCTAATCATGGATTTTATTTTTATTACGGTTTTATATCAATGTTTGCCATTAATGGCTTGATATACCCAACGTATTTAGAGTTTCAGCGTGGAAAAAGTTGTAGATTCTAAACAACGGATAGCTGTATAAATTGAAACCTTTTTCAGAAATTCATATCATAAAGAAGACTTTCACTATATTCTAGTGTGTTTACTACATGACCTGATCGTTCATTTCAGTAACAATACTCACCGAAGAATCATCAAATAATAAAATGTTAAGAACATCCAATGCCCAACAGCTTTCAGCTAACAAGCCAGACCTTAGTGCCATCATAATTCGCCACGCTTCAACGGGAGCAACGTCAGCTCGCGTCAATTTACGCCTTTTGTACAACAATGGCGTGACTGCCTCCACGCTGTCAGTAGGGAATGTCATTTCCCTTTTTGGTGCTGTCTGCTGGGTAATCATAGGACTTATTCCTAGTTGGCCCTGCAAACAATATTAATTATGTTCAATACGAATGTTTTTCTTAATAAAAATCAGGCGTGTATCTTATCTAATTTTGCAAAGAAAAAATTACTAAACAAGACAATGAATTAATGTTCAAAATGTTAGGAGGCTAACCTGGTGAGCACCTGGAGGTGCATAAAGAGGGGATGGCTGATTGGGATATCGATGATCCCACAATGGTGGTGGATGCGTGGCATTGTTTGCACTCGATTGAGTGGCAGGTCTTGGGGTTTGCTGATTTGCCCATGGCTGATTACCAATCCCACCAACGCCACTCGGAGATGATGTTGCAGATGATCCCTGTGGTTGCTGCTGTTGTTGGGGCTGTGCTTGTTGCCCAGGGTATTGAACCCTGTTGTTACTGCTGCCGCTACTATACTGATTTGTATTGCTTGGCCAGCCTAGGAATCACATAATACATACCGTATAAGCGCGTTATCTATAGTGATTATATGATTGAAAGCTTTAGGTATAACAGTTTTGACATATTTGATTATATGTAGTATCTAGATACTACATTCGGTGTAATAAAGGAAACCCGAAATATATTGCATCCAAAAACTGTTGAATTTGAACAAATGTGAGAAGATCCAACTATAAATAAATCATTTACTAGATTATAACTGTGAAAAAAATTATCAAGTTACATCATTTGAATTCCTGAATAATTCATTCAATTGATTTTCTTATCATTTTGACAAAGGTAGCAGTAGGCTGTCATTAGAAGCTGCTCAATCCCAGCCTTCATTAAAATATTAGCTTTCAAACTAGAAAAAATATTAATTATTATCTACGACATTTTTGATTGTTACATTGTCCGCGCAAATGTGTCCGCGCATATGTCCGTGGAAAGACAACGGTCATTTTGTTCAATTCATGGCGATATCTAAGTTCATATATCTTGTTCAAATCGGTCAAAATAGCATTATGAATTGCTAAGTTTTCCCAGATCTTTTTTCATTACATATGATAAATTTTACCTGAATATGCAGGCCGTGGCTGACTATATGGGGGATACTGTTGATCTTTGGCAAAATCTGGATGTCGGCGTGGTTGTGTTGGTCCAGGTGGCGGAGGAGGCATATTTTTGCTGACAGCACTACCACTAGGATACATTTGACTACTAGCCGATCCTGCGTATCCGCCCTGGGGGTGAGTTCGAAGAACAAAGTTAAGATTGTAGATTTCGTGAAATCAGATAGGAATTTTTGGTATTGTAGATCCACAGTTCAACAGTTTGCTTTGTCATAAGAGGTCGAGAGCCAAGACCAATGCATGAACCATACCTGCTCTTGTCTGTAGTACTCTTGTGAACCGGCGTAACTGGAAGCTGCAGGGGACTGTGATGGGGGCGAAGGCTGGCTTGTCGATGGCTGCTGCGTGTTTGATGGATGTGCTTGCGGTCCAGGTGGATAATTGCTACTCCGCCCACTAGGAGGCACTCCTGCAGGGTAGCCTGCCGGTTGCTGTCCACTACTGTACCTATTGTACAGATCCTGTACTCCGGTGTTATTGGGTGGCATGTTACCTCCACTATACCCTCTAGGAATTATATGAGATAATTACCCAGGAACCAAAAAAACTACACAATCGTATGTTCATCGTGATGCGATTAATACTAACCGATCAGCTTCGGGTCCATAGGGAGGATAATGAGTCCGTGGAGAGTATGGTTGATTGAAATCACCTGGCTGCCCCATCGCATTACCTTGAGGTCTAATATATTGATCTTGTCCATAGTTCTGATAAGGCCCAGGTCCTTGATAATTGCCCTGTTGCAAGCCTATAAAAATTTCTCAAGGATACCAATGGGTTCAGATACTATATGGATCATAAGTAGTGCGTTAAATCATGCATTTTACTAATATTTCAAAGATCAACTTTTCATACACCTATCATCAAAAACAATAATACATAAGTCGTTTACATCAGTCTCACTGCAGAAATAACAATCGTTTCACATCCACCTGTATTATTTTTTCTTTGAGTAAAAGATTATTGAGATCAAATAATAACAGAAAGAATTTTGATTTTACTAAATATAATCCCGAACAATATTTAGATAAGATTGTCATCAAGATGTATCAGAATCATTAAACAAAATTTATATACTTCTTTAGAGTACCTTGATGGGGAGATGGAGCACTGCTCTGGCTCGGCGGTCTAGGAGGAGGAGGTGTGTATTCTGATGGAGGACCACCTGGTGTACCACCTGTATAAGCACCTTGATAATTGCCGTAACCATCCATCGAAGTGCTACTAGATCCGGCTGCTGGGAACGAATCTTGAGAGTTTGATGATCCTATGTATACAACAACAATATCCATATATTTCATAGAAACGATTCATCTTCTAACCGCTGTAAGTTTAAAACTTTAGTCCGGAATGAGAAAATACAAACCCATATCATTGCCTGTAATCATTGCAACAATTACTTTACCAATTATATACAAATTCAATTATCGATGGACTCTTAGTCCACACAAACCACACAAAATTTTGATATTTATTGACCTAACTTGAGGAAAGAGTAAATAAATATTTAATGTTAGAGACGTCCCAAATTTCATTGCAATTTTTTAGGGCATTAAAATGTAAATGTAGCATTACATTCGTCTTGTCGGTTTGAAAAATCAGCTCAACTTTCTTGAAATATTTGTCAATTGTCAATAGAAATACGCAAATGTAGCTGGTATATGATACCATTTAAAAATTGTTGAAATACGAAGTGTTTTGTTGGAAATAAATATTCAACTTATTATGATCAACAATTGACCAATCATGCTATTTCCATCACTTGAATACAGTTTCCAAAAGCATATCAGATCAGGTACATGAATCTCGATATATATTTTTTACATTTATTACCTGGAGATGGAACCGAAGCTGTTCCTTTTGATCCTTTCTTCTTCGATCCAGCCTCAACTTGATTTATGATTGGTTGAGGGTCAATTCCACCTCGATCAAACTGACACTCGTAGAAAAGAAGATGCTTCGTATAGTGCTTCCGAAGTGTGTACGCCGCACTACTACTCGCTCCGATGCCGAGTAGCCCAGCAATATCCTTCCATGTTTTGTTTTTTGTAACCTAGTAGACCACAGGATACTTATATATGAATACAACATATAGTTAAGGTGAGGCTATAAGAAGGCAGCAGTTGCGATTTCAACAATTGACATTTACGATGGTATGTTCTCTAAAATGCAGCACATAATAAAATAACGAGAAGTTGTAAATCTCAATTTTCCACACGGTAATTTTCATGCCTTTCTACGATACATACTTACAAATTTGAACTTAAACTTGGACTGAAAGGTGCATCATATATTGTGTTTATCCCAAATTGCTACATACCAATTCGAATATTGAGCTTTGCATGCAAAATTTCCGCGATATCCAGGACTTCGCATTCAAAATGTGAGATTGGACCTTTCAATCATTAAGTGAAAATACAAGTTTCCAAGATGTAACATCACTATAGAGTACTCCATACAAAATATGCGACTAAAATACCTTGTTTTTTTTTCGTTTTTTTCCAAACTAATACTGAACAAATTTCATTCTTATCATACAGTTGATGTTTGTGACACTGAATCATAAGTTGTTTGCGATTCCATGGTATTCAATGGGAAAACTTAGATGAACACTATCTACTTGTGTGATGGAAATACAAAGCTATTACTTGACTATAAGTTTTGAAATTTGAAGTTGGTTATATTTTTAGAAATAATAAGAAGAATAACGACAAATTACTCTACAGGGCACTTGTCACTTGACTGAAACAAAATGCAAGTTTAGTAAATATCACTAACCACTCCTTGTTTCTATAGAAGTCAAGAGTTTATTATAAACAAAGGAAGAGGGTGATAAAAAATCTACATGATTCGATTCATGACATTTTTGCTGACATGTTATAAAAAAAAATCAAAACAAAACCTAATGCCAGTTGTAAAATAACATTTTAATGATGAACTGTAGTGCGAAGTCATTGTTCCAGAAGCCATTCGCTAGTCCTAAATGGACTACATATTTCTGTGAATGCACTTTTGCTATAAAAAAAAAGACTGTGGATAAATTGTCGAAGGAGAGATGAACAATCGCGAATTTTCACATATACAATAAGTAGTTCAGTTTGATTTGTAAAAAAACGACTGCATAAGAAGTTTATATTAATATAGATTATGGCGAAATAGTTACATTGTGGAAAACTCTAACGTGCTTCAAGATAGAATACATGTCATAAGCTGTTGAAAAATTTAGCATGAAATTTTGTTGGGGTGAGCAATTTAAATTCAACTCGATACATACCATCTTGATTTTTCTTGATTATTTCTAAAAAATTTCGCAGTGAATTATGAGTAGGTATTTTCTATTAAATACGAGATTAAAAATAACATCAAGTCCTACGACGTATTATGTATTTGGTTTTAGACAACGAGAGAATAATTTCACTCATATTTCAATCCCGCGCATATTGAAGTTACAATTTATGATCAATGATTTGCATTTATTTTAATAAAAAGTCGCGAAATTTTTATCAAACAAAGATTTGTACTAGAAACTGCAAATCAGAAAGAAGCAATTGATAATAAATTTCCTTAATTGTGAAAAGTGTAAGGAAAAATCGTCAAATTTATAGTTTTTGATAAAAATTAATAAAAAAAAACTTCACAAAAATCTTTAGTCAAAAATGAGCTGACGAATGAATAATTCGGAAAAAGTAATCTATCGTATATTTGAGATCATACGATAATACTGATGTATGCGTATTGCACGAAACGAAAAATTAAATCCCAAAAAACGAATCAAAAACTACAGGTGGGTCGTAAGTGATATATGATAATTTAATCTGCTAATAACGTAAATAGGATTAAAAAAGCTTCAGATAAAAGGCACAGATGTTCAGATGCACAAGACTAAAAAGCAAAAATTTCTCAAGAACTCATTGACAAATTAATTCTTCGAAGTTTTGTTCGTTCACCTAGGTACCAAAGTAAAATGTACAATTTGCACATGCGAACAATCTGTAGGAATGCAAAAAATTTGCAGACAAAAATAAAAATGTGATGCGAATGAAGCTACTCAAATGAGTCTCGGTCACCTATGTTTCTACAAGTCAAATCATTCTTGTTAAATTGAAGGTTGGAACTTTTTATATACAATAATACTTTAAACAAAATGTGCATAAACTTGGTACTCTGTGAGCGATCTAAATCATTAGAAACCACAGCAATACACTTTCATGAAGTGTGATAAACTAATGAGAAAATAATAAAAAAGAAATGCAGATAAACGAATCGTTTTTGAAGGAAATATACTTGAAATCATAACATGCAGCACTACAAGCAATACAAGTGAATGTCGCAGTGCATGGCACATCTATTATATGATGACTGACACCTAATAAACTGATATATTATTTCAAAAGTCAAAAACATAGATGTACGTGTTGCAATAATTCACGAAGATTCAACACCACGTACAGCATTAATGATTGACGTTAGATAAATATGAAAAATATTGATCGGAACATTAACAAATGACTTTCTTGTTACCGTGGTACAACTTGAATCTCAAGCTTTTTCATGTTTACCTCATTAAACAGATAAATCGCCTATACCTTCTGTGAACCACACCCTTTGGAGTAAAAATACAAAACACACATAAGACACCGAGGGCTAGATGGAACTACACTGCACCTTGCATACCTCCATGAAGCCCCCTCTATCCTTGACGTAGAGGTATAATCTGAATAGATCAAGGGGGTTCTTGGAGATGGTAGGACAACTGGTTATTGGTGTACGCCTTTCCTCCATAAAGGCCACAAGTTTGTCCAACCATGTTTTTCGCTCCATTGTGTCGTCCATCTCATAAAGTTTTGCAAGACTATCTGGTTTCTGTAAAATATATTTATTTGAAATTAAAATATGAAATAATATTCGCATAATAAAAAAAGCATGCCTCATTTAGTACAAGCAATAATTTTATACAAGAAAGAATTATAATATATTTTCTAATGGTTAAAAAACTGACGGACGTTACAGAAATATAACAGCAAATACAATTTCCAAATTTATTGTCCGACTAAGCATCAAATTTAAGCTGAAAGTTGGGTCAGAAGCAACCAGAACAGATATTTTTCATCGACATTTTAGAGGAATCACCAGACATCACATTGACAATAATTGACAACGCGTAATTCATATTTTTTTAAAATGAAGGCAATAAACTATTGCTAATATTAAAGATAAATTTGCAGAGAAACACGAATACTGAGTATATGCAAGAAATGTCAACTGATTTCAATGTTCGATAACCAACAATAAGGTGAACCAGTTTACTACTGCTGTTATGAACTAAACCAACATTCAAGCAATATAATCACGTTCTCTCACTCTGCAAGGAACTATCAACATTGGACGTATACAACAAAATCAAATCGATTTTCGCGTACATCACATGCGTTAGCATACATGACAAATCGAATCAGTCAACGATGGCAGTGCTCAATGCAACTTCCGCATCAACATGATATAATCCAACTTTAAAGATTTACTTTTTGGAAGCTTCGACTGAATTCTGTATTGTTGGACACACATCAGTTAAAATTTAGCTAAGATACCTCGTGGGAATGATACTTCAACTGAAAATTACTATTCTAGTCACATACATTGAAACATACTATCCATTTGTACTGTATACATACTACCCATGTGCTGATAAACACATCCCAAATAGCCAGAAAAGAATACATCCAGCAAATGGATGTACAATTTTATAATTCACAGTAAATGTGATAAGAAGTCATGCGTGCAACAATATCATTTTCATTACACTGAAATAATTTTCCTGAAGCAATCAGAAGCAAGAAGAGTATTATACAACTTAAGATCTTTTCTTTCATGGCCACTATTATTTGAAAACAATTGTCATAGCATCACTTCGAACCATAGGCAAAATAGATGCCGAAACTTATATTGAAAAACAATAACCTTAGGTCTGTACGGGTCTTGAGGCACATGGCTGTTAAACACCTGCGAAACATGAAAAACATAAAATGCGAAACGTTTCATATAATAGTCATATTTCTTATGCAATAATAACTGTTTCCAATATTAACGCAATCATTTTATATGCAATTTTGAGTGTCGAAGAAATTTAATATTTTGTTTTGTAATTTTGTAATTTGGTATTTTTCCAGTGATAGATGTACTTACGGGACTAGCTGGAGTACGAGGCCAGCTTGGACTGCTCATATCTGGATACTCCTCGTGCATCGAATTGATGCTTGCTGCACCTGGAGATGGTACTGTGCTTTGAGGTGTAGCAGGATGACTGTGATATCCTCCACCTATCATTTCCTTGCGAGACTTTGGCGTCAGTGCAGGATCTTCTCCAGAAGCTGTAAATATATAAAATATGTGAAAAAATAAAATCAAAATCGTGATCCATATATCCTAAGCTATGATTTAAATATAGGTATTCATATCATACCAGCGGAGGCATTTGAAAGAGTAGACTGCTGGGAACCTTCATCTAACGAAGTACCATCTGGTCCAGTTGTTATGACCGATGTTACCGTACCACTCGACGTTGAGGTGACATTAATTGCTGATGTACCTGGTAAGATGAAAACAAGTGAAGGAAGATTCCATATAGTACAAAAGCGATCCCCAGAATAACAATATTGGCCACGAACGGTAAGCAATAGATCAGTGTATGAAGATTGTAATGTACTCAATGAATCTGATAAGAATTAAGCGAATGAAGGTGTCTTAACATGATTACCTGATGCTGTAGTCGTTATTCCACCATCATTTGGCGATTCTGTAGCAAGATCTGTAGAATTATGGCTACTTGGTGTGGGCATAGGGGTAGGATGAGAATTCGGTGTTGTGCTTGGAGGTGGCATTGGACTCCCTTCATGATTCAGGGGTGGCGTTGCTGCTGGAGGATGTGAGCCACTATGCGATCCTAGATTAGGTGCAGTAGCAGACGGTTGCTGACTCCCCACATGATTTGGAGATGGAGGTGGCGGACCCATTGAACTTGTTGGTGGACCCATGCTACCCATACCACCGATACCACCTGATCCCGGAGGTGCCATGCCAGGACTAGCTCCACTACCATAAACTTGTGGTGGTCCAGGACTAGGTGGCATCCCTGGTTGTACACTATTGAATCCCATTTTATGCTGGAATAGCAGAAAAATTAAAACGTTGAATACAATCTAACATGTGTTAATTGACTGAATGCAAATAAATTGCAATCTCACCGGGTAAGGCGGATACTGCGGTGCCATATTATTTGGCCTTGGTGGTTGATACTGATTGTTTGGTGGTGCTTGCGAATTAGGTGGTGGCGGATAACCTTGTGGAAACTGCATATGTGGACGCGCAAGGGGGTAAGCACTTTGTGGATAGCCAGGCTGTCCTGCAGCCCCTCCAGTCGAATATCCCATACTTCCACCCATTGATCCTATTCCACTTAATCCAGTTGGTCCAGGACCTGGTTGGACAATGCCAGGGCCACTGTTGTTCATTTTGTAGCTATGCATGTGCGGTGAGGGCCCCAAAGGCTGCTGATACCCTCCTAAAAGTTGTGCTTCGTTACTAATTCATCAACTCGTATATTTAATGAATATCAATGTGTAGCATTGAAAAGTTGTGCAAGCATTGATTTTTGGAAATTATCCAGCTACAAAATGCACAAAATTTATGCGTACTTTGAACTTAATCAGAGTGTGCTAATAACCATGCAAGTCAAATTGTGGATGAAACTTTAATGCACCAACCTTGAGTTGCCATTGGGGAATGACTCATGCGTGCTGGCCCGCTACCATCCGACTGGCTGCTTGATGGACGTGGAGGCATCTGAACGTTTTGTTGACCTGAAAATTAAAAAATGTTCATGCAAGATTTTAATATTAATTTGAAGTAATGAATTATTTCGTAGAAGTACATCATACAGGATGTGTAATCTCATATAATGAAACCAAGATGTTATTTATATTAATCATTACATATTAAACACTAACCAACAGCTGGGGACATTGAGCGAGAACCTGTGGATCCAGTAGGTGATGGGGTAGGCCTCATTCCCTGAGAATTTGGGGTCCCCGGTGCTGGCCCATTTGAACTGTCGTTACTGTTTTGACCAGATAGTTCCTGAAACAAGATCAAGAAAATGATATAGTCAATGAAAATGTAGAACTGAGCTCTGACTTAAAAACAGTACATAAGACAAACATATCTATACCTGAAATTTTAGGATATATGGGTGTGTGACCAGAATTGATATATTAAATAGTTCCAAAGAATCCATGTATATCATATACAAAAATAAAAGTTTAGACTTATACAAAAATTCAAATGGTTTTCAACACGCAACAGAAATTATTTAGGTTAGTAATATTTTCTACTTGAGCTAATGCTGAAGTCATTATTTTCCTAACAATACGACTGTTATACACAAGTGCCAAACCGTTATGGTCCATATGTGATTTATTGTCAACCAACTACTCCAGTTTGATGATAGAATATACCGATAAAATCAAATAATCAAGTTGCAAGAACAAACGTCAGCCTTATTCCACAGTCATGCATTTAGAGTTTAAATCAGTATCAGCTGGCATCACTATTCTAAGCTCGCTATGTACAAGTGCTATTTCGAACAGCTTTGTAGCGTTGATGATAAAGTGACTGATTCTGAGTGATAACAAGCAACAATATAAAATAGGTAGATTGATATCAATGTTGCTGTTCACCTACTATATTAATAACAAGCGAGGATTTCAAAATAGCACCAACATGAAACGAGGTGAATTTTAGAACAACCGCCTAATATGAGCTTATTTGTTTATGCATGTCGGTTTTTCACAGAAAAGAGATTAATTCAATATCATTTCACGATTTTTGTATTGGTTCCGTTTTTATATTTTTTTAAAGTGAGGAATGTATATAAAAAAAATCTGGTTATAAAAAGCGTCACTATAAAATGAGTTTTCCTTTCCAATGCTAGATTTATGGAATGAGTTATTTGAACGCATTCTGAATTCTGCGAGGACATTTACAAGAACTATTCTTCTTTTCTCATGCAGTACCGACTTTCATCTATTTAACGTACAAATAAAGTAAATCATTTCCCCTAAAGCTTTCTATTTTGGAATTGGTAAAAAAATTATACTTATACAACATTTTTCGTTAGTTTACACAATAGTTAGGGACAATCTTTATGCAATTCAACTTTTTCACACTATAGATTTTGGAATGTGTAGTTTTGGCTTGCCAAATCATCGTTACCATCTGATCTACTGGGCTGTTTCTTGAGTAAGGTTGAAAACACTTGAGTATTGTAAACACTGACAAAGCTATTAGTTTTGTAAGAATATGGGGGAAATTACGACATCCTTGGCACCCAATTTGACCATGGACTTATGTTATAAGGGCTAGAGGAAACTATTTTTCAAGAATAAGAAGAATCGAAATTCGCGGTGTTTAACCTGTTCTTGTGACGATTTTCACTGCAAAAGTGTAAAGCGGCGTTCATTGTTGGACGTCTTTTGAGCAACCCAGAAAGCACCACGTGGAGGTGTAAGGTTTATCTTTTCAAACTCTGATGTTGGGGTATAGTATTTTAAAACTTTGGTGGAGGGGTATGGTATTTTATCGAAGCACCGATAATCTTTGGGTTGGGTTTCAAAACACCGGATCAGTTAAGCCGCTGGGAAGAATAGCAGATTGCGAAACACTGTATGCCCGTGTTTGGGTTGTTTTTGATCCAATTTCTCACTCATAATCGACGTACGCTCAACGATTTCACATGTAACGAATGAACTTGTCACTGGAATTCAGAATTGTGTTCTTTTGCAGTAGAAATCGTCAAAAACAGGTTAGAGACTGTAAACTTCGATTTTTTTATTCTTGAAAAATAGTTTTTTTGGCCCCTAGAAGATATGTGTAGGGTCAAAATTGGGCGCCAAGGATATCGTAATGCTACCAGAATATGTATTAAATAAAGAATAAAGTGTGAAAGGATGTTCCATAAAAAATCATACATCGTTAACCAAAGTCAAATACAACCAATTAAAATCATTTCTGAGAAATTACTGAAATGTTAAGAAATTAAAATACAGTACACTTTTTGTTGTAAAGTTAGTCCAAAAATGTTGTTCTACTTTCATTATGATATGTCATCTCAATATTAATAAGAAATATTGTATTTTTATCGAAATACAACTGTGAGCATAATAGTAATAAGTAAATCTCAGTTTTCTATAGATCTGATATTTTTTTTGTTCATCTATTAATTGTCACAACTTGATTTTTACGTGTCCAATGTAGGAATCATCAGCACTAAAAAGCACACAAAAGGGACGAATTGAGTAATCAAACATCTAGTATGTCATCTAATAATTATATCATTTTGAATGAAAAGAATGGTATTAGATACAATGTTCAAAAAGAATGTTGATGAATTGAAACTACGCAATTTTCCTAGCGTACTTATATGTATTTGAATCAGGTCCGACCAAACATAATGCCGGAAAAAAAAACTCGACTTGCAAAATGGGATGGAATATATCATTTTAATTGATACAGAAATGTTTGAATATGACTAACATACATTAACACTATTATCAACCGAATATCATCGTGTGATTAATAATCAGTAAGTAGTAGTACACCTCAAACATTGCGTCTCCTCATAATTTTGTAGTCAATCAGATAAGAATGGATACACGTGCTTTTCAATAGTAGCCATTCTGAATGGCAGCTGAATTCAATAATATATCAGATCAGTTTGATTATTCTTATCACGAAGCATCACCCTGCCATTTTACTTGTGCAATAAGAGGTTAAACTTCACTGAAATACTGAACGGAAGAGTTTGGAATACTAAAATCACGTAATTTTTACAAGTGGTAAGTTTAGAAATTTCAAATATGTTGCAGACAGAGAAGCCAAATTTCCAACTCGAATCCCTTAAAAGTGTCTGGCTGGGACACATGTGATTTATTTAAATATTACTTTTGTCCTATGAATCAATCTTCTAATACCCAATTGAAAAAATGCACAGATTAAAATCTATGATTCCAATCATGCTAGATGAAAATGAATTATTTTATGCTGCTAGTATTTGTGAATTTCAAGATTAAATCTGTAACTAAACAGGTGACATAATTAAAAATAACTATTGTCGAAACAATGAGCACCGTTCAGAAACTATGTATGAAATAAGTACGAGCAGCAATGTAAAAGAAAAATAAAAACCTAACACGAGGCCTATCAAAACTGACAGGAAATTTAGCACAGTCGAAAATTGATAACGAAAGCAATTGACAATCTGGATATTTCCTTTAAATAATGCATGATATATAAACTGTTGACAGAACGACAAGTAAATATCAAATGCAAAGTTTGTAATTTCAGCTTGAATCAGACTATCCCAGTGTAAGCAGGTTGGAATGAATTATGAAATAAACGTAAACAACTGTGGAAACAACTAGCAATAATGAACCGAATCGTAAACAATACTTTCATTATGCTAATGATCATAAACTGAAAGATGAATGAGAATCAATTCAAGACCACAACGTTTAAATGATTACAATATAAATAGTGGGAACAATAATCTTGTAATAACTTGCTAGAAACGCTATAAATCCAAACCGTCCATTTTTTTTTACTTGTATGGTAAAATGGAAGTTTTTTAATGATCATAGTATTCAAATTCCTCAAGAATTTATTACGTCTATCATCAAAAAGTTTATCACAATAAGCAATAAATTAATAATGAAATGGTACACATAAAAGTGCAGGTTATTTTAATATTGAATTTAAGAAGATAGGTCCCAGAAACCGACACGCTTCAATCAACATGCAAAACGAGTCATTTTAAATTGTGTTGATAAATCAAGGAAGTTAGGTACAAGCAAATCTACACCATTGAGAAGTCAATTACACTTTGGAAACGTTTTGCGAGGTAGTTACAGAATGGTAAATGAAAAGAAGAATATTTCGAATCCATAGTACTAGTAAATCCTCGTAATGATAAATAGTTTGAGTTATCTCAAGTTCAATTTCGATTTCTAAAAATGTAGTGGTTGGTTTACTCTATACTATCATCTGAAAGTGAGCCTTTATAAGTTACACAATTTAATTTCAATGTATGTGCCTATCCACTATATATCATAGGAGCAAGATTGATATTTTCTATTTATACAGCTTACAAGATAAAATCAATGGCAGACTGTCAGCTTAAACTAATAAATCTGGTTGACACTATATTAATTTCTATTGAAAACTGTATGAAATATGCATAGTTTAAGTTATATTTTTAGAATTGATAATCACATCATAATCTGTATGCAAAAACGTATGTAGAAACATATGATGTTGCAAATATGGTGCAAGTGAATTTTTATATAAGTGTATTGCATTTTCGTACTGTACCTAAAATAAAATATTCATGTACACCAATATTCACCTAACATACATTTATCGCTTGGTTAGAGAGTGGTATCCTAATCACTAATTATGTTTCGAGATTTGAAAGCTTACGGTAATCGAAAACTTTTCAAATTTCAGACTCGGTTAATGACTTCGCTTTACCGAAAACATATTTTCACGCGCGATCATGTAATTGCATAATCAAGCTGGAACGCAATATCGACACTACTCCCGACGTTACTTTCGATTTTTCCGAAAAAAGAGTACATGCGAAACGGTATGTAAGTATGCGAAAATCGTTGGCAACAAATCCATTATTGAGTCGTGATCCATAATGCGACGTGTGAACACGGCACGCAACCACAAGTGTTTGAAAACGAAGAAAGAAAAACCAACAAAGTACACAGCCGATAATATTCACCAATTAATAAATCGTAATCGAATAAACATGGAGCCTCAAAAGGGGGGTTTTTGTGAACTTTTCGACAAGGATAAAGAATCACAAAAATTACTATACGCATTTGCTATCCCCTATATTTTATCGTTCGTCTCATTATCTTTCCGACATACCGTAATTAATCCACAGAAAAAAGTCGACGCAAGCAACCTGGCGGTTGCAGAGAAAATCCAATCCTTAGTATAATACAATCCCAAGGACTCGGCCGACACATCCTGATCACTAAACACTGTTATTACACGTAGTACGATCCGCGTATTGAGAACTAACACACGGTCGCGAACTGCCTCGTCATAAATTTCTGTTTTTATACACAATTCCCACGACACTCCATTTCCACACGCTGGCGCACAGCACAGAGCACAGAGAACATCTTCCTAGGAATCCTTGTTGCCTATTATATACACAAGCTGTTCCAATAACAGGAGTATGTACAACTACGCCCAACAACAATCACGTTTATAAAAACGTATCTGTCCACTGCGGACATTTTCACGTCATTTCGAAGTTTGTCGATGCGTATTTTTTGTTCCAACATAGTCGTTATCCAAATTTTTCTACCAATGTTACAAGAGGATCGTGACGAACCAATTCAATAGCAGCAATAGCAGCAGCAGTTCTGCCGTCGCCCGATGCTTACTACCACGTTGAATCGCACGAGAGTAGACATACTTAATGCCTCTTTAATTCACTTATGTAAGTCCACTTTCCAAATTTTCCGTTGATGTACATCAACTGAAAACACCTCGCTCAATGCGACACACGTATTTTTCCCACTAAATGATGATAAAAGAACTCACGACTCGCCCTGTTACTTCGATATGAAATCAAGTTGCTCAGACTTGTAACAGAGCACCAGTCCTGTCCCTGTTCGTATATACGAGGGCGGTGCGTTGATCGTAGCGCGGTTCGTTCGAAGCAGCATCACCGCTAGCTGCTACTACTTGCTCGTTCGTTCGATCGTGAATATTCGGCTGCATTCGCCGTCGCTTCGGCTTTACTGCCCGAAAACCCGTCTGTTCCAGAGGCCGTAAAATATTTCCAGCAAGACGACGGGGACAGCAACTTGACTTCCCTTTTCCGTCATCAACTACCTAGTATATCCATTTTACACACCGATTTCGGATTATCGTATGGTTGTGAACAATAAAGCGACTTTCAATTGCCATCGAGTAGATTTAAATATACGTAAAGTTTTCTAATTCCAAACAAATTTTAATTTTGAATGTACGATTATGAACATAGATACATATGATGTAATATCGTCTCATTTCGAGATCGTGGTAACATTTTCGGTGTTCCCTTCTATCGTATGAAATTCATTTTCTCATTCATAGATCACCCGGAGCTGTAACGGTACTCCCGTGTTCTTAAAAAATATTGAGACAGTAGTTAAATTTTCGATTAGAGGGTTTTTTGTTATTATCAGCATTGTGTTCCTTATCATTCAACTCGCAAATCAGGTTCCGTTGACTTCAGATTGCATTAAACATTCAGCCATCGCAAATATTTGAGAAAAAAAAATGATTCTACGGTCGTCATCAACATTTATTACGAATTAGAATATTGAACTACCATTTTGTTCAAATCTGACTGCAACGTTCAATATTTTTTTAAATCTCTGTCGAAGTAATGACTAATTTTCAAGAGTCCTGTTTATACAAAAGTGAAAATATTCGCTGGTATATTTCGTCGGGTCTACAATGGGCAGACGTACGAATATAATTGGATTTCGAAGAAACGACAAAAGATTGACTCTGCTCAAATTCCCTATTTTGCTCACGGGCTACACTTCAGGGTCTCTCGAAAAAAGTGTATCTACATTCAAAACTCGGGGATCAAAAAATGAAGATGTAAGAAATGTGAAAAAAATGCGAAGCTAAGATGAAATGGAAATAACAAAATGGTGACTGAAACAAGCCAAATTATAAGGAGAAAATCGCTTGGCAACGTGGAGTGACTCCAGCTCGAACAGATTGTTCAAGCCACTATGGAACACAACCGTAGGGTTCTATCTGACATGAAAGCCGAGAGCGCCAAGCAAGCCAGCCACCCGAGTCCCGACCATTCGACCAACCAACCGACCGACCGACCCGTATGAGCCAGCTTGCCTGCGGTGCGGGGCGGAGAGACGGCGCAAATATCTGGGGCTCCGGCGGCCGCGCAACTCTTGCTCTGATCGAACGGTTAAAGTGTCTGTTTTCACAAAAAAATACAAAAAAAATGTATATTTACAAGAAGTAACTCCTGAGGAGCTTTTAATTTTCGTACCCATTTAACGACGCGTCGACACATGTTTAAATTTCGCACAATTGGCATACTTTGATTGATACGATTACGTAACGATATCGCAATACATACATACGAGCGACGTGTATACTTATACACTCTCACTATAAGCCGTATGCGCGATAAGCGAGGGCATGTATATGAACTGACTGAAGCGTTTATGTATAAGTATAGAAGCGACTACACAAAAATAATATAACATCATCGGTTTCAGATATCGTTTCAATTTCGGCAAATAATTCCAATATTCGAACAATCACGCAACATTTTTACGTGACTTAAATATTGTAAAATAACAGCTAATGCTTGATTAGCGGAGGTACGATGCATATTAGAGTACATAATCGTGTTGCCACCGCAACGCGACACTGTATATTGCGATCCTTGCGAAAGTTTTATAGGCTAAGCATCTTTCTATTGAAATTTACATATATATTCAGGTATTTATAATTTATATGTTGGATGTGCTCGTCAATTGGGCATAAGCATATTTTATGGTGGACACACACCTACTAATTCTATGTGCGGTCAAGTTTACGCGCAAATTTTCCCCTGCCCCTTTGCGACCCGTGCGACATATAACACTGCACATCGATATGACAACGTATCTGTCTCTGCATGCACATGGCCTACACGCGATAAAGGCGCGCTCGCACTCACGCTTGCGCACACGGCATCATTTAAAACATGACGCGCGTATCAACGAATCATTAGGCGAACAACTATAAACTGAATTTCTCTAACGTCTAAATTATCTATAGTTAATTACTGCCTCTTGTTGGTTGGCTTATTATTTTGCTATTTCGTTTGTTTTATTGCGTCTTATCAGCGGGTTCATTGCTGTTTGCGGATAGTTGAAAACAATTTACTTTCTTTTTTAGATGATGAGATTTCCATGAAACACGATTCAAATATGTTTGCGATATTTCGCTGCTCTTCCATATTAAAACAATCAGTGTAATAATGGATATCTATCATTTATAGACGCACGTATACTCGAGTGCGAGTATTATTGTAATCTATTAAGTTGAGAAACTGTAATTTGTAACACAAGCCATTGCATTGAATTTAATGGAATTGGCATGATAAATACATGAAGCACATGAAACATCGAAGGATGAGGTCTGTCAACAATGCTTCAGTGAATCTTTCACTTTTGATTTCATGGATAATCACCGTCAATAAAAAATTTGAGAGCAAAACCCATCAAAACAAAAAAAAGCTAGTATACAGCCTGTGATATTTATGAAATGTTACTAGTATTATATCCAATGAAACTATTTGATCATATTCTCAAATGACTGAATGTAACAAAATGACATAAGGTAACAGACCATATCTTTTCCAATTGAAAGACAACAACCTTCGATCACATTATGCTTTCGAACATTTGTATTATATTACTGATTGCCGTTGAGATAGTATTGTGAACTAAAAAAAGCGCTAATGATCCTACATGAAAGAAAAATATCTACAAACGGCTTAGCAGCCGTATGTAGACGTTCTACTCAAATATTTGGAGACAAAATTGTGTAACTTACGCCAGCATCTATCCCTTGCGCGTTCGGTGTGGTGGATCGCTGCTGCATGTTATGGAAACTCTATAAAATATAATGAAAAGTATTAGCAACTAGTGAAGGAAAGTTGAAAATTAGAATCGAAAAATTAAAGATTTTCTGTAACAACAAATAGCGATTAACCAGGGCCATGTTATGACATGAGCAAATCAATGTACATTGCTCGGTACATTGCACTTCATTGATACAATTACAATGGAGTTGCCACTTTAACAATGGTGAACAACCTTCATGAAATATATTCCTGTGTCGACAGAATATTCACTATTATTGACTTGAATAAAATACTGTACTATACTCTGTGCGTACATGCTCATATGCATTTACATGTGGTAGTATGGACAGATTGAACGAAACATGTTGAGACACGGCATGTGGTTCGCAGTTCTGACAATAACTATGAATACAATTGAAGATCTACTAAAAGAAGATAATTCAATTGCATAGCACGAGTATAGAATTTTGAAGATGAGTATCAAAATTTACAATGCATGTTAAAGTATATAGAATTCCGCAAGATTTTGGTAAATTTCACTTCAGTTTACGAATGCCACATATTTTACACTTTGTGGTTAGGTTTGTACAACTAAATTTCATTTTTGATTTTGAATGGATTTCAAATAAACTTTCAAATTTCAAAGAATTGGCCAGTCGCAGCCCAATCTATTAGAAAGAAATAAAATTTCTTATAGATATTTTGTTCATTGTTATAATATAACAAATTTCTGCTATTTCTAACCTACAACCTTCCAGTGAAAACGTTCTTCCATTTGTAAAAAGCGTGAAGTAAGATTTTAATTGGTCACACTGATCGAGTTACAGAATAATTTTATTTCATATGCTCATAGATTGTACTAAGATCTCGGAAAATTATGACTTTTGTCTTTATCAATAATAAGTTTGGTACAGAATTCATTTTACTTCTCGCAGTCATTGACATGAGAATAGAAATTGAAAATAATGCCATTATGTGAGTCAACTGAATTATACAAATTTTATGATTTTATTGCCCATTGATATTTATTGAGACAAAATAAAAGCTCAAAAGTTAGAAAAAGAATTATGGTATAACTTTAGTACTGAAGCATGTATATAGAAAATAATTAAGAAAATCATTTTTCCATGTTGAAAAAAATTTGCATTGCATTAGGCCTTTTTCATTCAATAGCACTTGCGATGTGATGTTAATATAAAACACTGATTGCTGTGTGCGTGAGTCCATGAGATAGTACGTAGTGAATAAATTAAGTTGAAATCTACACATCAAGCATAATGCTCATGATATTCATTGGAACTATAACTATATTCATACATATATTATGAAACGATCATATGTGATCGTAGTAATCCATATATTTGGATAAAAGAGTATTTAAATTTATTCGAATTTAAAACTGCACACGAGTTTTATGTTTCTTAGATCGATTAGAAAATGATAGATAGAACACATTATCACATGAAAGGAAATGTAAGAAAAATAATTTTTTAGGCACTCCCATCAAAAACACCAAGTGCAGACAACATTCACTACAAGAACCAACATAAAGTAATGTTGCCAATTGTACTCCTTCCAATACAAAGTAATATTCACTAAATATAGATAAAAATATAGACACACGAAACAAACATAATGGATCATGCATGTTGTTTATTGTCAGTATTTGAAAATAAGAAGACTCAATACTAGCCAGTCAAAATACTATTCCAAAATTCATCACATGGAGAAACGAGTACTTGCCTGTGACTGATTTGGTTGTTGCGGTTGTGGTGAGGCAGCCGGTGGTGGGGCTGGTGATTGTGACAAAGCTCTCTGCGGAGATTGACTTGCAGGGTTCACTTGATTTGGAGGCATTTGTGGAGGATTTGTGGGTCCTCCTTGGTTCCATCCGCGTTGTTCGGAATACATACCTGGAGGATGCCCAGTTTGTGCTCCATATGAATTCAGCTGCAATAAAACAGTAGATAAAAATTATTCAACGAAATGTGAAATCGTAACGCACACCATATTTTTGCTGTATATTCAATCCTGTCATATATTGTCTGCAAATACGAAACACGTTCGGTCTCCACACACAATTAAACATGAAAAAAATAGCAAAATAATTACAATCGGAATGGGGAAAAAAAATTAACGATCAGTTAAGCGTATCATGGAATTATGAACAATTTGTAGATTTTTTTGTCGATATTTGTCTAGTTGAATCTATGAGATACAAGATGATTAAATAAGCAGATGAGATCTGTCTGTTAAAGATAATTCCGAGTACGAAAACTTGAATTACTCAGTGGCTATCACGATGATTTAACAATAATTTCCAAATAGTTTCCATTTTTATATTCAGAAATTATCTTAAAACCACAGGGCTTTCAGTTTCATTAACCATGCTGATTATTAAATTATGAACAATCATGAATGCGTAATGCTCTAATAAAATAATTTGCAAACTTAAAGGTTGAGCTTTCATGATAAAACAAACCATGTGAATTCTCTAACTGAGCATGGCGCTCACGTGGAAATCAACATTCAACAAGATAATAATTACTGGAAAAATAATTGACAATCAATCCGAGTATGTGCAAATGAAATGTAACAAAAATTTCAACAGTGATGAGGCTGAGTAGAATGTAGTTTGTAGATAATTATAGATGAAATTGTTATTACCGATGCATCTACTATAAATTTGCATGATAATAATTCACTTTTGTTCTAACTGTACCTGATGGTGACTGTATGGTACGTGAGGTCTGGATGATGATGTGTAACGCTGATTATATGGCGGATATGGCATAGGTGTTGGAGACCTTGGTCCTATTGGACCGGGATGTAATCTGGGTGAGCCCTGAAAAATAGTTTTTAGACTTGATAAAATCAGTCCTCAAAAAAAGGTTGGCTAAAAATGTTGACGGGTGTAATTTCTACTATCATAAAATATCGGTTGCTTCACATTTTGCAACAAGTGTTCATAACCCTTGGATCATTTGAATTGTTTGGAAGTATCTACGGATGACGAGACATTCAATTATAATTCAATGATACTTGTTATTTTGACACAATATAAACTTGATTTAATATATGGTTAAAACCAGCATATCGTATGACCAAACTTTTTGATTTCAACAATATATAGATGTTAGACTTCAGCGGTCGTAGAAATATGATGAACGAGCTTCCGGATAGTCGCCACGTTCAGTCACTAGACTATTGACTGAACGCGGCAACCATCCGGAAGTTAGTTCATAATATATAGATGCGCCATAATCAAATAATTTAGATGTTAAGAAAATTGGAGCTTTGTTAGTTATTTCACTAGTACATTTTCGGCAGTACATGTGATTAACACTACATACGAGTATTAAATAATCATTACAGAAATTGCAATCACTTTTAATGAATTATACTTGGAATAATAACAAGACTCTGATGTTTCATGGTAAAAGTAGCACAGTAGTAAAAGAACCACAAGTTTGTTTCAACATTAGTATGAACTGATGTGAATTATTCGTTGTTTGGCATTTAGCCGTTATGAACTGAATTAACATTATTGTATCCATGAACAGAGGAATGAATTTTTTTTAAACGAAGAACTATGGTAATACGGTTTCACATGAACATATTCCAGCAAATTTGTCTTACTAGATAACAACAATAAAAGTTTGAATAAAGATGTTTGTTATTACATTACATTGATTCGAATCCAAGAAAATTGTAGATGTAATCATTTTAGAAAATATTCTACATTATGAGTATGTTCTGAAATACACTGTGAGCACTGGGTAGTCCTCTTCGTCTTCTTCTATCGTTTCTAGTTAAAAGAAGAAGAAGAGTACTACCTAATGCTTGCCGTGTATATCGGAACATAACCGATATGTAAGAACATAGATGCTTTCCATGATAAAAGTATGTTAACCTGTAATTGTAGGGACATGTGATTGCAAGAGACTTATAAAACGCATGGACCGTTGGAAAAGTTGATTTCCACTATTAACAGAATATTTATGGAGCAAACATTTTAGTATTGTTATACTTTACGGGATAAAGGAATGTAAGAACATTCGTACAACGTGATAGGCTACGGTACAATACCGATATAATGCGACAAACTTAAGTTACAAGGCGATGGAGTGAGCAGAACTCACGGTTTGCGGGGGGCGTTGTCCTGGTTGTGGATAAACTGGCGGAACAACAGACGCGCGTGGTTGCATCGGCCAGGGTTGTTGATACGACTCTGATCCCATGCCTGGATAATTGGAATGAAATCGATGCACAGGGCTGGAGGCTTGCAACAATTGGTTGAGCGTAGGCGTAGGACCAGTTGCCTGCGATATACTCTGACCAGACAAAAACCGAGGAGTTTGTCCTGCAAATCCAGCGGACACTGGGGGAGCAGTGTGAGAAAGGCGCGGTGACTCCATTTTCGACATCAGATAATGTTCATCAGAAGATTCACATTGACTCACTGGATGTCCTGTGCTCCCTTCACTGACAGATTGTTTACTAGAAAACTCATCACTATTATACTCCCTACCCCCACTACCGCCTAAGGTGTTTCCTACAAAACCATGCGGATGACTTGTGTCCAGTGTATCTCCTTTCGAGGTATGCTCACCACTAAGCGGTCCTTCTTTCGTTGATTTACCACCGATATTTTGTTCACTATACACGGCACCAGCAGTAGGGTGTCCACTAATGTCCTCGCGGTATTGACTCATCTCCAATAAACTGGGACTGTTTGGCCCACCGCGATTCACATATTTGAGCACTGCGTTACAGGATGCTTCATCATTCGAATCCAATTGTTTAACACTGCTATTTACGCCCAGTTGAGAATGTTTTTGAATACATTTCGCTTCACTATGCACATCGTTTTGTTGGCTTTCGGCTTGCGTTGCAGCCATGTTCTTGCATCCCCACTACGATTTTGCGAGGCAATGCGTTTCTCCGCCAATCACAAGTCGTTGTCTTCCCAAAGGATGTAATATGGTCGGAATGAAAAATGCGATTGGCTGATAAAATAGGATAACGGAAATTGGAAATTCACGCATTAGCGGCATGGTCAAACGCCCACAGGGAAAACACTCGTCGTGGTACTTCGTAATCTGTTTTTTCTATCGACAAAATTTTTTCCAGCAAATCAAAATCTTCTATGCCATCATATACGAAGATCCATTTCCGTCGATCAGAAACAACTACAGAAAATTCCAACGACCTTCAAGATACGGAGCATGCCGACCTACAATCCAAGAAGCGTATCCTTCTGGCTTCTTACTGTTCCATGGGACACCGCCTCCTCGTCGAAATTCTTGGCTCGCTTACTACTTCTTCTAACGAGAAATTCGTACCAAAGCGTTGAGAATGCTTTGGAATAACAACCATAAGGAATCTTCGAGACAACACGGAATTTCGCAAACCGCGGTGTCTGTTAGCCTCGTGAGGTTAGAAGGATGACCGAAGAGACCTTAAGCTACTTTCTGTGTTAATAGTTTGAACGTGGTATATAACTTTCAGTTATTGGACAACTGGCCGTGGGTGCTTTTCCATCATACGCAACTATTGCCCATGCGTGCACGTGCAGTTTCATGAAAACAAGATACTATCGCACAGTTTGGCAATTTGCATAAACTAATTACACGTGTACAACCATAGGATTCTACGGTTTTTTCATAGTGACGTCAACAAAATTTCAAGAACATTTCTAATTTACTCCATTTCATAGTCTTCAACTTTCAGGATCATTGTGCGTATGACATTCAACCCACTGAACTAATATTCTTATATGTGATTGGCGTACTGGGGGACGAAGCAAATTACGATTGTCCAAATTTAGCCACCATCGTGTCATTTTCTACGTAGTGTACGTATCAAATCAAACGGTCGATATTCTTTCATAAGTTTATTCAACGTGTATTCTTATTATTCATATTATCATTTTTTCTTCTTATTATTATTATTTTTATTCCTCATTTCGTATAAGTCTGCCTTTGACCGGCCCTACCAAGACGCACCCGAATATCGCTACGTCAAAGGTCGAAAATTTTAAAAGTTACATTGCAATGTTGCGGTAAGATTAACATTGTGCTGATAGCATTAGCAGTTAAAAAGTATTTCTGTAGGAAACATATTCTCTGTTTGTGTGAGTATACAGAATTTTCAAACTCATTAAACTTTTGGCTAGACTTTTTATTGTTAGAGGTAAGAATCACCAGCGAAGACCAGATGCAGCGCCATATGGTGACGAAACATATAATCAATCTTTTCTCACGATGGTCTCACCAAAGACTATAGCATAGAGACTGTCTTGACGGCCACACTTTCTGTGCAAGAGTTGGAATATCCGTGATTTCAGTAAAATTAACGATAAGTTTACGGCAAGTCTCTGCAAATCATCATTTATTTACAAATTGTTACAAATCTACCGCCGCAAATTAAATATAAACTGAAGGTCAAATTTCTAGTAAAATGAAAAATTTTCGTACAATTTTATATATATATATATACACAAACTTCCGGTGATCCATTGACTGCAGCGCCGCTCGGTAGGAGTTACTCGATCATGTTTTGGGGACCATTTCGATATCATTACGTTCGGCCTCCTGGTCTCTTGTCTCACCAAGTCTCACTCTTAGCTTGTTATATGTACCTTGACCTCGGCGTACCTAGCTGTATATTATCTTTGATCACTTAAACCACTTAAACTATCCTACCAGTTGCTACCAGTCCTGTCGGTAACAACCATTAACAACTGGTACAACTAAAGAAACAACAACGTCTTTTCAAGTTAATTCATGCAACTTTAGAATAATAAACCCTTTATCTTGACGTTATATCAGGTATCTATAAATTATGAATTATATGAATTTCATATTTGTATACATACCGCTGTCACTTTTATTTTTTTGAATGAAATTGTCTGATTGATCGATATTTAATAGTTTCAGAAGTTGCTCTCAATGATAAGTCATAACCAATAATCTGAAATGATTCAAGGTAAACATTGTTAGATTTATATCTAATCTTATGTGGTATCAGCATTAAAATATAAACACATCGACAACTATTTAGTATACCACTTGCTGCTCCTGTGAGATTATTTCAAAAAGCTTAGACAACGAATAATAGGAATCGATGTTGTAGCCCCAGTAAAGAACCTGAAAGAACCATTGAACGCCACGTTCACAAAGAATTGTCACGAGATATTATGTGTAGAAGCGGATGAACAGAATAATTATATCAGAAGTGCATGTGATCATACCTTCTATGGAAAATGGGTATACCCGGGCTATCGACGTATATCAACAACAATTCTCACCGATATCTCGAATCTTACCATCTTTCCGATTCTTATCTAGTCATAGATGGTTATAGTCTCGCAATTGAGCTCTACTACTTGCTCAAAGATAGCAAATCCGCATTTGGAGGTGATTATGACAAATATGCACATTGGGTAAGAAAGTACTTTCAATGCTTATTCAAATGTAAAATTACACCACTGATACTGATGGATGGCGCGTACGAGGATAAAAAGATCAAGACAATCTATTCTCGTTTGAATTCCAAAGTTCGAGAGGTTTTGAACATCCATCCATCTCGAAAAAAGAAGTTTCTTCCTCTGCTTTGATCAGAAGCTTTTATGGATGTATTAAATGAGATGAAAATCAAGTATGCACAATGTCCTTTTGAAGCAGATCACGACATCGCTGCAGTCGCCCGATTCTTGAAATGTCCTGTGCTAAGTTGCGATTCTGATTTTTTTGTATACGACGTACTGTATATCCCTTTGAAAACTGTGGAATGGGGGATCACCGTAACCAGGACTGGATATGCAAAGAGATGCCAAATCTACAGAGTTGAAAAGTTATTGAATAGTTTTCGAGGTCTGAATAAAACTGTGTTGCCTATTTTAGCCACGCTATTGGGAAACGACTACATGAGCTGTTCCGATTTTGACGTGTTTTTCAAAAATGCGAAATTCTCAGAAATAACAAAGACCTATGATAACGAGCAGCAGAGGAGAATCGTGATGTTGTTAAACTGGTTACGTCATCATAATTTAAACAGCGCCATAGCTGGTGTCTTGCTTACTTGTCAAAATGAATCTCGACCAAGAATAATGCAGAAGATAAAGCTGATACTCGATGGGTACGCCAATTCTTCGCCACATATGTTGACAGCTCTAGGATTTTCTGCAAAAAAGATTGCTACGTTGAAGATTCAGAATCCAAATCACTGTTTCGAAATTCCAGAAGATTTGAATAGTTTAGACACTTTTGCAGAGCTGTCGATAGAAGATAATGATTCGGAAAAAAGTCACCTGGAAGTTGTAAATGGTGTCTTAAACCTGAGTCCCAAGACTATTTTGTCCCAAATTGCTCCATCATGGTTTATTGAGAAATTCAGTAAAGGAAAATTCCCATCATATTTTGTCGATATGATGTATCGACAGTTATATTTTTTTATTGTGCAAGTTGAAGATTACCAATATCCAGCATCACATTTTATTAGTTTGAAAATCGTTGGTGTTATTTTTCAACTCTTGACATTCACAAATCACAAGGAGAACAAAGTTTTGGAATATGTTCTACGCAATGAACATAAGTTGGGTAATTATCGTTTAGAGAATTTTCCCGAAAAACTTCCATTGTTGACTAATTTGAATGAACTGCCGGTTCCTGTTAAAGTAAGAATAATATTACAGACCCTAAATTTTAGTGCCAATGAAAACATTAATATAATCCCACCTGAATGGAGATTATACGTAGCCACCATCTCTTTTTGGGCTAAACAGAAACATGAACCGCTAGTGACAACTTGTCACGTCTTGGCTCTACTTTGCGGGATGTTATTTAACATTGTTGATCAAAAAATCGGGTTTTATCGTAAGAAAGACGCGTTTATGAATCAATACTGTAGAAACATGGGTTCTGCCGTGAAGACTGGAAGAAAATTGTCCATCCAAAATCAAAACTCAATAACCCATGAAATAAAGGTTGCATATGATGCTATTACTAGAGCTGATTGCTTAGCAGCTGCACCATTTTTTATCTCCAATTTCGCGATCAATGAAAGTATTATACGCGATCCCAACATGTTCAATATTACCACAGTCCATTGCTTTGCGCAGTTTCAAAGTTGTCTGAAACACAGTATGGATCTTAATGCCCTGTTAGGATATCCATATCTGCAGCCAAAAGTGCCACAACTTTACAATGGTACATTATTATATAATTTATATCACAATTTAAAAAATTGTAGCGATATAAAAGCCTATATCAAAGCGGCTCTGGCAAATTCTCCCAATTTGTTGCAACTTTTGACATTGCTTTCAACTTTTGTTAACAAGATACTCAAAAACTTCTGTGACGAGATACCAATATCAAACAAGCAAAAAAATCGCAGACAAGGAAAGAGGGGAGGGAAAAAAGTGTCAGAGAAAGTATGAATAGCAAATGTGATGATAAAATGGTTGATGAAACACATTGCTAATCTGATTCTGATGATCATTTGAATTTCCTTGCACCATTGCATTGAACTGATTACGAAACAATGATATTGTACAAAATGGATTATCTTCTACTTATAAACGTTTAATTATACATTTTTTTTAAAACTGTTGCGACAATAAAAATATATCAATACTTGAATAAGAAAACTATTATTTTATTCACAAATTATCATAGGTATGAAAACTGATAATTCAGCGTGCTTCCAAGCAATAACATTTATTATAGCAGTTCATAAAAGCTCGAAAGATAGTGCACATTTATGATGCTATGTATTCATTAATAAACATATGTTTGTATCCCAAATTTGTTGACTGAATTCACAAATAAGTCATGATAACAGGTAAATATTTTGAAACAGGGACACAATGATGATGTACTGTTATCGATAAGTATCGAATCAACATTTTCACAGAAACAGCTATGATTTGCCATCAAACTTAAGTTTGATAATATATAGTATAGATAATTATCTCCATGATCACTTTTTCCACCTAGATTCAATCGACGGAAGTTACCTTAAAACTTTGCATAAACTGCTCGCTAATCTGATCGCTGGTTATCCAAGCAATCTAAAATCTGTCACCTGATTCCAAATCCACAGTAACAGCTATGTAATAAACAACAGTGGAAACTTGAAAATTTGTTGCGAAAAATTTATGATTTTGCTACACAGAATGTGAGATTTGAATCGTTGAAAATAATTTTAATAGAATTCCGATAATGCGAAAATGTGAACATTATTTTCTGTCAATCAAGATTTGTGATGGCATAACATTCTCGTCAATCAATACTTACATTTTATGCAGCACCCACTACTGGTTGCAATCATAGTTTTCTGTACGCACCTTACCTGCCAATTACCGTTTCGAATATACATGCACGACAATCATCTTGTAATGAAAACAACGGAATAATCAGGAATAATGAGATCGAGAGCAGTGCTCAATCGTACGTCTGACCTCACACTAGCTGCACGGTGTGCTGTGGTGTGCTGCTAGAACGTGGATCGCGCGTGCACGTGCGTGCACGACACAATCCAAAAGCGGCATGTCGATGTGGCTCAGAGTGTTCGGCTCGTTTCGGAAGACCGAACGAACTCGAAGCATCGTGCGGCAGCGTTCCCATTGGGTGGGGTTGCGCGATTAATAACCTTGAATGCTGCCGAACGATGCTTCGGATTCGTGCGATCTTCCGAAACATTCTGAAGCGAGCCGAACGCTCTGCGCCACACCGACATGCCGCTGTTCGATTGTGTGGTGCATGGTTGGCCCACGTTCTGGCAGCACAGTTCACTATCACGCCATTCAGTTGGCTCAGCCACATATGACACTTAACATGTGACACTTGTGCAGAATCCGAACGAACCGTCGTGAGTAGATCGAACAAACAAGCCATTGCAAGCCATGTGATCGGCGATGGAACATTTGCTCATCGTGCTTTGTGTCGAGAATCTCTGAATTTTCCTGTTAAGGAAATAATACGTGAATGAATATTAATGAATAATACGTTTTTTAATAAGAGAAAGGTGTTTGATATCCATGTGTACATGCATTAGTGTGGCGACAAAGAATAGAAAGCGCAGACATCCGAACTGCAATGAGAAACAAACGTTTTGAAAATTAAATGCATTACGAGATCGTAAATCTTTTATTTATCAAATTGGTAAAGGAATATCGGTTAACACGAATTTTTCTCCATCTTATTCAAGAAAAGCACAAAAGAAATTCAGTTTTATGAATTCAAATGTTTCTTAAAAGTCTTATGTAAACTGTATGATCCTATTTTGTTTGGAACTCTCGTAAGACGTTCCTGATGAGTTCTACAGAACAAAAATGCAATGCTTCAGATACACTTGACGTTTTTTTGTCAAAGGACATATACATTACTTGATTAGTAGCTTTTGAAACTGCGTTTACTTAGATGATCAGAAGAAGAGCTTGATCTTTGAGATGTTTCGATCAATCTCAAGTCTTTCAATACCAGAAACCATGATCTCTCATTTACGTGACAATGGTTTCATATATGTAGAAGATACTTACGACGAATCAGGTAATAACTATTTTTTTCTATATTCTTGCCAAATGATTATTTGAATAAATTGCAGTTTCGGAATTATCAAACACATGTCGTGCTGCAATCAAGATTATCCACGAACTGTGCAAAGTACCAACTACTGTCTCTGCATTAGACATTTGGCAAGTGAGTTAGCAACTGTTTTTCTGAATTGAGGGTGCAAAATTTGTTTACAAAGTAAATTTCACACACTCAAAAATGATTTTCTTATCCAACCCTTAGGAAGAGTTGCAAGAATATAAAGTATCAACGTTTAGTTTACAATTGGACAATATTCTAGATGGAGGTTTCCAATGCAAGACCATTACAGAATTAAGTGGTGCGCCTGGTTCGGGCAAAACACAGATCTGGTAGGTATCAATATATCATGACCAGATTGCTAGCTATGTTGTGGTGAATGTTATGATATTAATTCAAGAAATATTTTCTTACCATTTTGATCATCTTGCTCATGGGCAATCAGGAATCGATGAATAAATAGCATAATAACTATTAATACAATGAACAATCGCATTTACTTAATAATATTTGACGCACATAGAGAAAAAAATCTAATAGTTGGAAAATCCATAGGTTAATTTGTTTGCAAGAAAATATTTTAACCAAATTCATTTCAACCCTGTTCAGCCTTCACTTCATTTGCTGTATGGGAGAGTCGAGTTGACCACTTCCTAATGCCTGTTGCATTGATGAATTTCTATAGAGACCAAAAGTTCTGTCTCATAATTGATATTGTATTTGTTCACACCTTGGAGTAATGAAGTAGGAGAGCTTTTCCTCGTGAAATTTTGAATAGTATTTAATTGGATAATACTAATATTTATTCATCAATCTAATTTTTTTTATGTAAGAGGATATGTAGATTCTTCAAATAACAACACAATTCTTCAAAATTTTGTCCAAATAGTTCATCTTTGGAAGAGTGAATCATTTACAATCATAATTACAACTAATATACATTATGGAAAGTAATATATAGCTTCACTTCTCACCACATTATGGCAGGCGACTCAAATCACTGAGTAATCTCTGGTCACGCTTATAATGTTATGAAATGCAAGTTTGCAGATATGCGTTAGCCTTCAGCATATTGAAAGAGAAAATGAATTAACTAAACGTACTTTATACATCGATACAAGGAATGGATTTTCCTCCCTCAGATTGAAAGGTAAGCGCATAGAGAACTATCACAACTGAGATGATTTTAATCAATTATAACAAAAAATACGAGCGACATACATTTATACCTGTGCACGGTCAATTATATTACAATACGATTATAATGCACTGTGCTTTTGGACGTTGTATTGTAAATCAACATTACAGTTATATGATGATTTAATCATCATATAATGTATTACTATAACCAGTTTCTCACTGTCCTTGTACATTATTTGCTTTGTACATGCGTTCCATTGTTCAAGGAAAGAAGGATGGAAATGCTTTTTAGATTACTACTAAAGTTATCAATTATTGACCATTGAGATCATAAATAGAATGTTGAAATAATAATGTTGATGGTGGACAGAGTTTGTGGGAAAAGTTATGGAATACTTAAAATAATTTGTAAATATTGGCACAAATTCATTACTTGCAAGACTGCACATGAATTTTTCTTAACATTAGAGGGTTATTGGATAGTGAATAGAACAAATAGTATAGAATCAACTTGACTATTGTTTGTTTGGAACCGTAATTCGAACTATCCTCAAAATACGTACGGTACAAATAAGGCTTATATTCGAGCAAGAAATACATCTTCCCACATCAGTCTTGAAATTGTGTACAAGTTTTAAAAAATTGCTTCTATATGCTGGTACATATGGAACTGTTTTTGATGAATGATACTTAATTCTATGACATTTTGGATGCAGACAAACTTTGGTAATTGTGCGTTAACATAATGGAATGAATAATCTTCCTTGTTTGATTTGCAAAAATTGTTTTTTCCAGAAATCAATTCGATAAAGCGAGCCTCAAACTTGATTCTTCCCAGACAACACGTTAGAATGTCTAGATTTTTCATCAATTGAATTTCGCATCGTCAAGCCGAATGAACAGTCATAAACACGATTGTAACCACATATTCATTCTGTTAAGTTATAGTTGTTAAATATGTTTATCGGACTGAATTCGGGTAAACATTGATGAATTGATTTTGATAAAATACATCTTCAGTCTCAAAGTCTCTGTGCGGTCTAATGCTAGAGAATGGATTTTTGAGGCATCGAATAGTAGCTACAGTATCTCCCAGAATCATACACAATCTTTTATGTTCTTCGAAAGATTCTTCACGTGTATATGAGGTCAAAACTAATGGACAATTTTGTTCGCCCATCGCGCGCACGGAATGTAGCCAACTATCTTTTGTTGATCCAAGTTCTATACATTCATGGATACCGGTGTTATAACCGATCAATAAATCAGGTTTCTCATACCACTGACTCATCACATAATCGTGATAAAACATGTTTCTCGATCGAACGTTAATCATCATGCTTTTCTCCATGCAATATTCGCAAGTTTTTGGCTCTGTACTACCCCATACGAGTTCAGGGCCGATCAGAACAATCGTCAACTCTTGTAAAGGTGAAAGCCAATGTAGCAATATTTCCCATACATTCAAGCCATCCACTTCAACCATGTTGGCTCCAATTACATGTATAACTAATCGAGACTCTATCGGATGGTTCAATTTTTCTAAAGCATATAAAACAGACAGAGGTCTTGTCAGATATTCGCTATTGTAAGCGCGCTGACATTCTGAGGACATCGGTAAAGATTTATTGTCATCCACGTAAAGATTTAAGAAAGCAGACATAGAACTTGGAAGATATGCCTTTTCCGTATGAAATGGAACAACATGTCTTGGACATTGTCGCTCGAACAGAGTACCAGCGATATCCAAATCGAAACATAATCTGAGTGCTTCGCATCGAGTTTCATGTGCCTGGCTATCTTTTCTATTGTGTAGTGGACAAAAACTGGCACTGGGACAATTGTCGCAATCTTCTAAAGACAAAGATTTCCCATCGTGGCAGACAGCGCAGGCTCTTGGGAATTGAAACATATGTTGCTCGTAAGGTTTCAAACTTCGTCCCAATTTAATTTGAACCAACAACATTAAATTCATTTTCATTCGAAACCACAATTTCGAACGTGAATCTGTTCGTGTGCTATCGTACGTACACCAACCATTCGTCGACCTTTCGTAGCCGAGAATGTCTGTTAGTATTTTGCACAAATCCTTGTGCTGAGTCCAGTGTTGTCTTTGATGTTTCTTCCCACAGTAAGAAATCATTCGGCAATTACCACAACGTTTCAAAGGTGATTCGGTACCGAAAGCTTTACAAACATGGCACACGTTCGCGTAAAAAAACAAATTGTGACATTCTTCACTCATGTTGCTTGGCTTTATATTTTCTCATCTGTATCGTCGGGTACTTAATCGTTATATTTGTTTGTAAACCGTATACGACGCCACATTTCGAACGGTTACTCGATAGGTGACGTTAACGAACGCACATTTTTCGATAGTACCGCACTCATGCGTACACGTTGTTTGGATCAGTGATTCTCAAACTATATTCCGTTCATCGACCGGCAATTGTATTGCTCTATTCGCGAGCGTTTGTTGCCTCAACGGCGGTGGTTTGCCGAAGTGAAATAAAATAAGTTGTTTTCTGATTTCCGTCTCAGATTTGCATCCTCCCGGAGTTTTTGTGTGTAGTATTTATCCATTACTTGGCATGATTCAAGAGACAGCTCTTGGATCCAGTGGCGTAACTTGAAATTGACGGACCGGGGGCGAAAGTGTATCAGCCGCCCCCCCCTCACTTTGTGTACGATGGCGCGAAGTATATAGCTCGGAAATAATCATGCAAATAATCATTTCAGAAATATTACAATTTCCTGAAAAACTCTGAAATCTCATTTTAGACTTTATATGATGTACTTACTATATATGATGTTTTGTTATTTTTAAATTACGTATATATTTGTACGCCACCTGTGATCACGATACATAGCTACACGTACGATAGTTGAACCACTATCGAACTGTTCTAAATTCAGATTAATTGATATTCAGTTTTTGCAAATTATTTCAAATTGATTCCATCCGCATATAATGATTAATAAGCTGTCATTGATAAGTTTTGAATTACATAAATTTCGTGTTTGGTGATCATCACGGTCAGTGTTCTTAAATGCTTATGAAATGTTTCTAATGTCATACGGATCGATATTCAATTGTTTCACAAATCGGTAGCACTGATAAACCATAACCTATAATAATCTATAGTAATCCAAACTAAACATCGGTATTATAAACCAGCTTCTGTGTGTTACTTTTGAAGTCAAGTTGTATGAATTTACTCTTCATTAATCATGACTGTCTCGAGTGTCGAATTACTAGTCTAATTTTAGACTGTGCAATTGTTCATAAACCGTCGTACATCTAGTGTCACTGACAATAGCTTTCATTATTCTAACCTCTGCAGATAACTGTTGAAGTGACCTGAAGAAATTGTCACGAGACAATTCATGGTTTATGGGCGAATGAACGAGCAAAATCACTATATTAGAACTGCATATGAAATATGGGTATCCAAGGGTTGTCAACGTATATCGCCAAGAATTCCGATCAATATTTGGAATCGTATAATCTCTACAATTCGTATTTAGTCATAGATGGTAACAGTCTAGTATGTCAGCTGTATAACCGTCTCACGCATTGCAATTGCGCTTTTGGGGGTGATTACGACAAGTTAGCGCAACGCGTAGGTGATTTCTTTGATGGACTATTGAAATGTAAAATCACCCCGTTGGTACTGATCGATGGTGGATATGAGAATAAGAAGATCAAAACGACGTATTCTCGTTTGAAATCAAAGGTCCAACTCGCTTCGTACTTCACTCCGTGCCAGACAATAAAATTCTTCCCGTTACTCATGAAGGAGGTTTTCAAAGATGTATTGAATGAGAAAAACATCATGTACGCGCAATGCTTTTTCGAAGCTGATGATGACATTGCTGCAGTTGCCAGAATCTTGAGATGTCCGGTGCTCAGTTATGATTCGGATTTTTTTGTATACAACGTATTGTATATTCCTTTCAACACATTGGAGAGTGGGATCACCAAGAATTCTGTTGGATACGTAAAACGATGCAAAATCTATCGAGTTGAAAAGTTTTTGAGCAGTTTTGGAGGTTTGGATAGAACGCTACTGCCTCTGTTGGCCACGCTATTGGGAAATGACTACATAAACCGTAGGGTATTCAACCAATTTTTCCAAAACTTGAAATTGTCAAAATTAACAAGAAAGCATCACAACGTGCAGCAGAGGAGAATCACTGCTTTGTTAAATTGGTTACGACCTCATAATTTGAACAGTGCCATAGCTGGTGTATTGCTCAGGATCCGAAAAGAAGATCGACAAAAAATACTGAAGAAAATAGAGGCGATAATCGATGGGTACACCAATTGTTCACCACATATGTTAACAGCTTTAGGATTTTCTGAGCAATATATTGCCAATTTGAAGATTGAGCATCCAAACCATTGTTTCAAATTTCAAGGGGATTTGAATAGTTTGGAGACGTTTGAAATGACAGTACAAAATAATCATGACTCCGAAATTAGTGACGAGGAGGATGACGAGGATGAAATTTCGGATGAAAATGATGATTTAACCCTGAGTGCCAAGAATATTATGTCATGCATTGCTCCACCATGGTTCATTGAGGAATTCAGTAAAGGGAAATTCCCATCGTATTTTATCGATATGATGTATCGACAGTTATACTTTTGCCCTCCACAAATTGAAGACTACTTTTATCCATCTGCTCATTCTATTAGTTTGAAAATCATCGCTGTTATTTTTCAACTTTTGACGTCCACAAATTGCAACGAGAAGAAAGTCTTGGAATATGTTCTACGAGATGAACACAGCCGAGTGACTAAACGTCGTTTGGAGGATTTTCCGCAAAATCTTCCTTCGATAACAATTTTGAACGAACTTCCAGTTGCTGTTAAATTAGAAATCATATTGAAAACTTTAAATTTCAGTATGGAAGAAAACTTGGATGAAATTTTACCCGAATGGAGACTGTACCTCAGTACTATCATTTTTTGGGTTAGGCAGCAACCTGCACCGTCATTAACGAATTGTCACATTTGGGCATTACTTTGCGCTATGTTATTTAGCATCATTGATACAAAAATTGGGTTCTACCGAACAAACCACGCTTTCGCGAATGAATACAAGGGAAAAACTGTCTCGGTTCCCGAAGTTGGTGAAAATTCATTGAATATAAATCAAAACGCAGAAAATATGCGCATACAAGATGCTTACAATGCTATTACGAAGGATGACTGTATAGCAGCTGCACCATTTTTCATTGCTCATTTTATTACCAATCCTAAAACTATAAATAATCACAAAATATTCAACGTTACCACTGTTCATTCCTTTGCGCAATTTCAAAGTTGTCTGAGGCATAGTATGAATCTGAACGCTTTGTTGGGGTATCCATATTTGCAGCCAAAAGTGGCACAACTTTACAATGGAACGTTACTGTACAACTTATATCAGAATTTTAAAAAACGCAACGACGTAGAAGCCTACCTAAAAGTTGTTTTAAAATATGCCCCCAATTTGTTACGGTTCTTAACAATTGTTTCCATTTACGTCAGAGAGTTACTTGGTAACTTGTGCAATAACACGATAAATTCACGACGAAAACGAAAAAATCGCAATAAATCCAAGAAGACTACTGTTGAAGAATGTGCGAGCAACAAAAGTGACGATGAAAGAGCTGATAAAAGCTATCGGTTCTCAGATCCTAATAATCCTTTTCACATCCTCGATGTATTGGAATGAATTGATAGCGTTACAAAAAATTTTTTACAAAAATTGTTATTTTCTACTTCCGAATGATTAATAACTGATTCTAACCAAGGTAGTAAGGTAAATAAAAGCATATCAATCCTTCAACAAGAAACGTCTAATTCACTTGTATATTATCGCTGATTTGAAAACTGATAATTCAAGATGCTTCCAAGCATGGATAGCGATCTTTTCATATCATCAAATCTTAAGAGCCTTCACGTTTTACAAAAATGTCATATTCTCTTTGGCAAAGATGTTTGTATCCTCTTGGAATTTCTTTGCTAAACACATATATGATTCGTGCAAAAGGTAAATATTTCGAGATAGGGACACAATGCTTTATTGTACTGTGACTAAGTATGGAAATGAAATTTTCACAGAAATAGCTATGAGTCGGCGTCAAGGTTACATTCATGATAAACTTTTTAACATGGACTCCGTTATCGTAAGCTGTCCTAAAACTTTACACGAACTGCTCGCTAATTTGAAACAATTGACCCAACAGCACAAGGTCTGTTACTTAATCCTAAATATACAGTAACAGCTAATTAATATTTTCGATGAATATGATTATTCAGCAATTTGGTTCTCTACAGATCCGTCTCATAATATTGGATAGTATTTCATTTCTCGGCTACTCCATTGAAAATGTTAGAGAGCGGACGCAAATTTATTTTCGTATACTAGACAAGCTACAGGAATTATCAGTAAACTTGAATCTTCCAGTGAGTACGAATTTATTGTTATCCCAAAATTTTTATAATGTATTCAAATCTCTGTTGGCTTATACGCACCATTGTTCTTACATTGTTCTACTGCAATTCTGGAAGTAATCAATAAATTTTTAATCCTGTAATTGGAGGTGGTCGTCACCAGCGAATTGAGTACTGGAGTCACGTCAACAGGAGACGTTGATTTAGTTGGTGCTGGTGGAACTCTTTTAGCACATCGAATTCATAAACGACTCATGCTCACACGTTTGAATGCTACACAGTTCGCCGCACATGCCTTGAAAAGTCCTAATATTCCGAAAGTGGCAGTCAAGTTTCAGGTGAATTCTGTTAGCAATTCGTTATTTGTAATAGAAAAGGCTGTAACGTTGCCAGTTAATATCACAATGATCACACGACACCTAGTGAATAAAACATTCAGGCGTACTTCGCATGACATCTTCTAGTTCATCTTGAAAATATGTAAATTTTCATGGCCAAAATACTGTGGATCCTTTGTGAGATTATATGGCTCGATAAGAACATCTGTTTGACGCGTTATATGTTTTACATAGGTTGATGCAGATGGCATAAAGGATGTGATATCATCGACTCGCCATGTTATGTAACATCATTTATTATGTAAATATTGTAATTATAAAATATATTGATTGGTAATAATTCATCTTAAATTTTTTATATAATGACTTGATTCTTCATTCCAAAAAATACCTTTCATCTATGCGTTATGAGTTTCAGTTTAGTAACGCGATATAATCCTGAGGTTGATTCCAGCAAGTATTTTATCCCATGACCAATGAGATCAAGGCGTGTCTGTAATCACCCGATATGTCACCCTGTAAAAATAAATTGTATTATATTTTGATTAGCCACAGAATTTGAATATCGAAATTAGTTGGGCAGTTTCGTTTGAAACCGTGCTGACTGCTATGCGAAATATGATAATTGAAAAAAAGGATAAAAATAGATTTACAATAATATGTGTGTATGGTTCTCAAGGAAAATAAACATATAAACGATATGTTACTACTTGATTTTATTTCATCTTTCATAGATTGTACAATAACACAGTATAATGCTCTCTGTATATATATATATATATAAATTTTTTCTTTTCAAGCTAATCAATCGTTGACGTATTCAAAAAATGTAAATAAATTCGTTCAGTGCAAAATATTCGAAATTTGTCACTTTGTGTAAATGTTTGATTTTTTTTTAAACTGCAGAGGTAATGGACAGTTAGAATATACTTATATGTACAAGAGATTATAATTGGTTGCCAATAATATCAACTTCACTGCGTGTATAGTATAGGCCGTTGTGAGTGAACTGATTATGTAGTGTTCCATTTTAAACAGTTTTTTGTAAAGCTTATTATTATTAATTTTTGAGATTCGTATTATCCTCATTATTTTGTAATACAGTTTGTGAGAAAAACAGAATTACGGATTTTTTGGATATTGAATGTTAACGCTTTCAAAATATTGAACTTACGTTTGATTTAGCAGAAATGACAACAAAAACATTGACATTTTTGCATGGTAAAAATAGTAAAATCTGCCGATTTGGAATATTACATTCTATTACATTCTAAAAAGTTTAAAAGGTGAATTTTCCATTGAAAAACAAAGGTTAAAAAAAAACCTTGATATTCTTTACTTTGAAAAGGATTAAACAATATCTGCAAACTTAACGTTCGTAATACTATAAAATCTTAATGTAAGCAAAGTGGACCATGTAATGATATCTTTAATATCCCCAGAAAATCTTACTTTATCAAGATAAAATTTCTTCTAACCAAGCAAAAGCGATATTGTACTTTTAGATTGCATACATCAGGGAGATTCTCAATGAGCAGTTATGCGTTAACTCAGGAGTGTGATTTGACGGTAATAATTTTCGTTATCATGTATCGATCGGAACGTGGATATTCCATGATGTTGCAAGAATAATACCACAACTGTCGTAATTAGTAGAGGATTTACAATTAATTTAGAATTGAGCGACTATACTCTAGGATAAGTCTCGCTGCCTTGATGAATCTAATATTCTGAAAGAATTATTCTTTTCTCAGAACCAAGTTTTTGGAACGGACTTTTACCCATTATGACATATATTCTATGGCGATAGCGATCAATAATCAATGCCTCCTATTCACTTCTGCTGTACAAGCATTTTATAAGTATTAATTTTTCTCTTGATGCATTTTTTCACTCGAAACTTGGCCCAAAAAGTTGCATTAGGGAATTTACAAAATGTATATTTCGTAGAAGGATATCGCAAAACAACCTGCGACTATCCAAAATATGAGAAATCATTCATGAAAATTCATGGTTTGCAAAATTCGCCATTATTAGAATGACTAATAATATCGGAATTATGTCTAAGTTCTAGGATTTGATGTGTTTTGTATAATTTTTATCATTCAAAGCACAAAATCACACTCCAGGCGCTGTGTGTGTGTATATGTATATATATACACAAACGCATATATATATATATATATATATATATATATATATATATATATATATATATATATATATATATGTATGTATGTATGTATACAGTTGAAAATTTACAACAAACACCAGTAATACACCGAACTTTGATCATTTCACGAATATATATCTTCACAATTAACATGCCCAAGCTAGAATGCAAGATCTAAGCAACACGTTCTCTCTGGAAGCGTAACAATGGTTTATAAAGTACCATTTGATTTCAAAGAAAACAAACATCTCGTACAAAAGTTGTAATAAAATATGTTCTATAAAAAATAGTGTGCTTAATCGCCAAACGCTGAAGCTGTGCTTGATCAGCATTATGCAAGAGAGAATGTTATTTTTTTTTGTTTGTTTTGGCAGTATATTCCAAATTTTTCATTAATATTAACGGATGGAATTGACTTCGTTTTTGGAGCAGTAGATTCATAGATTTTTGCAAGAAACACAAGCAGACACATAAAGCTATGCTTTAAATCAAAACAGCTGTTGGTTTATGTTGAAACGAGCGAGAGTAGAGCCTTCTTGTAATCACCAGACGTATCACCCTGCAACAAAACAATATACGGTCTCGTTCGTATAATAATGTCATCAGACAAATTGAATGTACAGGATTCGTTTGAACAAATAATAAAACTAAGAATAACCAAACTTACTGACAGAGATATCTTCTCATAGTAACACACTAACACTTATACCCAACATATCGTTCAAGAGAAAATGAAATCGTAATTCTCTGCTGATCATAATTGTCGGTATGAAAATTATCGAATATTAGACAAATTTCTATTTTCAACTCAATAATATAACATGAAGCAATCTAATATTTAACGGCTGTACGTGAAATAAACTATGTCAAATAGCTAATTACATCAAACTTTAACAACTCTTTTTCACAAGCGTGTTACTCATACCCGGAATTAAACCGACGTTAACGCGATGAAAAAGATCATGTTATCTTATAAGCTGGATGTATGGAATTGAAGCTAAAACAAATTATGAAGTTAGAATACGAGAAATAATTTTAAAAACCACTCGAAAATAAATGTTACGTAACTGCGAATTCTCATGTGAAATTAAAATCAGGCGATGTTAATTTTTCATCATATATTAGCAATGCCTTGAGAAACTGCTAGTTGTTTGAGTAAGAACGGTTTATCAGCTGATAGCAATCAGGAGCGGAAAACCACGCACTAGGCGACCAACATGATTACATATTCAAGCAAAGTCAGGTCATGAAACAAATTCGTCAGACCATTTTTCTCATCAGTTGTGCTTGTATATACCATTTACGAATTATTTCTAAGCGGAAAAATGTATGTCGAACAACATTTAGCTTTGATGTCTATTTTCAAATTTACCGATTGAAGAGAAAATGTATTTATGATGTTTCTAGACACATTTTTCATTTCGACATCCAATCGAAAATTTTGGGATTTTAAAAACTTTATTTTGACAAACGTTTTCGCAATAAATCAGGTTTTTAACGTTGTCAAACTAATGTTATCAAGAATTAGAAGACAGTGTTCGAAAATAAAACGTTTCTTTACGGGAAAAAATATTCAATATTTTTATCATGGGTAAGCAACATTGATTCAGATATCACATGTCACAGATCACAAAAAAAAAAAATACATGAAGCTTGCGGCAATAAATGTGAATTTGAAAATCTGACAACCTTACAGAACCCTCATCTTAACTTGTCAAGGCGGCATACGATAATCCCAAGAATATTGGTTTCTTTATTGAGCTTACTATTTTAGAAACTGAATCTTGAATCAATATGAAAATAAAAAACGTGTAGTGCGATGTTAAATTTGGTAGTCGAGTAATTCTACTTACAGCGATCCAACTTTCGAGAGATTTTCCAAAACGTTCTTCAAACGCTTTCTTAATGTCACCAAGATCAATTTCACTGCGGGATACAACGATTCTGATCAAGGTACGGTCCTTGGTTCCGATACCATGCATACTTGCATGCAAACGTTCAGCAAAAAATCCGACCTTCGACTTGACGCATTTTACTGTAGAATAGAACACATTGTTTGAATTTTAATACTCCGTTGATTAAATATACGTTGTCAACGAAAAACCTGTGGCCAATGCATGTAAAAATACTCACTGATGCCCAGAAGTCCTTTCTCAATGCTGCCAGAGAATTCTTTTTTTATAGCAACTTCGATATCATGGCCGGACACTTTTTCATATTCAATGAAAGTTTGCCGCAACTGTTGATAGCTGCGAGTTACCAAAATAGCATTGAATTGCGACTCGTCCGTGCCCCATTGTTTTTCACCTATAATTTAACGTTACAGAGATATATGAACATGTAAATGATTCTCGATGAATCTGAAACAAATAACTCCCATTGAACCAGAACATACCAGATTCAAAGAGAAGTTGCGCGTCGGACGAGGCTTGTCGCATGTCAACTTCTTGGTTTTCATCCCTGTTTGCTTGAACCAGCGAAACTAACAACCTCTTGAAATGACCAGAAGTATCGCCTTTCAGGTCGCTTTCCAACGTTCGTCCGTACACTGCAAAACATCATCACTATCACTCATTGAAATAACCCTCGAATAAGTGACTGTATCTATCAGCGTTGAAGATCATACGAGCGGATCTTGTTCATTTGCAAGAAATGAATGATCTTTGAAATCAATCTGATAACAAGTGCACAGCTTAGAATATTGTATCTATCTATGTTGCATTGAGAAACAATTTGAAACAAGGTCAGAATTATTGATGCTCATCATGAATTAGGTCGCCCAATTGAATTTTTTTTTATGTATAAAAATGATTTAGAGAGTAATTGGGGAATAGAATTCTCCGTATAACGGTCATATGAATATCGATGAGTTAAATTGCAGTCTATTTATGATGCACTCGTACAAATGCTCTGCTACTTTATTACTTGTTCTCAATAATGTTTTCATAGACTTTTACCCAGATACTACTGGTTGAAATGGATATTTTATATTTGCTTTATATATCATTTGAATGCTGTTCGGGTGACGATTTGAAAAAAAATAAACAATTACAACAGACAGTTAGTGGTTGATTAAACAGAATACCGAAACTATGAAATGAATGTTCGAACACGAATACATAAATGTTTTGAGTCAATAAGATTAGATTGGAAAATATACTTATTATATTGCGTTCTAATCATATCTTTATAAATCGTTCCAAGATCTGAATTTAGGCTAAAGCTCTTTAAACTTGAATCTCGTTCTGTACGGAATTATCTTATCAGAAATTATTGTATATTGTTCAGAAATATGGATAATATTTATCTGAAGATGTTTTTGACTTCATATCATATCTATAGAAAGTGAAAAACAAATACAGATACCATCTTCACGAACAAATCTACTTTTTCGAAATACGACAAATTGCTTGACATATTTCAGATTGTTATCAAACGGTTCGTTAACGAATTAATGATTATACAGTGAAAAAAAATATGAAAGGAAATAAAATGATTTCTCTTTATGTGAAGAATTAAATTCAGAGATTTTCGTAACAAAGTAGCAGTAAGTATTCACAAAGTAAAAATCGCATGATAGGGTTCTTTCGTAATCTCGTAAAAAGAAAGTGTCTTAATTCTGGAGGTAATGGAATCAGACGGAATTCAATGCATCTAATAAATCAGTATCCTTGGTCTCGTTATTTGTCATAACCAATGGAGACTAATTTTAAACCCTTGCAGACAAGAGGTGACTCTCGGTCGCCTATCTAAACTGGCCGAAAAAGTTGTCGTCCGTAAACGGTTAGATATGATGAAAAAAGTATTCTTTATCAATGAACAAAAATTTGCAGTTATCATGTTAAGTAGAAATAACTGATACGCAAATAACGAATATTCGCAACTTGAAGGACACAGTATCAGAAAATGGGTAATACTGATGACATTTTGAACTTTTTCATTCGATGCATTTAACATTAATAACTAAAATCAAAGAATTTCATCTGTAACTAACAGATATTAGTTTTTGTGATAAATGGACTGCGTTTGTAAAACGTTAGTCAAGATACTATATTCTGAATATAGTATACTGGCGTGAGAATGTGAAGAATCGCCTCGCGACCCTGACTCGGACGAATGGTGAGTGGGAACGTCATAAAAGGTGATGACATCATACCTCAGTTTTGTAAAGGTACATTTATAAAGATGGAATTTCAGTCACTCATTAGACACCTAGATGTCTCTTTAAATAGATATCATGCAAATTTGATCACATGCAATTGGCATAGGTGACCGGTATAATAAAATTATTCGTTAGATCAACAAAATTGAATGGTAACAATTTTCAATTGGGGAGGATTGATAAATCTTTAGAATATTTTGTAGTGACTTACAGTTCTCGTAGAAAGCAGCAATAGTTCGTATTCCATAATTACTGAGGGTGCAGAGAATTTCGATGATGGCTTCCTCGTCGGTACCTAATCCAGCAACTGCGTCGTGTAATTCTTTGGCGTAATAGTGAGGCAAAGGCGTCATAAGAGCTACCATAACATCTTCGAGTTTTCCAGTAAGCTCGCTCTTCAAATCACTGATCAAATCTTTTCCATACAAAGTCTTGAAAGCCTCTGCGATTTCCAAACGTTGTACGATCCCTCGTTTGGTTAAAACATCAATGATAGCTTTCTCATCAGTGCCAAAGCCTTTCATAGCTTTCCGTAGGATAGCTGCATCAGCATTAGCATCAAATGGTTCGGCAGGATAAACCGTTGGCGTGCACTGTACATAAAAGGCAACGTTAATCGATAATGGGAACGGACATCACATGACTAACAAGTATACATATGCATCGATCCTCCCTATTACATGACTTTTAAAATAACCATATTTGTTATTGAATGAGAAGAAATCATTGATAATTTGAAAATGACGATTCAATCAATAGCTTTACAGGGTGAAGGCGACATAGTGAACTATAGTATATATAGTAATAAAAAGCGAAAGTAGGTCAGTTCTCATCTGAGAAACGCCCATACACAAGACGCGAGATTTTCGAAAATAAATCTCACCTTAAAGGGATAGTACTGTTGTTGAGACATGATTGCTGCTTGTTTTACGTTGATCTGTAACAGAGAAACAATAGATGAGTCTTTGGATGATTATTTTGATGGTAAAATAACGCTCTTATATGACGCATCATTTTTTTTTACTTAACGACGTTCTGTTCTATATCTCTAGACTTATTCGTATCATTGTATTACATACGCGATAAATGACTGCTTAAATATAATCAACTAAAAACAGTAATCACCTATTGTTAAACTTTCACCAAATCTACGGTCACGAAATGACACAGTCCACCGCTCTAACGGTTCTGAGTGGTTCTGAGCAGTCTCGTCCTGACAGCCGACGCCGCGCACCGCTGATGCATGTATATATATATAACTGGATACGGAGTAGCCGCCATTTTGCGGTGTTTGTAGGAACACCAATGTGTACATATACACATGTATACAGATATTGACATATATATATATGAGCAGTGGTTGGATAGATTTTTGCGACATCTGGCGAAGAGGCGAGGTATTACGAGGCGCATTAGGTTTGAATTTCTAACTGGAACAATGCAAATATAATAGAAATGAACTTTTTATTATTGATGAATAAAATGACAATTTACCAAGGATATATCAATTCGACGACACATTGCTCTCATTGATACTAAACACATTTTTTGTATGAAAATTAATAATTTTATTTCAAGTGTAATTTCTTTTCCTTGTTTATCGTATTAAAAATAGTATATTAATTTCGAAGAATAATATTTTTCATTCTTTTGATGATTTTTTCTGCAACTGTTGCAGAGCGAGATGATGTCATTCAGCTGGTATATGATGCTCAAACCATTGAACATGACGGTAATTGAGGCGGACATTGTTTTCTAGTAATGCCAATTTCTGATTTTTCAACATTCATGTGAATATTGGCAGCAGCGTGTTGCCACAACTAGGAAAAATGTATGGATTCGTTTCTGGCACCAATTTCTTCTTCGTTAGAGTACTCACCATCGTTTTCAAAGAATATACTGTTATTTGTAATAGTTTAACTTGTTTTTTCAGAGCTCTCACATTTTTCTTGCTAATCTCATATTTACGCTTTATGATATTCAATTTATTTCTGTTTGTCTCGGGTGAATCCTCATAGCGGTGGTCGTGTTGTATTGAGATATTTTGCCGATTCACCATTGATGTTGACATATTTTGACTGAACGGGACCTCCATTGACGAGACATTCGAACCCCTTGCTAATTTCTTTGTAGGTGTAGCTGGTAGCAATAAGGGGAATCAAAAATAGCAATGGCTCTTCGCACTACAGATTACAGCTTTACACGAAAGAAAGTCATTATTTACCAAGTATACTTACTCATAGAAGGTAGTATTTTTTTTTGGTTGGAATCTTTTCTTAGATTTGATGCTTCCTCACAATTTACCTGATTCAATCGTGGAGATACTGGAGCCACTGATACATGCGTCGTTATTGCGGGTGATACCTCGACCTGACTACATCGTCTGCTGAAGTTTATCTGGTTTTCTGGCAAAGCTGGTGGTCCATTATTCATGTGAAGTGGTTCGGCAACTGGTCTTTCTGAAAAGTTTTTACTTGAATGTGCATTTACTCACCTCCTCATTTATTTAATTTGGACCAAAAAAATTTCAAAAAGGGAAATCAGTAACTCTGTATTGCTTCTAATTATAAATGTTAATTTAATAGACATCAAATATGTATCTAACGCAGAACTCTGAACATTTCACACATTGACAATTGAAATAGTATTATTCAAATCTTGCGTTACAAACATCTTTTATTTGAATTTGGAAAGCATCAAAATAAATTTTATTCCTGAATCACGATTAATGTAACAAAAACTGTTGGAATTTTTTTTCAACCAGACCAGCATTCTTTTATTACATTGCAATACAGTATTCATTTAGCTCATGTAACGTTCACTTGCACACCACGATTGCATTACGAATTCTACATCATATCATTAAGCATAGTTTTGGCAGTATGTATTAATGAATAGATCATATACTTTTGTAGGAAGTGGTAGTTTTGTCAAAATTCGCATTGAAAATGGTTGGCATGCTATGCCTTCGCAGCCGTATTCGTTTAAACCATTGTTCAAAACAATCAGCCGTGAAATGATTAGAGCATAGAGCTGCATTTTTTGCAGGCACCCAATTTGGTCTTCCTATAAGGTCAGTCCATTATTGTCTATCATTGACGTTCGCTGGGAATCTGCAAATATCGCAAGAATGTTCTAAATTCTAATAACTAAACATATTTCGTGTTAAATTACTAACTTATGAAGCGTGACCCCATGTTTAATACGTTGTTTCTTACATAATTCACACCGTATAACCATTATCAATATAATTCTCAGCACTGATTCCTATGTAATATGTATGGACCGGTTTGTAGTACTTGAACCATATTTTGGTATTATCGAGGTTATGCGAACATAAACAATGCAGTACACTGCCTCTTCGCCAGGTATCGCTGTAATCGTATTGACCATTCTAACGGTTACTAAATCTATCAGCACAGAATCTCGTATCCAGTTATACATACAGGGTGCTTCTCATAAGAGGGCCAAAACGTCTGGGATGTACGTATAGAGAGTACATATATAAATATTTATGATCAAAAATGCAACATAACAGTACTATGAAGTTTTTATCTTCGTAATACGCGGATCTGTATGCAAACCGAAAATCGGCACCCAAAAGCCGCTTACAGATGATGTTTAAGATCATTCTGATTGGGTTAAATATGCTGTATTCCCGGGTATCGGATCCTCATCAAAAACTGCTTCTGCTACAAGTATCCGTGGTTTTGACATTTTATGACAATCACCCTGTATTTCGGTGGACTATTGTCGCGGTCGCGTCCTGACAGCCGACACCCACAGCCGTATTCACGGAAGGCGTCGAGTGAGTCACACCCACTCTATACACGCACACGCTATGCGATTTCCACTGAAGTACATGATATGCTGTAAACGACGCAGCGTGTCATTTGTTTCACGAATTTGTCCTGCATGAGTTGTATGTATAAATCTGTACCATGAATACATTCGTTGAGTCAGATCGATAAAACTAGTGGCTCGAAGTATTTTTTGACACGCGACAAGCGTTTGTTTTTCTGTAAAGCGCATTTTTACTACCCGAAAGCTATTGTTTCGAGTGAATTATCGAGACTATTGCTCGCGGCGGAAACGAATTGGATTACCATTACTATTGGGCGCGAAAAAGGCACCTCATGCATGTGTTATCATTACACATGTATGATGATATAATTTCTGAAATGCCCATTAACTCGACATTTTTCCAGGAAGTATTCATCGGAAAATGTCAGTAGGGATAATTTAGATATGCGTTGTGCGTTGAGTTGCTTCTATTGACATACGAATGGGAATTTCCCATCACAAGTGCCCAGAACAGCCCAGAACGTGAAATTCCAAAGTACAGGTTCCACAGATAACCACATCATGCCCTGAAAAAGCGGACGCGTTGCGTCTGCGCAATATATTTACGGCCGACGATTATGACGACCTTCGTCCATAGAAATGTAAATAAGTATAAGATGAACTGGCTTTCTTGGCTGGCTGCGAATCATGGCGACGCTGTTTTGTAGTCGGTTATAATCCAAACTAATGAGGCTGTATTTCAAACTTATGGGAAATTCGTACATTACGATTTTTTTAGCTAATATCACAAACGTGATGTATACATTTTGTCAAACGATGTATTATTTAACGAAAGGCAGATCATACTTTCCGGCAGCAGCCACATTGATTTGCTAGTTAAAATATACATGTGTATGTCTTTTCAATGAATGTAATCAATATTTTTATAGTCGAATATCATGAGTGAATTATGGATATCTATACAAAAGCAAAGAAAACCATAGCTCTGTATTTTATCATACTCGGCTGTTTTATTATAAAAAAGTTATCATGCAAAGATTTATCAATTCCTGATTAAACATCGAAACCTCGAAACTCGACAGGATAAGTAAAATATAGCAGAGTTCGTAGAATTCGCTGAGAATGATGATACACTAAATAAATTGATGGGATCTTTTAAGTCGTGGTATCCTCCATATACCGACTTGACCATTCCAAAATGAAATAGCCAACAGCATCAAAATAACCCGGAATGTTCAAAGAGCTGAAACGAAAAACAAGGTGTGCTTTATAGCCCACAAATAGCAGATGAACAACAAGTATTGCGTCTTCAGCTTTGGATTCAGTCAAGGCCAAACATTTCTTCTCAAGATCACTAATAAAGTATTTTGAAATTGGTACACACGTTTGCTTACGTATAGATATCACACTGTAATGTAGAATCAAAAAATATGATTGTTTTCAATGTTTTCGAGAAAGTTAAGATAGAAAGGTGAAAAATTGAATAATTTTCGAAGTGCTGCCATTGAGGACGCGTTGGGATTTTTCTTTCCTCTTATTGTTAGTTTGATCTTCAGTCACGGTCAATTATTTCACTAACCTTTTATTTAGACGAAAATTACACTCAATTTCTTCATGTTCAAGTATTTCCATGACATTTCATCGATAATCGTTTATGTTTGAATGGAGAAGACTATCTGTGAAACATATTAATAGTATTTTCATGGAAAAGACTAAGAAAAAGTTTTTACTGGGATTCCCAAATAATTCAATGATTTGAATCTCCCGCTATATACGTGTTTCGCGGCGGAATATTGCCAACCGTACGATAATTATCGTACATGTACGATAGTTTCATACTACCGTACGATGTGCGATGCTGATTCACTATCGCCATTGATCATCGGAATTGATGATAGTTTAATTACTAACAATTTTTGAAACCTCTTATATCATTCATCTTGTCATAAGATTATTTTAACGCAAAATTACGACAGTTAGTATCTACTTTTTCATAATCATTAATACCAAAGTTAAAGTCATTAGCTCAAAAAAAAATCCTCCTTAAATGAACAGTCAAGTCACTACTCTCTAGGGAAACGGATGGGATATAAAAAACAAAGTTATACCATGTAATTATAAAAAAATTGGTAAGTTAAAAAATCTGTATTTTGTCAATTTAATATTCATGTAGGTATGTTAAAAAATGTATATCTTACCACATTCATATTTATATGAAATGAATATAAAATAACTAACGACGTTTACATCCTCAGCTTTTTTTTTTAAATATGCACATTTTCGCGCCATGTATATACACTACGTGTATACTACGCGTTATAAATGTTAGGTGACGAAATTTAATAAAATTTAGTTTCGGGTGCTATATATGTTCACGATAATACCAAGTTGAGTAATTTTTTCAACAAATATCGATTTTTCAAAAAAGATATTTAGAAATGAACGATAATTTTTGCTTGGGTACGATAATTTTACGCTCCTGGTACGATCAGCGCCATCTTTCAGGTTACCAATGATCCGCCATTAGGTGCGACAGCCGGTCGACGATCATAGATATATCGAACGACAGCTGTTTCGATAGAACTGCGATTTGCGATTCGATTCTTCACTGTGTGATGAATTTTTGCAGCGGGTGGTTGTGTCGCGTATCCATCGAGTATTAATGAGTGATACTTACGATTAAAAAAAATGTGGCATGCAATAAAGTAGCGTGTAGTGTGTGATTCTCTGCTGAGGTGTATAAATACGATGGGCAAATCGAACGGGCCTTGTTGGTGGTGTTTTAAAGCCATCAAATGGATACCCGTTATCTTTATCCTTACCATCGTCATCTGGTCATATTACGCTTATGTGGTGCAACTCTGTTGTTGTAAGAAACTTCTATATTTACTGTATTATTTCGAGCAGCCCTTTGATTCACGTGTGTAAGAATCTTATACGTGGGTGTAGATCTTCATCTTGAATTATCTTGCATAACCTCGTACACATAGAAATCTTCATACAAATTCAAGAAACTTTGATTTTCTTGAAACAGTTTATGGTAATGTCACGTCAATTATCGATTTACTGATGCATTTCGAAATGCAGATTGGCAAAATCAAAAATAAGTTTGACACGCGCCGATAGTGCTGAATTTTGATACGAATAAAAACAAGTTATTAGTCATATTTACTCAAATTAATTAATATCATATATCAATCAGACGTGACGTTTCAACTTCGATATCATTGGATTGATCTAATTATAGCGCAATCGCGATAATAAAAGTGCTTTCTATTTCTATACCCTCTCTTGCTTTATTTTGACGATAATAACTTAATATATCTGTTCAATTGTTTCTCTTCGTTACAGATACCATTGAAAGTTATGTTCAAAAAGGTATGAAATACATTTTATATTTCTGATTAATTATAGAACTCACATTGATAATCTTATTCGCATAAACCACCGAATACTATTGAATCACGGACGGTTTACACGATGTCCAAACTTTTTTACTGTTTATTCTTCCCACCCTCAAACATTCATGCAATTACGTTTTGTGCAGGTTTTCCTTCGTCACGTAACTGAAATTCAAATTAGGATTGCTATCAATGTACTTAAATCAATCATTCTGAAAATTGTTATCCAAAGGTTTTTTGCTGGTTTGTTCAAATATGCTGCATTAATGTTGATACTTAAAACATTGAAAAATGAGAAACTAATATAGCACGAAAGAAAAATCGGTGATCACTTGCACAAGTAATGAAAAATTAATTTACATCGTTGCGTTATGAATTGAAGAAGTTCCATAACATATTAAATGTATAATCACGAGGAAAAGATGGATGTGACAATGTATTCACATTTTTCTTCAATTGTGTCCTATCACAATTCATATACTTATGAATACCATTATATTGTAGCGCGGCCTTGCACGTATTCTATTATTACACTTGAATAACGAGTCAAAACTTTTTAGTAGATATTGACGCTGACAGACCATATTTAATGGGACATAATTTATGACCAAAGCGAGTAACTCGTACAACAATAACTAACGCTCATCTGGCTCAAAATTCTCACTAATTGACATAACGTGACAGAGATCGCGTAAACTTAAAGGTGTCACATAATTTGCTACATTCATAATGCTAGGTCAGCATTTCAAATAACACTAGTTACATACTTTCTATAACATGTAGCTGTCAACACCCATTTGCAGTTGATTCAATTAATCCCAATGATGAAAGTAAACTTGCTTATGAATGCTTAAAATCTGATGTAACCAGCAAGAAATTTATTAGGACTGAAAAACATATTAAGACTGTTTGAAAACCTACATGTTTCAAACTACACTACAAAATCCTGTACAAAGTATTGCAGAATGGAAAATTTCTCGTGGAACAAGAATGTTTGTATTTCCATGACATTAGTAATCGATCAACCATGCTTTGCCCTAGTTTTAATGGCTACTGTGACCTACTTCCCCGATGAAATTTCTGATCATTAGAATGTCCGAAATATTGATTCTTGTGTACGGCTATGATAAAGAAAATTACTGTTCTGATAGCGATAACAGATTAGTAATTGATGCGTTTTTCCTAAGTACTATAAATCTTCGACATATGCTAAGCTACAGCTATTTTGTAGATAAACATGTATGGCTACTGTTCTCATACACTTTTTTTATATACGAGGACCTAAGAAAATAACACAATCATAATTAACGTCAAAAAAGAGTTACGAGAATAATATAATTAATATTGCGAATCATTGACGAGTCGGATATTTGAATGAACGCACACTAAGAGTATTTCCATACATCATTCCAACTATTTTCCAAAAAGTTAATTCATGGGATTGACCATTAAATAATTCATGAACATTTTGTGAAAGGAACACGGCAGTTGCTAATAATTTAACGACGTGTTTTTTATTTTCAGCCTTCTACTTGATTTTCTTCCACATCTTATTTATCCTATTCCTTTGGTCATACTGGCAAACAGTTTTTGCAGAACTTGGGAAAATACCCGATAAGGTAAGGCGCAACGTTTTTATATTCTAACATCTTGATACTACACGTACATGAAGATTGTGAAAAGAAGTGCTTTAAATTTCACTATAGTTTCCTTCTATCAGCTTTTCGCAATGTCTACATATATGTGTGCTTGTATAGATAGGTAGATCAACGTAAAATGAAAGTAAACAAAAACATTTTGAAAATGTTTCAAATGAAGTATCGTTTCCTGGAAATTGATATCCTGCAGAGAAAATTAATAGTTTCGTGAACACGATCCTGCATGTTCTCAAAGTCACTATGTGGTTGAAAAAATTCATCCAAAAATCTGAATAACATAACATACAACCTGAAATAATTCGCATAAGTTTGAAGACTATTGCAATACCGATGACTAATTGAAATTTCTTTCATATTTATGTAAATGCAAGCAAAAAATTATTTTTTAGTAAGTCAATTTTTTCGTTTTTCCCTTTTATAGGTTTATTGTACACGCTTATTTTATATTAAAAACTGACTCGTGCAATTTGCAAGAACATTTATGGCCACAGTTTATTCTTTATATTTATTTTCGTTTTATGTATCAATATAATTCTGCCTTGTCTGTAATTTTTTTCGATGCATGTTTGTTAATTGTAAATAATACATGAGAACGCAAGAAAACCAAACTGTTCTATTTGCCTCTTTAATGTTGAACGATTTTGAAAATTTAAATTTATCGTAGCTTTTGAAATCTTGAAGATCATGGCCATGTTTACTTATGTAAGTTTCGCTAGCCAATCACTTGTGATCTGACTAAAACAGCTGGATCAATTGTAATGTTTATATAAAGTGTTGAAAATATTGCATGGATGTTTGGTTTTCTAGCCGCGTTACACGATTGGCCGAGACCCAGAGAAAATTAAATTTAGCAAATGTTCACTGAACACTCGACTAGTGTGAAGAGTTTGAAATTTTCTGAAATACTTCTTAGGCCCATGAGTGATAGAATTACAACCGTAGCGCTATTAATTATCCATCATTGAATTATTACAATAACTTGGAGAATTTACGATTTGCATGGAATTTTGTTTGTTTAAAAATGTATCGTTATTATAAGAAATTTTAAACATACGTTAATCACACAACGCTGAGTCTACCGCTCAAATCAATAGAAAACTTGTTTCTAATTTTTTCACTGCTACTGAGATAATCCAGACTTGTCTGTATGTTTTGTTGCTATTTGCAAAATTTTCAATTGTAATGTCACAGTTCAGAATACCTCCAGTGGAAATGGAAAAACTACAGCAGGCGGAAAGCGAAGAATCGCAACGACAAATATTGGAGCAAATTGCTCAAGATCTTCCCGTAACGAATCGTACCATGAAAGGAGGCAAGTTTTTCAAACGAGAATTATATCTTTGTGCAGAATTATCCACATTTAACAGTAATCCTGTGCCATCTTTTTTGATACTTCGTCTTTTCTTGTCTGATAACTACTTATGTGAACTGAAACTCTGATAGTTCAATCAGTTTAGTTTCATTTTAGCTGTTTCAAACTTTTTCAGAATGAACTTTGTAACACTAATTAAGATAAGTATTCGACAGTTGATTTCTCAACTACCTTTAACCATTCAGGCAATATAAAATGTTAACGGTAAAATACGAACGGTTTTTAAATCACTTGTGACATTCTGAATGTTGATTTCAATTGGAGTTTCCTCATCATTCCTAAGATTGTAATAATAATATAACGTAATGTAATTTCAGCTATACGTTTCTGTGAAAAATGCCAGTTAATAAAACCAGATCGAGCTCATCATTGCAGCGTATGCAGAACTTGCGTTCTAAAAATGGATCATCATTGTCCATGGGTGAACCATTGCGTAGGATTCCATAATTACAAGTTTTTCATGCTATTCTTGGCCTACGCTCTTCTGTATTGTATGTTCATCGCTGCTACATCTCTGGAATATTTTATCCGATTTTGGAAGGTGGGCATTATTAATTTTACAATGTTATCAATAGAGTATAAAGCAGCTTACATCATAAATTCATTATTTTTTCCACCGTAAACATTCCAAGAACATCATCGACTTATGTAATATATTAGATCTACGTAGAATTTCCCTTCTCTTGTACCCCAAACTGTATGATTTTGTAAAATTTGCAACTCAATTACACAAATATATAGTACATTCGAGTGATGATACATTTATATGATTATTTGCAACGTCATAACTTTGTTATTTGCACCACGTTGTGCAAAAAATTGAATATTTTAATTAGTGTATCTTCTGATAATTTTGGTCAGAATCCTGAATGCTTTTGATTCTCTCGTGGTTTAAAACATCGCTGCTGCATTCGGATATTATAATACATTTTCATTTGGTAATATACATTTTATTGTGAAATATTGTTACAGAATGAGTTGAATGGAATGGGAAGGTTTCACTTGCTCTTCTTGTTTTTCGTTGCGCTAATGTTTGCTGTTAGCCTGAACTCTCTCTTCTTCTATCATTGCTACCTGATTCTCCACAACAGATCGACATTGGGTAAATTATTTTCTTTGACACTATATTGAGATTGATAAGAATTATTCATCATTTGAAATAGCAGTAGAATAATTTCTTTGATCTAATATCATCGTCCATAGTCTCTTCAGAGTTTTCTGAGGGCTCAAATATCTTTCCAAAGGGCGGATGCCCTCATGAAAGAGTGTGAATAAACAATTATAGCTTTTAGATTCAGGCGTTTAGCATAGAATGACTCGTATAACGCTTGGTATTAATTAATTGTCTTTACAGAGGCATTCCGACCACCAATGTTTCGAACTGGCAAAGACAAAGATGGCTTCAGCCTGGGAAGATATAATAATTTCCAAGAAGTTTTTGGCGATAACTCACGCCTGTGGTTCCTTCCCGTTTTTACTAGGTGAGATAAAGTTAACAACAATTATTTCTACAAAACTTAATCTATGAATTGAATTCCAGTGATCATAGTGTCTATAAAAGTCGATATTGAAGGTCAATTTGTTTGCGCAACTGACATTCCCCAATTATTAGGAGATGATACTTTCCAATTAACTCAGAGCCAGTCGCACAATACCGATAAAAATGTAGAGTTTATCTGGTTATCAGAGTGATAAACTTTGAGGCAAAATTTCTCGATGCGGTCATTCCAAATTTTTAAACACTGTATACGTTTGCGAATACTTCCAGAAAGATATGGCATTTTTTTTATTATCCATTGATCAGATTTATGAGAGTTCTTTGTAAATTGAAATATGGGTGGTACTTATTCATCATTGAGCTAAGTTTTGTATCGACGTTTATTAATTGTTCCAAGGTTTTTTTTTCTCTAGAAAATACTACACTCATTCTCAAATTAACTATATTTTTAATTCATTCGAATAATTAGTCTAATGTTCTCGGTAATCCTATCTTGGTAACTTTTCCGCTATTATTTCCTAGCTAAAAAATATTCTTAGATTTTGGAAACCGAAGAAAGGTATTGAATCGATAATCGAGAAATCTTGTCTCTCACATAATAGAAATCAATTTGTTTTTCTAAAATAGTTTTTCTGTGAATTTTAACAATCTCATTTCATATTATCTCATCCGAATGTATGACTAACAATGGGATACTCGCAACCAATTCAACAGAGCTAACGTTTTCATAGATTGCTAAATATCTGTGATAATATCTGTTATCCTTGAACAAAAAGTTAATCTTCCGTTTTCTCTGAAATCGAAACTTGTTTTGTTTCACATTGCTAGACTAAAGTTGATTAATTTAACCAACTTTATTGGCACAATAGTTTATGACTTCAGCACTGAGAGATGAAGAGATATGCAAAGGATTTTCACTTTTTCATGTGATTACGAGTATCGAAGTGGTCACGGCATACGATACATTGATAATAATACTGGTATTTAGCAGTTTTAATCAATTTTCACACAATTCACGTTGATGATCTCACTTCTTTTCATATACATGTCATTTATCCTAAGTGCTCATGCAGTTGGCTTGATGGTTTTATGTTGATGAACTTTTTTTCAACGCCTGTTACATATTAGTTCATGCACATGCATTTCGTTCAATTTAGCACCATTTATATTATATTGGATATTATTCCACGCTAGTATATCGCAGTTCTACATTAATATAATTATGTTCACTTTTCATTCTTGTGGTTACTTGATCAAATTTATCAATATTGTCGAACGTCTTCATAGATTTGAAAAGTTGACTGAACTGCCGATTCAAATACCAGAATTTCCGATTTAGATTCTTATAATCGAACTAAATTATACTGATCATTTTTACTGATTGGATACGTTTCATTGTTTATAAAATGCCATTCGAATTGGTCGAGTAAAAACAGATGAAAAATCTAGCGAACCCACTTTCCAAACGTTAATTGCTTGTAGCTTTTTTATTTTATTTTCATCAGCACCTCTTACTGTATATTGACCCGGAGTATTGACTAAAATCGAATCTTGATGCGGATATGTGATGCGAATATTTCTCACTGTCAAGTTATCGTTAAAAATGATTTTAGTATTCTAAAATATCATTCTGATGTTTGAATCGAAAGCAATTCTTTCTTTTAAATTACCTCTCAGAACGAAAACAATTAAGAATCATTTATATTATTTTGCAGTTGTTACAACTTTAAAATCTTTTGAACGTAATATTTAAATTTCTGTAACAGAATTATTACTAGAGGTGTGCTCACTAATTGTTCAATTTGAACATCCTTGTGAGCGCAGTAATTTTTGTGTAGATTGAAAACCCGTGTTATAAAACTTCAACTCGCTTCCTGCTTATTGCCTTTGTAATGGATATATCTCACGTCATGGTATGATATATCGGTATTTAAAAGCGTTGGATCTCCGCTAATCACCTCTGTTGATTCTTTTATCGAATATGTTGCCGGAAACTTTTCACTACACGGATTAAGGCTTTATCACGTTACGAAACTCCGGACGTTTTCTGACGAGGTTTTTCATCAACTACAATCCTTACCTTTCTTCGATGTATGCTTGTATTTATTTGTTGATGGTCTTTTATTGAATGCAACGTTCGCGCAACATGGAATCATAAATAGCTGTTAGATGTCGAAGAAAACGTGTCCATGTTCGTTTTACTAGAAAGAATTTATCTATTTTCAGGAGAGTGAGTGAACAGAATGAATATGAATAATATTTTGGATTTTGGAATTTCAAAAATATGATACAAATGTAGTTAAGCGCCGTCCAAGGTTCAGTACCACATATGCTGCACACAGATTCATTTTTTCAAGCTGGTGTTATATTTTTTATAAAAATGTTGAACCTTGCTTAAAATTATTTTTCGAGTCTGTTGTTTGGAAACATTTCAAAGATTGATTTCCTCATTTTCCCTTTGGAAAATAATTAAAAAAAATTCTATTGGTAAGATAGAGAAGAGAATTTGGATAGTATAGAATCGAAATTCTAAATTTATGAATCGCTGGTACTTTCATTGATTTTTTATGAATCTCAAACATTTCTCATATCTGTCCCAATAATGAAATGTAAAACAAAATTGAAAGTATCAAGTATTTTTGCTGAAAGCTGGATTACGCTTATACAGTTTTATCGCAGCTGAATGCATTGTATACTTGGACAAGTCTTACTTCTTATATGATGCATAAGTGTCTTTGTTATGTATATGTTTAGTTAGACTTGATAAATGTTCACAACGCAGTAAATACTTATTATTCTTACAAGATATTAGTGTGTTCGGAACCTTGTGTTATACATTTCAGATAAAATGCAAATACTTATTGAATTATGATTCGTAGTTTCGGTCAAAATTCGTATTTTATTCGTGATCTATATAATAGCAGCTCGCTATCGAGTCTGAATATTGTTGCTGTACGTAAGGAGATAACGAAAAACAAACAAATAGAATAGAAAATGTTTCATTGAAAAATGGGGGGGATTGGAACGGATATGTTCCAGTCTTGGGGATGGATATGTCTACCCTGTGCGGTCGCAGCATCAAATCGGCTCTAACACTTACAACTCCATGGGCAGTACTCAGAACAGGTCAGCAATATCGAATATTAATGTAACTGCGTCGTTACCCGAGGAACCATTACTGTGGAATTCTGACGGAGAACTGCAACAAATTCACCATGACTCTAAATCTCAAACAACGATACCTACGATCGCGTAGTGTTCAGCCATAATTATTCCTTACTATATAAATACGATACGAATATTTACAGAAACTCGTATTCGCATATATCAGCTGAAGTCTGATGATCTTTTGTACTTTATCTTTTTGCCAAGCCAATGTTTCAATACTAGTGCGCGTCACGAAACAATAAGAAATTGCACGTCATAAATTGCGAAATATTTTCAGAATCGTTTAGTTTGTTGCATGATACAAGAAACGTATCATCTGAAACCTGACGGCGCACTATTCGAACTGCGACGAATACTATATTGGCGTGATAACGAACATTAAGCGGAAACTTTATATACGCTTCGAACGAGAAATTCTGGAAATATTTGGATGTATGCTTCTTCAATTCTGAGAAGCTATAAACGAAAGTTTTGAAATTTGCTCTGAAACAACGAAACAATTTGAAACTTCAGGCATTCGCTAAAAATACCTGCACATCGTACATTCTATTTGAACTCTCTGAAGTTGTATAACAAAGCTTAATCTTAATATTACATTATGAATAATTATATTTTAGTTGCAACAGATATTCGGCAGATTCCAAAGTAATGATTGTAATAACATGTAGTGGGTGTTGTAGCATGGCATGTTCATGTTGTTTTAGGAGTATTTTAGCGACTGACTTTTTCCTGGTTCCATATGTTGCTACCATCTAGGATTTGTATTTGATGCGAGTATTTTAGTATCAAATTTTCACAGCTCATGTAGGAATCAACTTCCGAATTGCCATATTCGAAGTAGCGCACATAAGTTGCTGCATACAATTGGAAATAGCTATCAGATTTGTTTAATCAGATTAAGATACCTGGGAATTTCCAATTGCTAAATGCAATTCTGTGCGTTGCTGTCAAAATTCCAAATATCATGAAAAAGTTGGTCGATGCATGTTATAATAGTTTTCTTGTTACCTAAGCTATTTTCATTGCCACTTGCTGCACTGTACCTTGGCTTCTGCAACGAAATGAATAATTTACCATGCGACACAAAACAACTGACTATTTTTTGATAAGAAAAAGAAATGATTTCATTAAATATGTACACACATTTTTCATTTACAAAAAAATATACATAATATGTGGTAATGTTTCGTCAAGTTATCCACCGTTTACCAGCTCTACTGTTGATTTCATATCGTATCTAATCAAATATAGGCAACGAACGTTGGGAAAAGTACGAATACTACTTTTGTAACATCCTTAATCGAGGTGATACATTTATTCACAGATAACTGATCAACGTTTGGCTGTATATGAGGAACGTAATTATCTGAAATTCATTCATATTTTCAGAGCCTTTATTTATCATATCAATGAATATGATGACCTTTTTTATACTTTCAAAGTGTATCATACCAAGAGTATGGTATCAGAAATGTTCCATGAAATAACGTAACGTCATTCATGATCAAAATATTAATTACACAGATCATGTGGGTAAATCGAAAATAGGCATGCCGAATCGATATTCCAATTAATTTTAACTGTAATTAATATTCAATCTATGCAATTGGATTATTTTCTTTTCAATTTTATCGAAAAGCAAATGATAAAAATACATGGAACTCATTACTTCTGGACTATACGATAAAAGCTTGCTTTGTATCATAGAAATACTCTCACTACAACTTCGTTAGGTGTAGACAATCATCATTGACATAAGAGAACTGAACATAACTGAATTTTAGAGTCGTGGCCTCACGGCGAAACTTGACCCTCGCATAAATCTGTTAGAGTATACAGGATGTGGGAATGGTATTGTGCATCTGGCTCTTGGAGAGAAAAATCCAATAAATACTTCAATAAGTTTATAAACTCTCAAACAGGGAAAAATTCCTCGATCGATGATCACGAAACATATTCTGAAATTTGGCATACTTCTCAAACGATCATCAAGATGCTGTTCAAATCTTTGTTTTTAACTTTTGTATTCCAATCCACCGATCCATGCCACAGCTTGAAAAATAACGAACTACAATGTTAGTCGAAATTAAACTAATGCAATAGAAAGTTTCAACAGCTTTTTCGTTTTTCTTCACTGATGACGTGCAGAATCGTAGGATACTATTTTTTCATTGAAAACAAGTTTTCTCTAGGTGACTACTAAATCCTATTCGTTTTGGAAATGCAGATTAATTTTTTAATTTCTCTAAATGATAATTTAATACCTCGTATAAAATGTTTGCACAGTTTGAATATTTCTAATGACCATTTTGAACTCACATGACACTTTTGAGGAATTTTTTCGGTGTTTCGTAAAATATGAAACAGTGATAAATTAAAACTGGCATCGCAACTGATAGTTAGCATTATAAAGAGCAGAATAATTTTGAAATCGAATTAATAAAATTTGATAGAGCATTCGAAAAAAACACGAGCATCGATCTAACGAGATATTCCAGTTTATGAAGAAATGATTCTAACGTACCTGGTGATTGAGAAGAAAAACACCGAATCTCTTCAAGCTTTTTATGTCAGTCATTAAAACGGTCAAGTTTTCGTCGAATGAATCGAAATTGAAATTGCCATCATCTGACATGATTTCTCATTCAAGTGCATTATAATGAAAAGAATTGATTTAATTTATCTTCCTTGAATTATGGCGGCGATTTAGTATAAACAAGAAAATACTTCATTTCGTGAAAAAAGCAATGAAAATCCATCGAATTCATAAAGCTAACCAGTTTTTCGAAATTATGAACTGGAACATCTCATAAATAGGGTAACTCTGTGTAATATTTCGAAAACGCCAAAATCGCGCGAACTGCGTTGAGAAAATTATTTTCTCCAATTTTCAATTAGATAACTTAAACTGATTTTATATCTCTAAGGGATACGCGAACGTAGTATCGATTAATATTGAAAACAAAAATCATCGATTTCAATGAAAAATAATATTCAGACTGGTGAATAAATTTCTCTAAATGCAAAATATAATATTTACAAGTTGTTGATGTAAATCTGAGAGAAATTGACTGTAAATGAAATGGACCTCGCGATTAATTGATCGATCATTTAGTTTTTTCCACTGTATCCGAACTTGTGAAAAATCGTTAAAAAGGCGTCTTTCGTAACGAATCTAAATTTGGGGGATAAAGCTGAGGATGGTTACCGAATTTCAGAGTTAAATTCCGTACACGTAGGATAAAATATACACGGTGTCCCAAAAAGACCCGAACCCCTGTACAACTTTTCCGGAGGACGTCCTCTGAAAAAAAAGTTGTAGGATTTCAAAAAAGCAGTTTAGCGGTAACATCAACTTTAACCTTGAGTCGAATTTTCAAGGTCAACTTTCATTTTTCTAGTAGAATCCCCTAGTTTTTCTTGCATATTCTTATTCTACGCACAAAAATACGCATCTTTTGCAGAAATTTTTTTTCTGGAATTTTTTTTTCCGCGGGCCTGATTCTTCAAAGTTGCGCAAGATATCGACAAATCTTTCATACGCAAATCGTAAGGTTCCAAGGTAGTCAAATAGTAGTGGCCTTGAGCCCGAATTTCAAGGTCAACTCCGACTTTCGAAATGGAAACCTCTATTCTTTTTTATCCAGATAAAAATACGCAATTTTTGTCCAAAACATGTTTCTCTATGTTTGGCAAAAACCGAAATTTCCTGCAAATCCAATGCCATGACAGCGCCATCTAGCGGTAGTCGAGAGAAAGTTTGGGACAAACATCGCACGTTTTTTCTGGATAATAAAGAATAGAGGTTTCCATTTGAAAAGTCGAAGTTGACCTTGAAAATTCGATTCAAGGTCAAGGCTACTGCTAAATTGGTTTTTTGGAATCCGACAACTTTTTTTTCGTAGCGCTTCATTCCGAAAAGTTACAGAGGGGGTCGGCTATGTTTCGGACATTCTGTAGATAGAGCATCCACTTACGCGAATGGTGGGGAAAAAATGGTGGTATTTTTGAAAAAAAAAAATTGGAACACTAAATCATCTGTGACGCAAAAAATGTCCACTCTTCGACGTATTACGCAGAGTTTCTCCCTCGATCTTGATCGGTGGTCGTACCACGCGTCAGTTACCATTGGGGTGAAATCGGGGTTCGATGTCTGGCTGTGGGTTGCAGCTTTGGCGACGGGGTAACCTTCCCTGAGCGGCTATACGATGAGGATACCTGCACTTTGCTGGGTGGCGAAGCGCAGCGGTGGGGGGACGAAGCCGAGCTCGATTCCCCGCCACTTTCTGTCTCCTGTTCAGGTATTTTGTAGAGGGTATCACACGAATCCTTGGTATTTAATTAGACTCAATGTTATTACTTTTGCCCTTTTCTTACCATTTTTTTTTCTTTCTTCTAATCATGATCGAAGCAACAATTCATTCGCGTCTGGATGAAGTAACCTCGAGATGAGATTCAACCGATCGCATTGTAGAATAGTTTACAGTAAGAAACTAATTGAATATCGACGGATATTTTCTGTAGAAGAAAATTCACCTAATCTGTGAAATGTTGAAACAAAAAAAAACAAAAACAAAAAACAAAAACAAATACCTACACTTTTCCTCACGTATTTGACAGAGAAATTCTAATTTTTATAAGAAAGAAAAATACCACGTTACGTTTGTTACAGCACTATTCGGTCGTCATATCGTTTTTGCGTAAGTGAACTCGGTGTCGTTGATTGACGTTGAGCTCTTTGATAGAACTTCTTATTTTCCTGCACATTTACAGCACGATAGGTGCAGATACTAGTCACACATGAAACTAGCCGCATCGATGGGAGATTCGACGAATTGTTAATTTAAATGATCAAGATTGTCTTAGAATTTGCCTGAAAGATTTCCGGCCAAGCGACATAAAAATGCGGCCAAGATGCAGATTTTAATTGTTTTGTAAATGCTATTAGAACTGATCTGATCGGTTATCTTTCAGGATTCACTCAAAAATATTTCCGAGTGCCACGTTACACGTTACATTAAATAACGTAATATATATTAATATACAATGATCATTACGACAATAAATTTTCAACGTTTCTTCATGCCAAAAAACGGAACAAAAATATTTTCGCGCTGGATTTTTTCTACTTTGCATAATATTTGAGATATGCTACTGTTTACTATTTCTCTGCGGATTCGAAAACAAGGAATCGATGCGGCTGGTTTCGGTGTAAGCAAAAGTTGCAATCCTTGTGATTTGGCATCACTCATAAATAACTTACAATTAGCAAATAAGCAAACAAAAACGTTTGGACTGCTTTGAATAGTTGATGTACAACTTATCCACTTATAAATTTCGCTGTACACGTGGCAATGGAGTTGCTGTAAGTCCGAACGAATTACTAATTGCATTCCATGAAACATTGAAATGAAAACCGTTGCAAAATAACGAGCACGTATTTCCGAAATTGTACCACACAAAAATGCGGATATTTTTATTTTTAATTGAGATTTTCATTAAATGCAGATGTTTTTCTATATTTTCAAATCGTTGTAAATTTTCTCGCAGAAAAGTCCTTCCATTTTTCGAGCAATATTCCAAAACTATAATAATAAAATTCGAGAAGTTATTCTGATTAGAAAAAACACGTTTTTCAATAGTGTTTCATTTCGAAAGGAAGGAAAATCGAATGTATCGTTGCTTTTTGTTTTTAGAAATTCAGGTATTGTTAAAAAATGGCAGCACTTTTATTTTGATTTGTTGAACAACGCGAATGGATGGTGCAAAAAGGTCCACAATTTTTGTGAGGCAAGTATCAAGCGATGTGCATTAAAATTTTGGAATTCGTTCGGGATGTCACTTGTCGACTCTGCTGAATTATTCGAATAGTTGGAAGCCAAGAAATTCTTTCTTTCGCAGTTGACACGTATCACATCAGAAATGAGAGGAATTTGACGCTATCGTCGTATGGATAATTTCATTCCGCGGTCCGAGGAGAATAGTTACATAACGTTAACGTGTAATAATTATAATTGTATACCGTATAATTTTTTACGATTGTTTTAACCACGTTCTATAATTTTCCAATTTCACGTAAATTTGTAACGTATTTTAAGGGCCGGTGCTAAGTTTACAGAGCAGCAGTAGTTGAATGGAGAACATTTTGCAAGATTCTTTGAAAATCCGAACGTCGCTTCGTTACAAAATGAATTAATTATAATTAATTATATCACTTTTATACAATTTTTATCAATATTATATGAATATTATTATCTAGTGGCACACTGTGATACAACTGAATAAATGAATATTACATATTAGGATAGAAAACAAGTATTGAATTGTTAGATTTACGTCTTGCGTTTAATATTATCAGTTTTATTATATACGATGCTGGTCCAATACAATTAATTCCTATGGGAAAACTCACGACGAATCGAGTGATTTATTAAGAGGTAACACGATGATTATTATTTTGTTCGTTGTCGCAAAAACGTGCTATCTGTTTGCTGTCTGTCCTTGAAATATTAACACTATTCATTTTCATCCTAACAAATGTATTCTTAACAACGATATCAACATGTACCGCGTCATGGTTTTTAATTACGAATCGCTCGAAATTTGTGTGTATCTTATTTTTTGTATATCCTGATCGTCGATAATTTGTTAACCACGACAAATGCCAATATCAAACGTACGATTCACTGTAGGTACAACTTTGATCAAATGAGTTTGCTAGAAGAAGCAACTATACTGGCTCTTGGAACTGGGTAATATTTTTTCATATACATTAAGTGTGAGCTAACATCACGTGCAGTCTTATTTATTGTCAGCAATCGCTATAACTTCTGTACTGCCGCGCGAAAAATATGCTGCTGCGATGTAACATCTATTTTTCAAATGCCTCGTTTCTTCGTACTTTATCTCGTATTCGTCTTCCATTTTTTTTTTGTTACTGGCTATATGCTTTATGTGAAAGCTGCAAATGTTTGTGCAAATCTTCGCTTTGCAATTGTTGAAATTGTCGATCGATTGGTTTTTTTTTCATGCCAATCGATGTATTTGAGGGATGTGGCCAACGCAATTATCAAAAACTCATCAATATTATAAAAACAAAATATCATAGCAATTCTTAAGATCATAACGATAATCATTGGTGTTCATCCGAAAAATCGGATTCGTTGTAAATTGGAAAATTTAACTAGTCGCATATTGCTTCGCGAGTATGCAACACCGAGAAAAATGCTTTCGTGAAGTGTACTTGTTTCTCATAATAATTACCATTTTTTTTCGCATAGCCAAAAAATTCTATGTTTTATTGCGAAGCTTTCCATTACGAATTGCAATGGTTATCGCATTTTTTGAAATGATTGGGAAACGTGACAGTCAATGTTCAAACGTTATCAGCTGCATGACACACACATTGACGATGCACAAACGATAACAATTTTAAACGATTATCAAACGAATACAGAGATAAAAAAGATCTATTCGAACGTGTAATGGAATTTACATGGAACGTCATTTCTACTAACAATTCATTCCGCTGGGACGAAATAATCGACGCAAATTTCTGGCAGATCGACATTTTTTATAATGCTTTTGAGAAAATTGAGTGCTCATGAAACGCTTGGCAATGTTTCGTGCTACGTGGGATTTATTAGCAAATGGTTTTAACTCGTTAACGCTAAAAGATAATAATAAGTAAATTTAAGGCTTTGTCGAAACATTAATCCTAATATTTATCGGTTGTTTGAAAGCTGATCTGTATGGTTTATTGTTGAAAAAAATTCTGTTCGTAATGGTTAATAGTTACTTTTCGAAAATCTTTTGTAGTACTGCTGTCGTAGGCAGTCCTGGAGGAGATGCGAGAGAACCTTTGGTGGATGCTGTTTGACATTGGTCCATACCTTACGTCGCTACCACCTCTCGTAATATAAGCGAGGCGAGCCCATTGTTAATATAATCCATTTCGGACAACAGATTCACATATCTATCTCCTTGCATTGAATCGTTGAATCTCGCTTTGAGGTCACATCAAACGTCGACGAACAAAAGATTCATGCGAATTTTGGTTCATAGACCCAATTACAATTATTGCAATACGATAACTTAGGTCTGAATTCGCTGTATGTGCGTGGAAAACGCAGTCGAAATTGACGCGTCAAAGGCACGGAATCTGGCAGTTTGATTTGTACGCAATGATACCTATACAGGGTATTAGAAAAGTCTGGAAACGGTCAAATATCTCGAAAACGAAACGTTTCTCAAAAAAATGTTCCGAACCAATGTTATAGGGTTTCACAAGTTTTATTCAATGATCATAGCCGTTTGATCTCGAGTAGAGCCGTCAAGGCGAGGTCGAACCCAACATGATTTTTTTAAATGGAACACCCCATTTTTGAAGGCACAGCAATAAAGATGGCAGCGAGACGTTTCCAAAACACTACTGGAAGCCCTATTTTCGTTGAGAATTGCCTGAGCTATGAGCCTTAGAACTTACGGTGCCGCCAGCATTAGTGTTATCCAAGATGCATCGCGTGGAGGTTACATGGCCGGCACTAACGCTGGCGGCATGCCGCGGTACCGTAAGTTCTAAAGCTCATATCTCAGGCAATTCTCAACAAAAATAGGTCTTCAAGTAGTGTTTTGGAAACGTCTCGCTGCCATCTTTAATACTGTGCCTTAAAAATGGGGTGTTCCATTTAAAAAAATCAGGTTGGTTTCGACCTCGCCGTGGCGGCTCTACTCAAGGTAAAACGGATACGATCATTGAATAGAACTTTTCAAACGCTACAACATTGGTTGGAAAGTTTTTTCTCAGAAACCTTTCGTTTTCGAGATATTTGATCGATTCCACACTTTTCTAACACCCTGTATATGGTGGCTAAAATTTCCCAAAACGACGAGCTTTATCATACTGCAAATGTTTAAACTTTACATCCCACTTCTGTCGAGTCCTGCATATTTTGAATATTCTGCTACAGCGTTTCGAAAATGGAATAATCGCACGAATTCAGCCTCATTTCGTCGCGCAGCAAAGTATTACTACCGAATTTTGTCTGCTTCATTGAATCATATGAAAATATTTTTATAATTTTATCCTTCAAACCATAGATTTATTTTGGGACAATAAAATGAACTTGGCAGGAAAATAGTATCATTTTAGTTACTTTTGACAAAAAAGCTTTTGACTCGGAAATAATGTGTTTCCATTCATTCATTTATTCTCCTAGTGGTGAAATTTTGCTCAGCGATGAAAAGTTAATTTGTCATTTTTTGGAACGCGGTCAGACGAATATTCTCGAAAAAATCGGTGAGGTTTTCTGGAAGTCGCACGGTTGAAAGTGTAGAAAGTTTTCTCGCTTTCGAATAATAAATTTTGCCTCATGTATGGTTACTACGATTCATATCGCCGTTAAGTATAGTATTATCGAACGACTATATTATCATTAGCGACAATTCAACGGGTTCTATTTCGACTCGTTCGAAGCTGATTGATCGGTTTCATGAGAAATTTGACCTTCAAGTATAAATCTAATCGCGTTACTCTCGATACTTAGAAAACAAAAACGGGTTGAGAAAACGTAGAATTCATCGCTAAGATGAAAGAAAACAGAAAAATGTTCAAATAATAGGATAAATTTTGTAAAACGATTTATTAACAATATTCTTAAAATGATAATAAGATATCGATCATATTGTAATGGATACTGGTTAAGAGAAATGGTATGCGTACTAATTTAATTAAAAATTCTCTTTTGATATAGTGCGGTCTGCCACGGTGTTTTTTTGTCTTATATTAATTTCGATTCATTTCGGAATATCGCAATTTCATCGTTCTCAAAACAAAAAAAAACAAAACAATTCCTTGTTATTTAACTGATCTTTTTATATGTTTATTCGTGGTTAAGATCTCAAACTAGTCGCGGCTTACGATCTTTAATTATTAATTAACTAACTTCTATGGACCTACGCAAGTCAAAAATTTAATCTTTACTAAACAGCAAGATTAACATTAAAAGCATACTTTCAGTAATTTTTCGCTTTTCACCTGCATTTTTCTGCTCTATCGTGTTACATTTCAAGTATATTGCTTTGCGCTATTGCTTGTTTGTGTGTATATATATATATATATATCTATTATATGTATGCATATCAGGAAATTTTCAATGTCTGTCGATGAATTTCAATTCCAGCGCAGCAATTTAATCGTTTGCTTCGCGTTTATGTTACAAACATTCTCAGTTCGTAATCTTTTGTTTGTCTGATTTTTGCTCCAATGGAATGTTTATTCGTCGACACAGTTACTATGTATATGTAAATTTTATTATTTTTTTATTATCTCGTGGCAGTGAATATCAAAGTTTTTTACGCGACGAATGTCTTTCGTACTCTTGAATATGGTTTCGCTCGATAACGTTCAGCAATTTGAAATGTTTTGTATGGTTTTACGAGGCGTGATACTATTAACATTGTTGTAACGCTATCGGGATCGTTCAGATGCAACGTTTGCGATTACATTCCTAAATTTTTGGAACTAATGTTACTCTCTGTTTCTTGTTCATGTTTTGCGCGTAGTCTTGAAAAAAAAAGTGACTCAGTAACAAGCTTTAATAAAAATGGAACAGCGTGCCTACAGCCAAGAATCCACTGTTGAGTTTTTTCGATAGCGTGTAGAGGGTAGCGCGTTTTCTGGTACGTTTTTTCTAGCTCTACGCGAAAAACTTTATAGTGGATTCTCGGCTTAACAGTTTCAAGCAAATTCAACGTTATAATTATTAAGAGTATTATTTTTTCGTCACATGTTTTGGTATCTTCGTATTATTCCTGATTGCTATTCGGTTTTGTATATCGCAACACTCCAAATCGAAAACTCCGCGAGAGTATTATGTATTGACACACGGTCGAGCGATTATAAAATATGAGGAATAATTTATCAAGTTTATTATCGTTTGTTATTATTATTTTCTTTTTACGTGAAATATTTCTGGACAGCGGTCACGATGCAGTGAATTGACTCCAAAAAACAACGACAATATTTATCATATAACGTGAGATTATTCTTTTAAATTATTATTTCTATGGTACAATTATTACTATTTGTTGTATGCATTTGAATACTCACGTATGCGTTTCTAACGGGAAATTATTATTTTTGAAATGAAAAGTTGCATTTTTTTTTTGTAGCGAATTAGAGAAAAATACAGCGCGACTTCAATCATTTTGCAGCCTTATTTTCAATTTATATGATATATTTTATGTTTATAAGAACGTGCATCCATCATTACAGTTAACTGAAAATGATCAAATATTGTACTGTAATAGTCGAATACAGCGACGACAAATCTTTCCAAGATCTGTTGCTAATGAACAACACACACACGCAAACGAAATTCCAACGATGAAGCGATGAATGGAAGAAACTCGAATCTGACTATAGAAATAATTTTATTCACTGAAAATAGTTAAATATAAAAGTCGACCGTTAAAATAAGTGATATATGCTATTATCGAACAAAAAGTAGAGATAAAGAAATGAATATTATAAAACTAGAGGAATATAATAGAAGGAAAGTAAGACTAAAGAAATTTCATGTAACATAGGTCAGAATAACGATATGGCTATTATACAATGTACAGTATGTGTGATTATAGCAGTGCAATTAAGCACTTTCGTTCACCATGCTTACAGACTACTACCTACCGTTCAAAGATTAGCAGCATCAGCTCTGTCGCGAAGGGCAAAAATTTATATGAATCGTTGCTGGTTCATGCCGGACTACAAAAATCAAATCTTAGAAATGATCATGCGCATCGAAACACATTTGTGCAATTAACTAGGTGATAATGATTTAATTACTTTCGTACAATTTAAACTTTAAACATTATTCTGCAATGCTCGATTTATAATTGGACAATGTAGAAGAAATAGTTTCCACCTGGAATGTTTACGTATATGATACATTTTACATAGCACAAAAGTATAATTCATATAATTTTCTGTATTGTAAATAATAATGTTGTATCTATATTGACGTAGATAATAAAAGTTTAGAAACGATATTGCATATACATATGTATATTTTTATTCGCGACCGATGAGGTAAATTACTATTGGCGTGATATTTCGTGCGTTGATGCTACTTCGTTAAACTTCATACTGCTAATTTTGTTGTTAAACTTTTTTTTACGAATTAGAAATGTAGCGAATTTTGTTTATTGCAGTGAAAATAAATTCTTTTTATACATGATCAAAGAGTATACTGCGCGATTCTCACGTTCAGTATTATTTACATCGATATTTACAATTCAAATGGAGTTCACAAGGCATAACCGAATTTGTTGATCCATCTCAATCCTTCGGCTGTTCCAGCTTTTGGCCGATATTCCAACCCAACGTAGCCGGTATACCCTTCACTTTCCAAAAGTGAAAAGAAGTACCTATAATCTATTTCCCCGGCGGTATCTGGCTCATGTCTGTCCGGTACTTGTGCTATTTGTATGTGACCTGAAAGACGAAATCAAAAATAATTTTAACCACGTCAGTTACACCATACGTACGATGTATAAATGTATCTTCGTTAAATTGAAAATTAAATGAGCTCGGAGATTGCTTAACGTACCCAGATACGGCATGTAGTCTTTGACCGTGCGAGTAATATTGCCACCTGCCAATTGCAAATGGAATAAATCCAACATTAGCTTCAAATTCGGACTGTTGATTTTCTTCACTATCTCCAAACCTGGAATATATTTAACGATAATAATCCAACAGTTAATGCCACAATTTATCTTTGAATTAATTCTCCAACAAATTTCTACAGGACGAATAATTACTTTTAAGAATACATCTTATTGCGTTTAAATAGCAAAATGCGAAACATTGAATTTCAATTATGCTAATTATATTATGGTATATAAGAATTCTGAAATATAGGAAACTGATCTGAGGACCAGATAATCTAATCTAACGAATAAGCATCGAAACCAAGCTACTACACCGGATATGAAGAGCTGTTTTTCAACTCATACGGCTGGGTAATGTACTGAAATCTTTAGCTTAGGATAATCACAACTATGAACGGCGCAACAAAGCGGTATATGACATATCAATTGGATAGACGCAGGTAAAATTTGTAAGATGAATAAAAAATTGATCTTTTCTCAAGGTTTGTTACATTTTGAATTACTCGCGTCGAGATTTGAAATCCACCATTTGAAATGTGTTTTTCTCCTCTCGGAGGATTCTTATTCAAGCGTGGATCAGATTGTTAGTAAGGTTGATACAAATTTCAGATCAAATTATCAGAATTCGATGTGATAGGTACTATGTAAATTTAAATATTTGAAAAATAGATAATACCTTTCTGGAAATTATTCATATAATATGAAGGTACCGTTATACTATTGATCGGTTCGATAACAGCTGTTATATCCTCTGCTGCAAACTTTGAAACAGCATATCTCAAATTTTTTTCATAGGTCTCATCATTAGCGACCCCAGGTGATTCTACCTTGCCAGCCATTACGTGTATCCTAAAAAAACAGAAAGAAAAACGAATAGTTACGGTTCATTTTTGTTTCCATAAAAAAAATGTAAAGCTCGGTTAAAAAACAGATAATGCTTGTTCGTATAACAAGGAACGATAGCTCTTATCTAATCAAAATGAAATCAGCCATGATTGGTCATCAGTTTTGAATCAATACTCACAGTTTACATTCTAGAGCTCTGGCATATTCTAGCGTAAGATCGATACTTTTCTTAAATTCTTCTTCTTTACCAGGAATCGCGGCGAAACCCATTTCACCTTTTGTAACATCACCTGACAAAATATATGGGATGATTAGTTGGATTATATTGATATTTTGAAATGAGGAGACATTCGAATTGTTTGTTTGTGCATATTTATTTGGACGATTCGTTTTTGAAAAATATTTCATGATGAAATTTTGTCCAACCAAGTAGCTGATGAATAATAAATTGAATTTTCTGATAAATCTGAGCAAACGCAATAACTTGAATAACCGAACCAAGTTGCTGTTGATGCGAGCTTCTCTAACTTCTTCTGTCGGTTCAAACTATACAATGATGAACGATGTTAAAGATGATTTACGAAAGGAATGAGATAAATGTCGATCAAAAATATGTAAGGTATACAAGAGGTTTAGAATTTTTGGATTGTTTGACGTACCAGTGAAGACGTTGATAAGTATTTGGCTGACACCAGCATTTTTCTTGGCTTCAACGACTTGTTCCACAGAAAATCCAAGTGGAAAACCAGTTTCAACTGTTTTGAAGCCCGCTTGTTTTGCCAAAGCGTATCTGTCCAGGATGGTGGCACCTTCAGCGAACATGAAAGATAAGTTACTCGCAAACTTCATGATCGACCTAATTTTGTGCTGCAAATGAAATATCCAACTGTTATTATCGGAAATGAATGTAAATATGATTGCCGCGCTATTATATAACTACTTGATCTGGCTGTATCGCAACCATTAAGATAAGGCATACGCTTGTTGAAGATTACAGAAGCAATCAAAAAGATCAACAGTTTAAACTGGATTTCACAGATATTGTTCAATTACATATCTCTGTGTGGATAATAAGACTGTACGAATCAGACGAATACTTTATCTTTCAAAAGGTTTTGTCGCACACTTTCAGTATTCGATATCTGACAGAACCATACGCAATAGGAATTTGTTTCTCATAGTTCCGTCTCGATGAAAATTCAAACTAAAAATAATGATCACAATTCTGTTGTCAGGATTCAAGGCAGTGGACATAATGCGGTGGATCTAATAAGACAGATGGTCAACTCGCTTGATTTGAATTTTTGAGTTTTTTTTTACCGATCAGGTTCAGCAATTAGGAGAAATGATGATGCCAATAACAGAATTGGATTCTCTTTGTGACAAAGATCATACATTTCAGAGTCGTTTCCCCAGGAATATTGAATAACATAGTGATTGAATGTCTTTTGACCTGCAAATTGTTCGATATGCAACGATCTATTATTTTATCATGATTTTCATTAGGTATAAACTGGTGAACATATGGTTGGGTAAGTCCTACAAAAAAGCAGCTTTCAATGTATGGAGCAGGTGCATTGTGACAAGGAACTCAATGAAAGGATGCTTGAATATAATGGTTTTTTATAATGGTTTAGTGGTTTGAAGATATCAGTTGATATTCTTATTAGTTCTAATTCGATTGGATTCAGGTCACGTTTGGCAGTATTAGCGACATGTTCGACAACGAACGGCATTAAACGCAATGATTTTGAATTAGGTACATGAGGAATGTGAACATCGATACTAAAGTTTGTAACAACCTACTTAATGAAGCTGTAGTTTCGTCACATTTGTATCATTGAATTACAGATGATACAGGCGAAATATCATGAAACAAACATGCGAATCAAACTCTTTGCTCTACACGTCCTACATATTCTTTGCTCTACACGTCCTACATATTCTTTACTCTACGCGTACTACATATTCTTTGCTCTACATGTACTACATCTTCTTTGTTCTTTATCGCGTTTCAAAGAAGGCTTCCTGTCAGCTCTTAGTCAGTTTTCCTAAACGTCGAATTCGACTCGAATATTTTACCGATATCTGGGCAAATGTAATCAGTTATTTAACCAAAATATCTGAAAGATGATGAGATTCCTTGTCAAGTCAACATTGAACGCGCAAAAATTACGTTTTTAGATTCGAAAGTATAAATCTGGCTTTGATATGGTATAGATATATTCATCTCGTATTACGTACCCCAGTTTATTCGAGAACGTAATCCAGATTTATTGGATATTCATAGAGAAAATTTCATTCGTTAGAACTAAGTTTGTAGTATATTTTCAAGCAACACGGCTTGCCGTGATATCGTCACCGTGATATCACGGGACTCATTTCGATATATCATTAGATCAGCGACGTTGATCTAGGTCTTACCAATCTTCCGGGTGACGAAATGTCAGTGTCCGCAAACTCTATGCCTAATTTATTTTCTTCCCTTATACGTTTAACAGTTCTTTCCGAAACTTTGGCGTAAGTTGCGGCTCTCTTAGTCGCTTGACGCAAAGGCACTAGGAGACATTTTTGCTTAGCCTCTTGATCACAAAATTCAATGATAGATTTTATCACTTCTCGCTCTTTACTTCGTATCGTCGTACCCTTTTTTCTACAATTCTTTTTTACTACCGCTTTTACTTCTTCTTTGACTTCTTTTTTGATTACCTCCAAACTTTTGCTACCATTCTTTGTTACTTCTTCTTCGACTTCTCTTTTGACTACGTCCAAACTCATATTAAGAGCAGATTTTGAGGTTAGTCGGTGTTTGTACGGGTGATCGCAAGTTTTTACGCTTGATCGATCGAGTCACCGAAATTTTGTTTCATCAATTACAGATCAAATTAAGTGGCTAGACGCGTCATTAAAAATACGTAAGATATATAACAAAATTGTAATACCATTTAAAGAATGTAAGAGAAAGCGGTGTTGACACGATGTGAATCGTGACAGATCGACGGCATTGATCGTAAACCTACTACAACCTTCTAATTGTATATAGAAGGTCCCATGGTTACTAATGTCAGACGCTATGGCCGGACGATACCGGACCGTAAGAAAGGCTAGTTTACATCAGTGTTGGCAATCTGAAAGGTGGCGCTGATTGTACCAGAGCAGATAATTATCGTACCCAAGCCCAAATTGTCCAAAGTAATTATCTTTATATTATCGTGAACACATATTGCACCCAGTACTAAATTTTATTCAACTTCATCGATCAGTATTTTTGGTGCATGTTATACACGTATGATATACATGGCGCGAAAAGACGCATATTTAGAAAAAATGATGAGGATATGAACGTAGTTATTTATTTTATATCTATTTCACATGAATACAATGGTGGCAAGATATGCAGGCAGGTAGACCCCGGTGGGTAGGCAGCCCAACACGCATCACGCACCGACCGACTGTGTTCGATGCGACTCATTGTTAGTTGACTGTCTACGATTCGCAGTGCCAACCGCATCGCATCGAATACATTCGGTCGGTGCGTGGTGCGTGTTGGTCTGCCTATCTATAGGGGCCGACGGAGGTATCTTTGACGACGCTTGGCACCGTTAGGTGACCCCGGCGGCCCCAAGCTCCGATGTTCGAAATTCTTCAAAAACAACCCCGTCCAACCCCTCTGAGTCTGTAACGGGAATTCAGAATCACCCTTTATGTCTTTTAATATACCTTCATGAATATTAGGCCGACAAAATAGACATATTTTAACATACCAATTTGTTACATCGATATTTAGAATTATCGTAGGTATCGTACAATATTTGGATATTATCGTACATTTACGCACGACAGTGAATCGCTATTGTACGGTTCGCAATTTTGATTTACATCGATGCTCTTGGTTCTTTGGCATACTAACGACGCACCCTGCGTTGGAGATCAGCCCAGCCTAGTGGCGAGTCCTGGATAGCTTGTCGTAGACCCGCAACATTTGTTTACACATAGAGGTTAGCCGCCCTATGTTTACACCTTGCAATCAATGTCTTTCGTGGTTGTAACCAAATACAATAACTTCTTCATTTTCAAACCATAATTTCATAGTAGGAATGGAAAAATCGTGAAATTGTCCATAAATCAATTTTTAAAACCTCAAATAACTTTGGAATCAGTAGATTTAGGATAAATTATAAGTTTCCGATACGCTGACTTGTTATTCAGTAATAAAATTCCAAATTCCAAAGATACTTTTTCCCGTGTTATTTAAATGAGAAATAGAAAATCGCGGATAGACGTGTCTTAATATTAATATTAAGAGCTCGAACTCTCACAGAATGTTGTTCTCGTCATTGTGAACAATATTTTTATGGTAATTGAAGAAACAAAGTGGTCGTTCAATTCTGAACTCATTTTAGAAAATATAAGTACAATTATTACATATATTGCTGTAATATTTCATGCCATAATTGCAGCGTAAACAAACTAGAAGGCGCACTTTGTCACGTTACGACAAATAGTCTTATCATTCATAATTGTTTTTTATACTAGCTTCCTTTTGGGACTCCTCTCCTGTCATCAAGTTGATTGGTGAAATTTTGTAAACCATTTCGAATAATAATTCAACGGTTTCGGTCAATGAGTGTCGATCCCGTGGTTCGGAAATGCGGACTAATAGAAGAAGTTACACGTTACAATTCGTTGATGACAAAACAATTTTTTTTCACCAATGAGTCGATATCCCACATTTAATGAGGACACGAATGTTAATTTTGCTTGGAATAAACGTCGAGTGAAATGAGAATTGATTAGTTTTCTTATTCCCGATAGATCCGCGACTACAGAACTCGGATATTACGTTGCTATGCTCTTGGTTGGCGTTTCTCGCCTACACTGTTTCGATCAAAAGATATAATAGTATTCGGTGCTCCGCATAATACCCGGGCGAGATTAAAATGTCCGCTGCAGTGATACACTGCCATGATAAATTCAAAGAAAATTCAAATATCTGGTTACTGTATAACATAGTTCTTTGTGGAAAACCTTTAAAACCATTCGTCCCCTTTGAAACCGCGATTCACCTGTAACGCTTTCCCCCGTCGTTGTAAATTTATGAATATAGTTCCGCGATAAGATTGGGTACTTCATCGTAATGTGCCTGCGAAATTTTGATGTTCCATTTTCCAGAAGCCATGCGAGACCGATATGGCATTGTCCATGGTTTTCTTACTGACTCTTCTTCGCATTTCATGGATCGAATAGCACATCCGATGCTATTTCTGCGATGTAGATTCTCATGTTCCTACGCGCATTTTCAGCGGAATAGGATGCTTGGTGAATTTCTCCGGGAAAGATTCAAGTCATGAAACTTTGCCACGCGAATATGGCGATACGTATTCCGTTTTATCTTCCTAATCGGTCGCGCGACGTCTTACAGCACGATCTTTCAAAGGTATTGCGAACGCGTGCGGCGTGATGTTCTCCGAAGCTTCCAACAGAATTTCCGTCAGCTTTTGACAATCGTATTCTTCCTCGAGTCCAGCTCGGTATGCTCGTTCAATTTCTTCCTGTTCTTCGCTACGCATACTGTACAAATATCGTTGCTGATCCTTCAACTCTTCCCCGTAACGTCTAGCTTGTTCTCTTCTTTCCTTTTCCCTCCGTTCCAGAACTTCTACTTCCGCATCCAGTTCTCTCTGCTGCAGAAGTGCTTCTTCCTTCGTTTTAGTTTTCTCCAATTCTTCAGCTAGTCGTTTCTCTTGCAGCTGCTTCTCACGACCCTCCATAACATCTCGAAACAGACGTTCTCGAGCCTCCTTTGATTTTTGTACGGCCAATAAATGCTGTGCTTCCGCGTTCCTCCTGTGCTCTTCGACAACAAATTCTACGTCTTTGTTGTCATGCATTGCTTTGTCGCGCGTAGCTTTCAGGTGATCCAAATAAGCGAGCGTCTCTCGCCGAAGCTTCTCTTTTTCCGACTTCCTCGTACTTCCCATCAGCAATTCGGTCTCGTTTAGCCTACTGTACATCTCCCCTGTCGCCTTCTCTTCCGCGGCACGTTTCGCCGCAGCATTTTTCTTCACCGTCAACTGATCCTCCAGATCTTTCTTGAGCAATTCTCGTCGCCGGTTTCGTCTCTCTCGATCCAATTCATCCCCGATACGTAAATTCTCGCGTAAGCGTTCCAAATACTCGAGCTCTTCCGATTTGATTCGACGTTTCTGCTCCTCCAAAGCTTTCATACCAGCTATCTGATGCTCGAGGGAACCGCAAGTCATTTTTGCCGTAAATTCACGACGCTTAGCTTCCTCCACTTCTCTTTGCTCCTTCGCCTCAATTTCCCTCAGCAAAAGATCGTGCCACAACTTTTCTAGCTCTTTCTCAGATTCTTTTCTGGCTCGATTCTCGGATATTTGCGCGAGGTTGCAACGTTTCGCGTCCTCGGTGATTATTTTCGATTTTAAATCTCGAAAGTGAACGCATCGAGCCAAATACTGCTGCATTCTTTTACCAGCAACCGTTTCGCGATGTTCCTTTTCACGCTCCGTTCGAAGTTCCCCCATGCGACGTTTCATGGCCTCAATTTTAGCATCGAAGCAAGTCCGATTTCTGTCCATCAGTTCCTCCCTCAGCGCAGCTTCTTCCGCCACAAGCATAGAGCAAAGCTTCTTCCGCCGATCGTTGATACCCTCCTCGTACGCGGCCATTCCTTCAATACGAAAATGATCCAACTCCTTTCAACGCTCATACACGAAGACAATGACGCTAACGTGAACTCACCATCTTCGACAGCTCGTTGAATTTTCCCTCTCAACGCGTACCTCTCGAGTCGTTTTTCCCGAGCAAAGTCTTCGTCCAAATCCTTCGGGTCTCTTGTATCCGCTGACATTGTCCGAACAAGATTCGGTTCCTTTTTCATCTTCCCAATTCGTTTCCCGTGGCGAGAACTGTCATCAGTCTTCGGCGGTCGACACGCGGAGGTTGAAGTAGTATTGGTGGCCTCCAGGTTTCTGCCTTGCTTCAACAACGCGCAGTTCGCTGCTGAATATCCATCGGTATCCATGCGCGCGTGATTGTCGGAAGTGAATTAAACGTTGCAGAAATTACAATACGTGCGACGTGACCCGTGGTACCAGCTGATCACGACAACCACGGGGTAGCCGAAGTCAATACTTGTTTGCCCTCTGTTGTCTAGGAAACACTGCTACCCCATCGTTGGTCTGGGTGGCATTGACATATTCAATTTACAATTTTACATTTTTTACGAAAAAGAGCAACCCTAAAATCAGCCCGAAATTCCCGCGAACTGTTCGCCATGATGGTGAATGGTAGACGGTAAACAAACTTCCGTCAAAATTAACACAAAAATTAGCGTTGTTTCAACAGACTCTGTGGGTAGTGATAAAGTAACGCAACTCTGTGTTAAGAGTAACACAGCTCTGTCCTCAAGGTAACACGAACCGATGGTAGAGTAACATTTAAAAAGTGTTACTCTAACATTTTGGCGTGTTGAAAAACTGACTGTGAGAACAACACTACAATTGTGTTCGAATCAATACACTAAAATGTTAAATACTCTACACAAAAATTTGTACACTTTACACAATGCCGGAAAAATGTTTACTCTGTACCTGTAAACCTTTACTCAAATGTGCGAGATAAATCGGTAGGTACTATTATTTCGGAAAACTTCGGGTATCATCGGTTTTCGATTCGGATATTTTTGGGTACATTGATATTCCAAATGATATTCTGTAGACAAAGAAAGTTTTACATTTATCTGAGATTCCGGTGAGATTCTGATACATTTGGATAAACGAATCTCGATTCGAACGCGGTCTTGAAACAATTATTTGACAAAATATCAATCGAAAATTAGTCGCAAAGTCACATCGAGCTTTACGTATTGGTCAACGTTGGAGTAAATTCCGTATAACGAGTGAACTGAAAAACAGACTTGAATAATAATAAAAAAATGGAAAAAAGGCAGAAAAAGGTGGTAACAGGCGCCAAAAGAAAAAACTCGAGAAAGACACCTAAACGTCGAGGAAGTCGGAAGAAAAATGAAAAAGAAAACCATTAAAGGAAGAGATGTAAGTATTTATAAATAGCATCATAGCGCTATTGTACGAACAATTAATAATTTTGTCAAATACATAAAATACATAATACATAAAATAGCCTTGCCCTTTGGAAAAATGGTATAAGTCGAGATTTTTAATAAACGAAGGATTTTTAAACTAATTTCACTCGAGTTAGATTATCATCAGATAAGCAGATCGATAATGTTTTCACATTATACTGCAGAAATTGACGCCAAGTCTAGTTTTATGGTTTTTATGTTTCAGATGAAGCCGGAGTAAACATGGAGTTTAGAAAAAAATTACATATAGGAATTTAAAAACACTATGAATGTAATAATTTCATGTATTTTCAGCAGTGATTCGTTTATTTTTAAAAAAACAAGAAACATTTGGTAGAGTTTTTTTTCTCCAAATAATAGAAATAAAATTCTTCTCGGGGTGAATCTCACTTCCGGGGGATTAAATGAATTAAAAAACATCCAGTCCGCAAATCAATCCTGAAATTTTGTACACTGTTCCTCTACTTGCGTCACCAAAAATGGAGTAATTTCGAAAATCTCGAGGATCAAACGCTTCAGATTTGAATTTCGGTACAGAATAAAAGATTTTTTTTTCTCAGAAATCTGATTATTAGCAATGCTTTCTTCGATTCTGCTATGCTGAACGGACATTTCTTTCTCTAGAATGAAACAATCAGCACTGTGAATCTACAAAGCGGGACCAAATGGCTTCAAACTCCTGTTTTATCAAACTTATTATAAATACGTTATGATTACAATAGTCACCACTCGCGTCGATGGAATCATCAAATTTATAATACTTCAATTTGCAATTAAACCAGCTTCTCGAATTTAACTCAGCAGCGATAGCGCGTTAAAATTTTAATCGGAGCAGTTTTTCCTTTTCTTATTTCTTCAGTTATGAGAGTCATAAGCGAAATATCGCGCAAGCAGATTCGTCGCGAGTAAACGATGAAAATTACTTCCGTGGCTTGGTAAATACGATCAATATTTCTCTTGTAAATCGTATCCATTCGATCTTAGCAGACATAACATATTTTTCTTCCGAAAGTTGTCTGGAGCTCCGAGTTAAAGAAGGCCCAAGCACGGCTCGGAAGAAGCAGCCGTGGTTACAAGGCGAAGCACGCCCACCATTAATATATCCGCAACGCAGTCATTTGTATCGCAGTCCGGGGTAATAAAGTCTCGTATCTCTTATCAGAAAAATATCTCATTCCGGATATCTAACGAATCTAATAGCTCTCCCCGCGATTTCCACTTGTCAGCTACTGCGTAGGCACACGAGGCACATTTAGCCTACGTTAGACTGGTACATCCTACCGCAGGTATTTGCCGAAGGGCGACTATTTTGTAATTCCACCGCGATGGTTCCAGGACGAGTGACGTGACAAGCTTGTATTTATAGGACTGCCTTCGTAATAAATTCAATCCAGTTAAGTTTTGGACACGAGAAAACTCCAAATGAGGCCTAGGATTCGAAAGCCTGTAGTCGAGGCGACGTCTTATTCGGCATCGGTAGAATCGGAGACGACGGTTTTAATCCCCAGTTTGACGTTAAGCGGCGAACAGGTTTTCCTCCGGAATTTTACAATCTCGAACGGCTGTTAAAAATTTGACAGGGATTTTGTAAAATTCTTGAAAGCCTGTCATTCGCATCGATCTTGACATCTCTTGCGCTGCCTAGAATTTCTAGTTCTAAAAGACAAGACAGGAAGAAATCCTCTCTCGAGACGTTGATAATTCTTGTTGGCTGAAAGAATTTGCAGAAGTGTTTACGATGAATCGAAAAGCCTTCGGAAGAGGTGGGCAAGTATCTATCATGTGGCGATTAGTGTTTCTATTTAGGTCGCAACCATTCACGAGTTTTCGTCCTCGACTCCCGACACATCTCACAACGCAGAACTTTTTCATCCGAAAATAGCCTAGACTACAGCGAAATTCGACCATGTCGTTTGACTAGGCAGCTCGTTAATTCAAACCCAAAAATGGCAGTCGAACTCTGGAGAAACGGAAATTACCAAACGACGTGGCGAGCACAGCGAAGGGTTAATTTCAAAAATCCGGGTAGCATAAGAATTTTCGTTGCATGAGGTCGAAGATGAGGAATTTCACAAATGATGTCGAGAGGAAGATGAGCGTAGCTTCATATTCTATGTTTGCAATGTTCTCCGCGGACATTTTGCAATGTTGCTACAGTTGACTTGGGAATATTTTCGAATTAAGCGAAAATTCTTCCTACATATCCCATCGAATATTCTGTTTTCGAATTCTACATCGACAGAAACTCATCTTTCATGCTGTATCATTGAATCGAGCGTAGATTCACGAGCTTGTCTGCCGACAGTGTAGACGAGCGAATGACATCGTTGCTAGTTCCAGAGTCTACTGGATTTTGCTTCTGTGGGAATGAAACATGAGATGTTATAGGCGATATTACGTATCTGATCCAATCGGTCCTGTCTGCGAGAACAATGCGACGCTAGCCGCCATCTATCCGCGCTCGTCGCGGTTCACTCGGCACGATTGCTACTTGTCGAGGAAAATGTCGCGAATCGACATTTTCTGTGCCAAATCAGTATCTTTTCTCATCTTATCTTGTGTCGTTGCCGGTACTGAATTGCGACTCGTTTCAAAAAAACAAACAGAAGTGTTGCGTACATCCGGTCGGGAGAATTTCTTCCTTTGGCTATATATTATGTATTAAATAACCGAAACAGTGAAAAATAAATTAACAACGTTTGCGCCTGATTAAACGGTAAAAAACAATAACAAGCGTTTGAAAATAGTGTGATGTGTTGAAAAATCGAATTTCGTTGTTGTTGCATAAATTGATTCCTAAATACCTGAAAAATATGTTGGTAAAGTGATTTTCCAATATTCGAAGTCGTTGGAAAGGCATTTCAGATTAATGGTGAGTAAAGATTTCACAGTTTAAATCGTAATCGAACTTTCAAACGCGTTTTTTCAACTGCTTGGGTTTTTTTATGGCAGACCCGGCACGTGCATAGTCATCGCTTCAACCAAAATGATGAAAAAAAATTTTTTTCGTAACAAAATAATCGAAAGCATCGTGAAATTTGAAAATTGATAAAAAAAATATGTTAATTAGTCAATTTTCAATATCTTAGAATAATTCTGGCTCGTTCGATAGCCACAGCTCGCAGGTTGAAATGCTGTTTGGTTTTATGATTTCAGATAAGCCAATCAGTCTGAAAATATTCTGACCTACGGTTGGAATGTCAATAAATGCACAAAGTAAACAAGTTTGAGTTTCTATCCTTTTATTATTTGTAAAAAAAATCCCAAATCCAAAAAAGATGAAAAAACAGCCGCCAATGGCGAATTTAAATAAATTGTATATCAAAAAACCCTAAAAAAACACGCTTTCATGGTAAACCAAACTAAAAAGTACAAAATAGATTTCAAGATAAGAGTAAAGTGATTAACTAGAAAATTAATGTCATTGTAAAAAAGCTTGGTTTTATTGTTTTTATATAGTATTTATTGTTTATTGTTTATATCTATAACAATTGGCATCGCGCAACCCACGATTTTTTACAATGACATTAATTTTCTCGTTATTCTTGTATGGAAATTTATTTTTCACTTTTTAGTTCGGTTCACCATTAAAGCACGTTTTTTCAAAAATGTTAAATTTGCATTTTCTCAACAAAAAAAATTTTAGAAACAAGTTTCGTCTCAAATTATTGTTTGTCATCGGTCCTCGATACGCGTGCACGTTCGCAGATTTTCTTATATACAAATAAACGTACATAGGTACGTACAAAGGTAACAAAGTACCAAGGTAACAGGGTCGCTAAGATTTTTGAAAAATATTTTTCTTCGTACCTACGCAGAGTTTGCGTGAAAAATGTTGTTCTGCAGACACAACGCGTTTCGATGTAACGTGACATCTCGAAAATATGATTTGTCATTTATAATAAGTTCTTCCAGACATTACCACGCTTCGAGCTCCGTGCATCTGGTGTCGTAGATCGAGGCGCGAACAGCCCTCGACTTGTTTCGATGCGAGTAAAAAATGTCGTCTGCGTAATTGGTTTTCATTAACGAGCTTCGCCTGACGCTTTCGGGTCCGACGACCCAACGAAACCGAAGTAATGCGTGGCGCGTTCAGATTTATTTCCATCACCGCCGATCGTCGAGTCCGACGTGGCGAGTCGGAATTCAATGACTTCGATCGCACGTGAAATTTGTCACGTAGGAACCAGCTTTAATTTCCCGTTGATTTATCACTCGGCGAGACTCGATCAGTAGAATTTTCCCAGTCTGGAAATTTCTCCTGCGCGCACGCTAACCCGTCGATTCTCGACGTCAGCCAGGCGTTTGTCGTGATTTCGCTCCGCTGATTTCCGGCATCGTCCAAATGCTCCCACGGGTACCGAATTTCATGGGAGTCTCCTCGACTCTCGTGAAAGGAACCGACCTGAAATCATTCCGACGATTCGCTATAGTTTTTGAATTTCAATACAAAAACCTACGTTCTCTGGACCCTCGGCTGTACCCGCGCACGTTTCGCGTTACGCTTATAAACCCACGTGTCTCCGTCAATTAAAACGGACGCGGAACCGGCACGGTGACACATCTGCGCTTAGGATGCCGCGATTAGTCGCGCTCACTTCGACCCAACATTCGGATTCATTTCTAACTTTACCTAGCACCATATGTTCTTGCGAACGCTCCCTTTTCCTTTGAGACACGAGCATGGTCGTTGTTACTACTGCTTTGCTACGTGCTCGCATTGTGCCTCTTTTTAAGAAACGTCTCGACGAAAACCGGCCTGACATAAAAGGACCACCGAAATCGTCGTGCTATTCCGCCTTACGAATCGTTTCAAATGATCAGTGTTTAGAAAGACTCGTCCGCCTTTTTACAAAGCCCGATCAACAAATTGAATCCTTCGGAACAAAAATTCTAACCGAAAACTATCTACAATGGAAGTGGAACGATGATCGAATGAGGCGAAAAAATACGTATGCAATAGAAAACGCGTTACATCCTTTGTATGCAAAAAATGTTGAGATATGATCGACGCCAGCTGTAAAAATGTGCCAACAAAATACCGGGCAATATACGTGTACGCGTAAAAAAATGGAACGGGGCAGCGTAATGAAATGTAAACTGGAATACAAGTCCGTTGTTTCTCAAAAAATGAGAAACAAACATTCACAAAAGATGAAAAAAAATTGAAATACCACTAATTACAAACTTATTTTTCATTGTATTTTTCCTATAGAATAAACTTTACAAAAGTTAAATCACGTATTTTGTTGATTCATAAGGATTATTGTGATGATAATAATTATCTCAAATAAATCCGGGACGTTCGATAAAAAGAGAGACAAAAACTGATCGGCGACTCGTTGACAATTGGAGCCACCGTTGCAGCATCGTCACTTGCTGAACATTTCGATTCCTGCTTACAGACAATTTATTGCACTCGGTCGGACTGCGTTTAATTTACTATAAGCGACATTATTTGCTGATCGAGTCGAGTCGCGAGAAAAAAGGACTTGATATTTCGCGCGTTTTCGAATCGACGAAGGATCATCGCGGGCTATGACGTAATTTTGGTTTACTTTGACAGTAGTCGATAACGCTGATATTGAATGTAAAATTTCGACAGTAGGTAAGATAATGAACTGCTGTACCAGCGATACCTCGCTTACACCATACTTTATCGACACTCGCGTGATCCGAGACTTCCACGGGTATTCCCTTCGCAACGACGAGATCCAAAAAAACCTTACGATTCTGATGAACAGTAGTGCGAGGTGAAATTAATTTGTCGTCGTAAAAAGTGCGCGCACGGTATTTTTTGTGAGAAAAATGACAAGTTGCAATTTATGTCGCATCTTGTCGCGACGTTCTTACTTTACCCGGATTCCAAATTTCGCGCATCGATTTTTTGTGTGCATGAATTGCACTCAAATATAGTGTAACATAGATGGGCGAAATAGTTTTCCGATGTTCGAATATCAAAGCCGCGATCGTGGTAACCGGAAAAAATGTTGTTTGGAAATGAGTTGCTAGGTTGCTCGGGTACCTCAGCAACGAACGACGATTTCGGGCTGAAAAAAATTGTAAAATGTGGTCGAAATGTGAATAAATATGTGGTCAAAATTTCGCAGTTGTGTCTTCTTTAGTTTGCGAATTTTTATTTTTAAAAAAGCGTCAAAAGAGAGCTAGAGAAAAGATATTGGCTGATGAGAAACTCAACTATTTGTCTGAATATTCGCGTGTTCGTGTTTTTCCAGGGAATCTTCACTCGATCATTCCTTTCCTTGGCAACCTCGTTGTATTATAATAGGAAAGGTGTAATATAATATACAATATACAATGTATAATATATAATATACAATATATAATATACAATGTACAATGTAAAATATATAATATACAATATATAATATATAATGTACAATATACAATATACAATATATAATATATAATGTACAATATACAATATACAATATATAATATATAATACATAATATATAATAAATAATATATAATATTATAGAGCTGATTTTTCTGTGTTAATTTTGGGTTTAAAAAATTCAAAATTCCGAACGAGATGGTAAAAAAATTGGCCCACGTTTTCGTTAACGGGGGTGTATCTTGTAATTGATTGGGTGTTTGGGAATTTTTTCAGATTTTAAAAAATGGGTATTCGCCGTCGACTTCAAATATTTATAAAAAATGAATGTTCGAATAAAAAAAGTTGAGCAAAATTCAGGTTGCGTTTTTTACCGAGTAGAATGTCAGAAAAAAAACATGAAGGGAGTTTAAAATGGTCGGGGTTTAACATCGGTCGAGTTGGCGTGGGATGCCCCATGTACATGATACTTACACGCATCGGTGAATTATTTGAATATATATTTTCGAAATCGAACTCTTTGATACGATCGCATTCACTCCCGCAGGAGTCGATACATTTGTTCATGGCTCTCGATGCGCCAGGCGAAAAATGTGATTATTTTTAGTAGTAGTTGGGATATCGCATGATACATCTACGTCCGGTGGACGCTTGGTGGAATGTCTCCCTGAAAATTCATGGATGTACGGAGAACGTCCGGTCAGGATTCGTCGGCGGTCAACAAACGTATATTAGATGTCGTGCATAAGCATTGTTTTAACGTGAAAGACAGCCCAGCAACGTCTTTATAACATCCTCGACCGGATGTGGAATGGACATGTGGTAATTTGTAAATGTTCGTGTACCGTACCTACGCCCACGACGAACAAGAAGTATTACACATTCTTCTCAAAGCATAATACGTGACGGAAATGCTAGTGAAGATAATATTTGTCTGTTTAGAATCTATGACGCACGACAGATAAATCGTGCATGAAAATAATGACCGCTCAAGAAATTATCAGAGGTACATTTCGTATTACTTATCAATGACTTAGGATTCTATGCTATTTGTCAATGAGACGTACGCCGACCTGATTTGGCAATAATGCGACCAAGATAGTCATTTCCTCGCTATAATGTACCGTCCGCAGGTAGGGAGATCAGATTTTCTTATCGTTCAACAAAACGAATTTGGAATTTTTTCGCGAATTCCTGCGGCTGTTTAAAATACTTCATATTTTTGAGTGTATATTCAGAGCTGATATTGTGAAAATTCAAATCGATTAAATTACACTTTTTACAGATTAATAACGAGGAAAATTTGCAATTGCTCGTTAAATGGCGTCGAAAACTACCCCAATTAGTTTGCGCGCAAATGTTTTGCAATTCCTTACACATTATCGAATTAATTTGCTTTTTGCTTCGAAATCAATTGTAAAGCTTGATTTGAGTGCGTTTTGTGCACGACTCGAAAAATCTCGTCTCAAGTTTAGAAATAGTTTGCTACTTAGTTATGCAAAGTGGGGGTGGTATCGTCGCGTGTGCGGAAATTGAGAAGGGGCTTCGCTTTGAGTAAGTCAGAATTGTATTCCGATAGTTCAAAGTAACAAGAGACACGCAATTCTTTTAGATACGATACAACGAAATAGAAAACGCGATGCGCACGTAACGAGATTGCGTGCATTGAATTCAACCAGATGTTCAAGAGGCTCTGGCTCTCGAGTACGAAGCCTCTGGCAATTCCGCGTATTTACCATGATAAAATTATGGCCTCTCACTCTTCGTCGACGCGACACGTAGCTGAAAGTCAATTTGCTCAGCTTAACGGCGGTCTTTTACCTTCATGTTTTTTTCACTGCAGTGAATTGGATCATACATAATTCTGCAGCTATTTTTGGCCCTGCTGCGATCCTTACATATCCCCATATTGCCGTCACCATTCGTCATCGCTAATAATAAATTGCCTGTAAGTATCAGAAGACTTATGGCGTTAGTGCAGAGCTCGTATTAGACATTGAAATGCTGAGAGTTTCTACTAATTTCTTGTCTCTCTCTCTCTCCCTCTCCTTATCGCGGCAACGACATTGGTGGACCAATGGAAATCGAAGCAAGACGTGGAATGTTGCATAAATTAACGCCTTCCTGAGATTTTTCCCTTCTTAATCTTAAGCAGTTATCGAGTTACTGGAAAAAACTTATTTTTTCGATATTATTTTTTTTTAATTTTAAGACGCAAATAGCAAATTCCTAATAACGTCCACCTACGTGGACCTAATACCGCCCCCGATATTAGATAACGATAGTTAGGTAACTTCACCTTACTTTGAAGTTTATCTTCTACAACTGTTATTTACTATTTTCCTTTATTACATAGATGATAAAAAATTATCTGTGCAACTTGTCTGGACAATAAGAATTACTCGAACCATACCAATAATTGATTAGATATTATACGACTGATCGAATATTATACTATAACTAGTAAGTACACAGTTTTTATAATAATTATTATTATAAATACAAGTTAAGTTCATAAAAAAATTAGGTACCCAAAAAATATTCCTAGAAATTGTACTCCTTTAATTTCACCTTGTAAAATTTATCTTTATAGAATTTGCAACAAAGTTGAGTTAAGAGTTTCTGATTATTTGGAATAACAAAAGAGTGTTGTGCCTAATGATTGACGTTCTATTCAATAATTTACAAGTAACAATTTTTTGTCTATGCTATTTTTTTTTTAAACAGGGGACGATGTTTGCGACTGTATCTTACACTTGGAAATTGTTGCCGGCAATCAGATCATTGATAAAAATGGACAGCAAACATGTGCAGCTCGTTCTGGGTCTTGGAATGATGCTGCAACACTCGTAGCAGGTGCGTCCCATCTATCATATAAGTCTATGATGATTATAATTGTGCTTAAGTGGTGGATGCCGTCGCGGCACGGGAAAACCGGCGTCCGTTATTATTACGTTCATCAAGTACCTAGTCGCCTCAAACCGCAATTTTCAATGATCCAAACTTTCGCTGCGGAGAAGTAGCGATGGAAAAAAGAAAAAAGGAATTCGACCCAAGTTTGACCGCGAATTCGAAGCTGACGTTGTTCACGGTAATACGAGCCGGAGATAATTGTGGTTGAGCTCGTTTTAAGAAGATCCTCGACCATAGCCAATTGGACGTTCTTAAATTTGCAGGAATTCGGGGAAAATTGGCTATAATTATACACGCAAGAAGTACCGAAGATTTCAAGTTTTTAGGAGGCCTTTGCGAAGATCCTAACGAAAGCATTTCCGTCCGTTTTCTAACAAATGATAGATCGCGTAGTATATGGTTCGGTTGCAAACGACTTCTCGATGCGGCCAGTTCAATTCCGGGGGTCAAACGGAGTTTGGTTTTTATCTCATCTCGGCTTGGGCCACAGTTCGGTTGGGTTGATTTCGTTGTGGGTTTGAAATTATCTTCGATTTGATCTCATCTCGCACTCGGGACACACGCACAAGCGCGCGCGATCGAGCCGATGTATTCTCCATTCGTACGTTGAATGCCGATTTTCAGAACTGCCCGAAGCCTTTTTGTCCGAAAACAGATCAGAGGCAGGTGGTATTTTTCGTTCCCTGCTATTCCAATCCGAGCGGTTTTTTTGTAATTTTTTTGTTATTTTTTCGTTTCGAGCAGCTTTGCTCGGAGATGGAGGCGATCGGACGAAGTGAACAACAAACGGAGGCGTGCATTAATGGCACAATGACAGGAAGCGCAGCTGCCCCGCGGGAGGGCCTCATCTTAGTAACAGACTGAGCAGCCAAGAGCTAAGGTCCACTCGGCTAAGGTCACTGTATTCTTGGCTAGCACCCAGCGCAGCGGGATACAAATTCAATCGACCCTAACAATAATTATCCTTCTCTCGCCTTTTCAAAGCATTTCGATTCTCGTTCTTCGTCACTGGAATTCGTTACTCTCTAACGCCTACGATTCGTAACAGCGGACGATCACAATGATCTCATTCCGGCTCCGATTGGATTGTTCTAATTAGAAACGCCAGGCTCTCTTGCCCGATGTAAAAGAAATGAAAAGCTATCTCAGCTTCGCGACGCGCCAGTTGGGGATCGTATTTTCGCAGGTGTAACTCTTGCATTGTGATCCTTTGGCGCTCATCGGCGAGCAGCCTGGCTATAATGGGTTTAATTTAAATCTTGTATCCCCTATACATTCGGTTCGATCCTCTTTTTATCGAGACACATTCGAGAGCTGTCCATAATACACGAATAGCGAGCATACCAACAGCATCCATAATTCTAACTGTGGCAGTCAGACTTTCTATTCGCTTTATTCCCCCTTGTATTTGCATGCACGCTGCTCCCATACTGAAAATAGCGGGGTACAAAGTCGCAGATAGGGTAGAGAATGGCAAGATGCAGAGAGTTTCTGAAAACTTCTGGAAATCCGAGAGTACCTTAGGTATAAGCCAGAGGAGCTTAGAAACATCTTCAGAATCTGGAACAAGACGATAATTGACAATAAACGAAGATAGAAGTAAAAAAACGTCGAAGTCACGAAAGAGATACATTTACTCGACATGATCGAAAAATGAATGCAACGTTGATGACTCATCCCATGGTAGAGAGTTATATAGACTACGTACCTGTTATACGTATGTTAGAATGTCTCGGGAGAAACAGGTTTGGAATTCGATCCTCCTAATATCCCAACTTGTGAGTCGCCGAGCAACCGAGTGTAATCGTAGCCGCGCTGTAAAAAATCATCCTTACTCTTACAATGACAGTTTTTTTTCTCCAAACAGCGACGAGTTGGCCGCGTAACGATGATCGTGGCCTACCCTACACTCGGATCGACGCTTGGAGCGATTTACTTACGTGCCAATTTTTCGAAATAACAATTAGTCGTTTAAATTACCGACACGCGAGCTGCAGGTAGTCGACTTACTTTCGTGTGTTTGTTTGTGGTGAAAAATGTCAGGCTATGAAACCAGAGCTCGTAAAATAAGAAAAATGTGTGTTCGACGGAACGGCAGCATTTATTTGTACGGAATGCGAGTACAATTTCGTCCTAATAAGAAGCCGGAGCGGCTAGAGCAACAATTTTAAGCCATCGCATCTGCTGCGTACCCACATGGAGCCAACTTTACTTCGGTGTATAGTCCAACGTCATTCTCGTCACGTGAGATAGACGTTGTAGATACCGCTACAATTTTTTAGCTCCGTGTTTATTTGTTTCCGAGTGATACGTGTGTAAATAAGCAGAAAAGTAATGGGATACCTAATTGTCGATCGAAATGGCCTCAACGTATGCTGTAAAAAATCTGGAGCAGATTATTATTCTTTCTCTGGATTGATGCCGTTCAATGAGCCATCATTTCGTCTGTAGCGTTGTTACGCGTGGAGAGCTAACACGCTCCACCTTTCTGCTGTCAGTCCGTTACCAAAATATCTGGAAATAAAAGTTTCTACGAAAAAGACTACGAAAGATTCAGTTTACTGGGCTTAAGATCGCCGCATGCGAATCTGGTATCATGCGTCTATAATTCGAGACGTGGGATCGAATGTGATGGTCGAATGAAAATTCTCACAAACTTGGGATAAAACTAGGTAACTGAGAATCTTAAATCTACCGAATTTGACATGTCAAAATTCGAATTGCTGCAGCCAGTACAAAAAATCCAAAGAATTCGCTAATTCTCAACCTCGGGGATGTAACTTCCTGTTCTGAATCAGCGACTCTAAAATTAGCGAGTCCTCAGAATTAATTTCAGACAAACGCGATGGCGTTTTGGATTTTAATCGATTACATTCCAAGTCAGGATTTTCCTCTGCTGTGACAATTTGACCCTAGCTGCAGATTTGCTACCCTTAAAAATGATTTAGCAGCCTCGTACAGGCAAGCTGTTGGGTTATCGATGTTTCTCAAGGTACGCCAATATGTTCCATGCGACTGTAATTTTTTGTTGTTGTTATTTATTTAATTTTGTGATTTATTTCAGTTTTCTTATTTTTCCTGAGAAGAACAACAAAACCGAGCAGGTAAATGAGAACGGAACGAATCGTTCCGTAATTCAGTCTGACATCAGCGACGTTTAGCAGGTAAAGCATTTCCCGAGAGACTTTCACCTTCGAATTTAACCAAATGACAGTATTTCACGCGCGGAAAATGCTTCTGGAAAGTTCTTTGGTTTCGTATCGATGTGTACGTCTCGTCTTCGCGGAGCCTACTATTCTAGTCGACGTTATTTTTTCAATATAATACTTTCCAGACGCGTAATTTCGTGTAGAGAAAATTGTTCGGGAATAAAAATACAACGACATACAACGAAATCCAAATGGACGGAATCACTAAACTCGCCTATAAAAACACAGGCCTCGGGCGGGTAGGTATGGCTACAATCGTACAAAGATGGACAAAGATGCGGACGACAAAATACCAGCATCGCAGATGCTGCACGCACGCCCTGCGCTTTGTCCGTTGGTGGTGCGCCCGTGTGTCTTGTCCTTTCTATTGGAACTTCATATTCGTGTGTCGTGTGTCGTGTGTCGTGTGCTCTCATTCCGATTCGTAAGCGTTCGGAGATGTCCGGAACCGTTCGGTTCAAGCAGCCCTCCGCGGAGCATACCCTATACCAGCCTTCTGGCGGTGCGGTGTGTGCGTCGGCAGGCTACAAAGCGGGGTTGAGCAGAAGCAGAGTTCTGGCGGTTCCGGTGGTTCTGACGGTGTCGTCGACTCGGTCGGTCGGTCGGTCGGGTCGGGAGAGTTGGTGCGATCAGCAGTCTCCTGCCGTGCGTCGGGATGAACGGTTGTAGCGCCCGAGCACAACGTCGCGGAGATAAACGTGATAAGAAAAAAGTATAAGCAAGGATCAGTGAGACAGTGTTCGCGTGATCTTTCAGAAGAAACGAAGAAGCTTTCGTTGAAGTTATTTTTTAAAAAATCACACAAACAAACACCGTTACCGTGGCTACTTAGGTCCGTTGACGTCTAACGGTTGACAACATCCACGAGTGAAGCGGATCGAAATGAATTCGTGATTTGGATGCAGATTTGCAAAATCAAAAAACATAAATAAAATTGAATTAAAATTTAAAAAAAAAAAGTTTTCACGAACGGCTCAAAAACTAGCAACGAGAATGAATTGTTGCCAGAAACGTTTCGACGGAAGACGACGTTCGATTGTTAGGAAAGAAGACTGGTGACGATCGATCGTTGAGTCGAAAATCGTTGAACGACGAAGGAACTTTGCAAAAACGGTTTCGCACGTATTCCGCTGGAGATAGGGATGACAGTGTCGAAGTAAAAGATTTAGTTAGTTTTTTTTTATTGCGTCGAGTTATGTTCCGTTCGGTCATCGACGCCCGGAAACGTTGGCAGTGAGATTAGTGTTTCGTCCGCGACGCGTGTATCTGTGGAAATCATGTTCGTATTCTGGTTGATTAGGATTTTAGTGACGTACAACGTGGCGGTGTGTTTCGCGTTGTTCGTAAGAGATGCCACAGCCGAAACTTTTAGATACGCCGCGCCGGAAGACTGTACCTGGCATTCTCACAATTTGGAGGGCGAGGTGTCCTTAACTTGTTCCCTTCGTTCTATCAACAGTGAATTCGACACGACAAACTTCAGTTTGATACCGAGCGAACACACGACAGCGTTGAGGCTCGAGTGTGATTCGACTATACCGACGAAAAGCTCGTTGAACGAGGGCAGTTTTGCCCATCTGTACAAACTGAAGGAGCTCCAGCTGGATGGTTGCAAGCTCGCCACTTGGGCGGCGGGTATTTTGACGGGGTTGAAAAACTTGCGAAACCTCACGATCAGGACGCGGAACAACGACTATCCTGCCTTCAGCTTGGAACTCTTTCCCGATGCTTTTTCCGTCGCGCCTCAAATAGAGAAGCTGGACCTTGCCTCGAATAATATATGGTCCTTTCCGGATCGTCTATTCTGTCCGCTGTCAGCTCTGGTATATCTGAACGTGTCGGGCAACAGATTGCAAGACGTCACGGAGCTAAACTTTCGCGAAAGTAGCGAACAAGCCCAACCGCAATCCCTGGTCGCAAACTCCGAGGACACACCCTCGGGTCCCGAATCCTGCTCTTTGGACGTTCAGATTCTGGACGTGTCGTGCAATCACTTGATTTTACTGCCACCGAAGGGGTTCTCCACGCTGCGGAGGCTGAAGGAATTGCGCTTGGCCAGGAACGAGATAAATATGGTCGACGACAAAGCTCTGTCCGGTCTGAAAAGTCTCGAGATATTCGATCTGTCCGACAACAGGGTGGTGGCACTGCCCGCCGAACTTTTCAGAGACATGGCTGACAGCATCACCGAAATTCACCTGCAGAACAATTCGCTCAGCGTGTTGGCGCCGGGATTATTTGCCGACCTCAAGCAGCTGGTTACTTTGGATTTGTCGACGAACGCGTTGACCAGCACGTGGCTGGGTTCGACGACTTTCTCCGGACTCATTCGGCTCGTGTTGCTGGATCTCTCGTTCAACAAGATAGCGAGGCTCGAACCGGCACTCTTCAAAGATCTTTATACCGTTCAAATACTGAACTTACAGAACAACGAACTCGAGTCCATCCCGCCTGATACGTTCTCGTCGATGAGTAACTTGCATACCTTGGCCTTGACGAACAATCGTCTGAATTACCTCGACGCCTACTCGTTGAACGGCCTGTTTGCACTCTCGTTACTTGCCGTGGACTCGAACGAACTCGAAGTAGTACATCCCGACGCGTTCAGGAATTGCTCGGGTCTGCGGGATCTGAATTTGGCCGGGAACAACTTGGACAGTATCCCGATAGCATTGAAGGACATGCGGATGTTGCGGACCATTGATCTCGGGGAGAACCGGATAAAAAGTTTGTCCGATCCCGGTTTCAGAGGCATGTCCAGTTTGTACGGACTCAGATTAATTGGCAACGACATAGCAAACGTCACCAAGGCGGCGCTGTCGGAGATGCCGGCTCTGCAAATATTGAACCTCGCAAGGAATCGAATCGAACGGGTGGAGAACGGTGCTTTTTCCGGAAGTCCAGCTCTTCAAGCGATTCGTCTCGACGCGAACTTCATTCAGGACATCAGCGGGATATTTCACAATACTCCTGGCCTGCTTTGGCTGAACGTGTCCGACAACGCGATAAGGTCCTTCGATTACAACCTGCTACCACTGGAATTGAAATGGCTCGATTTGCACAAAAATGCTATTGCAGACCTCGGCGTCGCTCCGCCGGGACTTCGGCTTCAAACTCTGGACGCATCTTTCAATCAAATTACGAAACTTCCAGCCCATTCCTTGCCCAACTCCATCGAACTAGTTTTTCTCAACGACAATCTCATTTATCACGTGGCCCCGCACGCGTTCGTGGCCAAAGTCAACCTGACTAGGGTCGATCTCTATGCAAACCAAATCGTTAGTATGGAACTATCGGCCCTTCAGCTCGCTCCTGTACCAGCCGAACGACCGTTGCCGGAGTTTTACGTCGGCGGAAACCCATTCCAGTGCGACTGCACCATGGAATGGCTGCAAAGGATAAACTCGTTAACTTTGCGCCAGCATCCGAAAGTTATGGATCTAGCATCGGTCTACTGTCGGCTTCCCTACGACAGACGAAACTCCTTCACTCCGCTCCTCGAAGCGTCTCCTTCCCAGTTTCTTTGCACCTACAAAACTCACTGTTTTGCCCTGTGTCATTGCTGCGAGTTCGATGCCTGTGACTGCGAAATGACGTGTCCCACCAATTGTACATGTTACCACGATCAGTCCTGGTCCGCGAACGTTGTCGACTGTTCCCGGTCGAGTTACACGAATCTACCGGGACGTCTGCCCATGGACGCGACCGAGGTTTATTTGGACGGTAACGAGTTCGGTGAACTGACGTCTCACGCCTTCATCGGCCGCAAGAACTTGCAAGTTCTGTACGCCAACAACAGCAACATCGTGTCTATCCACAACCATACGTTCAGCGGATTGAAAAGACTCATCATCTTACATCTCGAAAACAACAAGATCGTCACTCTGAGGGGATTGGAATTGGTTGCCCTGGAAGGTCTGAAGGAACTCTACTTGCAGAACAACCTGCTGTCTCACATCGACAACACAACATTTTTGCCCCTGAGACAACTCGAAGTCTTGCGTCTCGAGAATAACCGCCTGGCTATTTTCGCGGTGTGGCAGCTCGCGCAGAATCCCTACCTCGTCGACATCGGCCTCGTAAATAATCCGTGGAGCTGCGAGTGCGGATACCTCGGTCGCTTTACGGAATGGGTCTCCGTGCACAAGGCAAAGATTGCCGACCTTGCTCGCGTCTCGTGTGCCCTCGGGTCACCCCTCATCATGCACGGAAATGGCTCCGTGATAAACTGTGCAGCGTTGTCGGGTGCTACTCCTGCCGTCGAGAAACGCCCCCTCGAAGGGTATCTGTCCCTGCTTCTCGCCGTGGTTGCCCTCTTCTTCGCTCTCGCGGGACTCCTCTGCGGTGCCCTGCGGCACCGGCACACCCTTCGTACTTGGGCCGTTAGCAGGTGTGGCCTCAGAGCATGCTACAAAACCGCGGTCTTCGAGGAAACTGACAGACCCTTTGATGCCTACATTTCATACTCGGCTAAAGACGAAGCTTTTGTAGCGAGGTCCCTCGCCCCCGGCCTGGAAATGTCTTACCGGCTCTGTCTCCACTACCGAGATCTGAACGCAGACTCGAGGGTCACCGACGCCATCAACGAGGCAGCTGACTCGGCCCGTCGCACCATTCTTGTCCTGTCGCGAAATTTCATTCGCGGTGAGTGGGCAAGGTTCGAGTTCAAAGCGGCACTAAGGGACATCTTCAGGGACAAGGGTCGATCCGTTATTTTCTTACTCGTCGGTGGTGTAGGTCCGCAAGACCTCGACTCGGATTTACGAAAACGCATCGCCTCACACACCGTTCTCACGTGGGGCGAAAAATTGTTTTGGCAAAAGCTCAGATTCGCCATGCCTGACCCACCGACGTCGTTGGTTACGTTGGACAGAGGACTACCACCGCCGCCTCTGCCACCACCCCCGCATCATCTGTGGGCGTAGCGGATGCTTCAATGCAGGTGAGTTCACGTCCTATTCAATCAGACTATTTCCTACCTGTCAACAACAACTCACCAACTATCATAACCCTCCTTGACACCTGCGTCATCCGGTAGTAATTCCATACCTACTACGGCTCGTTGAACACCGCGGATTCTCTAACTTCGCGTGACAGCGAAACCGATAGAAATTCGTTAACTACAATTAAACCTACCTACGTCGACTCTCCGTGAAATCGTTGCATCGAGGATGCTGTATATAAAATCAATTCCAACCGCGAAGTGGTTCTCCCACCCGATTCTGTATAATGTTTCTCGCATACGAATCCGTTGATTGTTGGAAAAAAATGATTTTCCACGCAACTTCTCCAATTGGGTAGGGTAGACCGGGTACGGTTGTAACAATTTTGCTTTGATCGTTCATTGCAACGTGCAATGCCAACAAATTCAAAGTGACACGATTCACGTGAAAGAACACTCATCAGTTTTCATATTATAAAGTGAAATTGAGCTTTGAAGAGAGTCGTTAGCTTGCAACACCACCACGAAAAAAGGTCCCACTTTGTTGCAATCGACCTCCATACCCGGGTCGGTTCTAACAGCAAACGGGGGGGATCGTTGTGACACATGGAAATGGAAACAAATAATGTATTAGTTAAACGCGTTTACTGCTCTTTTATCACAGAAAGTATAAAACACTGACACTTCCACAGTCCTTCCGAATCAAACTTTGGAATCACCTTCCAAACTACTTCGACTTAAAAATAACTGTTATAACATTCACAAACGTACACCTCATACCTTCAACTCTTACTCGTGTACGTAATAGAATTAAAAAATTGCAACGGTATAATTCTGCGACTGCTCTTGAACATTTGCCACTTTGAAGTTCTTCGTATGCGTCTTTGTATTAATCGGTATCTTCCTGATCGCGACTCAGCAACGGAATGTAAACAGAAACGGGTATCGATGTACAGATCTGCAAAGCCTTGGCTTTGAGTATGAAAAGACTTAGCACCCTACCTTCGACACAAGCCGAGTACCTTACAGACAACCTTGGTCTAAAATATTTACTTTTGGGGAGAAAATTGCAGTAGGGATCCCCGTAGCGCACAGTGGTCGGCCAAACACTGGTCGACGCATTCTACTTCTCTCTTCCCTTGGCCCATCCCGATTGGAAAAATATTCGCTTTGTTACAATCGCACGCTGTCACAGTCGTAGCCAGTCTACTCTACACAACGAACAGCGACTAGTGTGGAAAACTACTTGGAACGGCGTTTTGTTTTCTCTTTCCTCGAATTGTTTCCTCCGATCGCCATTCGTACTTCTCGATAGATTCTCGTTTCAAATTACATCGGTGCTTATATCGCCGCCATTAATAATATTCGAAACTTCCATTTGTCGACACCGACTGTGAGTTCAATGCGCGTGACTTACGAGTCTGGCTGCCACGGGGAACCGTGTTGAATAGCTGCTGTATAATTACGATACCGCTTCGGTCGTGGAATATACAACCGTACGAAGTATAAACGACGGTCCCATCCACTTTTACGCCTCTGATAACAAGTAGGTAGCTACGATTTGTCGTTTAACCCTCGGTTGATCATTACATCGTTTTTTCGGCACAATTTCTTGGCTACCATGGTAAGCCGTACTTTACGGGCTTATGAAGGCTCTTTGCAGTTACACAGGCTCACGATGTTACACGAGGCAATATATCGAGGTCTTACCGACTCAGCTACCCGTGTATACTCACTTATACAAGGGATCACGGTTGCCTCGACTCTAATCGTCATATCACCGAATACTACCGCAAACCGGTTATACCAACAATCCAACCTGCATCCATTTCACAACATTACCAATCATGAAACGAACGAGCATCCGACTCTCTACGACTCCATGATGGAAAAAGCATCGATTATCAATAATTTCGGTGCGATGGAAATTCCTGATATTTTCTCGAACAAAAATTTAGAACCGGAACCCGTAATTCGACCAGAAAAAGGAACGGCACATCTACGAGATGTGAATTTTACTCCTCCCTTAAAATTTCCAGCCTCTCCAATTCAGTCTAACCAATTACGAGTTTATCCATTTAAAATATGTATTCCATCGGGTTGCAAATTACTCGGATTACACCCTTGTCCGGTGCAGTCGCGCTGATTTTTGCATAGCTGAACAGCTCCAAATGACTATCCTGTAGATAGACATCCCCCGAAATTTCCATCCTCCAGACTCGAGCTACTCCAAATTACTTGTTTGTAGGCCCGAATAGCAGGGTTAAGTAATTTGATGATCGTATTTTTTTATAGCTGTATAGTTAGGATATTCTCTAGGCTCGAATTTAATATTCTGTAGAGCTAAATGACAGGGTCGAGTAATTTCATATTTTTATTTTCTAGAGCTGTATAGTTAGGATCTTTTCACCGAAGAGTTTTGAGCACCCAAAGTTGAAATTTATAATGTCGATGTGTCCGCGAAGAAGAACATGGCGAGCATAATACCGGAAAAAGTTATTCCGTGATGCTTGATGGTCTGTTTAACACAGCTGCTCCGTAAACGAATGCCGTTTGTCAAGTGTTTGCGAGGAATTCAAAAGTGAGACCGTGTTGCTTCACCTTCCAAACGCTTCTTTCACGCAACCAAAACCCTGTCCCGACTAATTTTACGAGGGAAAAAAGTATCACGCAAATTTCAAGAGTCTCTATAGCCGTCGGCAGTGGCCTCTACCTGACAGGCGAGAGATAGAGAGAGAGAGAGAGAGAGAGAGAAATGAGGACTCGGAAGTCGAAGAATCGCGAGTCGAGGAATCGTGTCGAGGAGGAGGGTAGAGACTTTGAGGAAACCAGAGAACTAAGAAGAAGACGACAGCCATGTCGAAATAAAAATTTCCGCCTCCCTTCTTATCTGAGAGGCGTTGCGCGTGCTGAAGCTCCGTACCACGTCCATCTCAAGTCTCCGGATGAAAAAGTTCGCTGTATACGACGTAAGACATTTCCGTAGGATGTTTTCGCTGCTATTTTTCGCAAAAGGGCAAGAAAGGGCGACGATGTCTTTTTTCGCTTGTTTTTATACAGCGGAAAGTCCTAGCTTCGCAGAGTTTGCGGTGTTTCACGATCATGATTTCGATCACGCAACGCGCATCAAAGCCGCACACCGCACACACCACAACACCGCGGCCGTCTCTTTGTGCTTTGGCGAAGTAGCGCGTCGACGAATTACCTTATACCAGACGATGATTAGATTGATCAATTACGCGCTTGTTGCCTTTGTATTGGGACTGGCATAGGAGTTGTCGTTAGTCGATGATTTATATGGAACGATAGCGGCACGTCATTTCGTTATTTTTCGCAAGTGTCCTCCTTCCCCCCCTCAGTTATTGCCCCTCGCGTCTTCTATCGCTATTGGCTTCTCGTGCGAGTCAAAAATTGAGACGTCTATGTATTTTTATACCAAAGTTTCTAAACTTTCAACGATCAGTCCAATTTTTCATTATCAATGATGTAAACTGTAGATTAGATGTTATGACCTTTATCAACCGTATCATACTCTGTTACGTTGATTCAAGACCGGGTCAAGTTTCACGATCCATTCGAAAGGGCCCGGGTATGAAAGCGCTACTGATGCATATTCATGTGCACGTAATGGGAAACGTCTGGGAAGCAGGTAGTCGAACAACGTATGTAGTCCAGCTTTGAACATCGTGTCAGAACTGTACATCCCTTGAAAATTGCGACGGAAATTGTTCATTGACGATATTCATCCCTTCAAAGCAACGATTGCCGCGAAGCTGGACCTTCTAAAGCATAAACGATTAGGTGCACTTATTCACTGGTTCCAACATCAATCTTCTCCATGCTCACATCGTTCGATCAATTTTCGACGGTGTCTCAACAAATTTCTCGTCCTATCATTGATACCCGGCTTTTTTCTTCTTGGAATAGTAATCTTGCACATTTCCGAAGGACTTGATCGCACCTTTCTCGACTTTTACCTCGGAAATGAAAAATATCGATATAAAATGCTACTTTGTTCACCAGTGATCGATCGACGGAGAAATTATATTCGACTACAAGCAGGATCTAAGGTTGTTAATTGAAACATTGTTCTCAAAAATCAAGCGTTTCGAAATGATTGTCGAGAGTGATTAAATACCTATCAAATGACGATCAGAAGTTGATGACGTCACGTGGGCGCCTTTGAGCGGATTAGACCGTCGAATATCATATTTGGAACTAGAAAACGCGAACGCGGGACTAGAAAGTGATGGAAATCCGAGTACCGACAGTTTTTTGCGAAGCTCTCCTCGTGATCGAATTAGATCCGTGAAGAATGAAATTTTCCACACTGGTCGTGTCATTTAAAAATATCAGGCCGCGTTGGGAACAGAGTCTTTGGGTTTGTTTTATACCTTTTACTCGCAAACGTGTACCCATTAGGGGGTAAAGCTTTCCCGTAATAACGCTTTTACTTTCGACGTCTCTCACTATCCGCGAGAGCCGCTAAGCTGGGAGGGAATTTGCACGAGCGAGCAAACAATTGTCTGCGAAATAATCGTCGTCGTATAGCAGCAGCGTTTCTCGAAAACAATAAAACGCTTCCTCGATAGAATCGCGAAAAAATGAAAAACGAACGAACGAATGAAAAAAGAACGAAGAAACAAAAACTTCGCGCACTTAGCGGAGAAAAAAATTGGGGCAAAAAATGGCTCGCTTATCGCTGACCCGGGCCAAAAACTATTTCTTTGCGATGGCGTCCGGGCAAACGTCCAGTCTCGTATCATCGTATAGCTACGTATGCGCGTGCAATAATGCATCGTTCATCGGTCATAAAACGAACCTTAAAACGCCGAACAAAGTTTGCCGGTCTCAAGTCTGCACGAAGTAAGAGCTTTGCCGACGGATCGCGACTTTGTCCTTATTATTATTCGGGCGGGAGGAAACTCCTTGGGGGATAAATTGGCAAGCGTACGACGTTTTCTTGGCTAATAAATACAATAAGCTTTTAAGATATCTAAAAACTTTTTTTATTGCCAACACCATTGTTGGTCGCGACTTTTGATTTACAGCTCGCTCTCACCTTTTTTCACAAAGAACGAGAAGAAACAGAAAATACCGGTAGGTCGAGCAACGACTCGCTCGATGCTGGGTGAAGACGTAAAAAATAACGGACTCTTCCGGTTGCACTAAACGGAAGAGCCATTTTTTCATGTAGCGTTATTTGCAGCGGGTACCTACGACTCGTCGAGTACATTTTAGCACACTCATCGTGATACGCGAAATGAATCGCGATGGTGCCAACTTCATACATGCACACGCGCACACAGAGATGCATCGAACGTTATTATCGGCAGTAACGCTTTTATTGAGATGAAATGTCGTGGCATCGCACTAAAGCGTTCCCATTTCCGTCTCGACATTAAAACCTCGGCGATATGAATAATTGTCGAATATATCTTAGCCAATGTTTCGGCAGTTTTCAAATGTTCATTCGAATGTCGAGATTATATTGAAAGTATTTCAAGGTCAAAAGTTCGACGGGGCACCAAAATTCCATTTATACCTAAAAAATGTCTATTAATACGCGTTCAGGTCGATGTAACACGGTTCACACTGTAAACGTAGTTATATTGATGATAAAAAATTCTAGCAATCCGAAGATTTCCGAGTTTTTTTTCTCGTGACCTTGATCGGATAAAAAGCATCGGAGCTAAGATAATTCCTCTGGGTAGGCTTCAAATTGAATGCGCGTGCATGTGTTCCGCGTTTTTAGCGAATAGATGATTAGCTCGATGAAGCGATAAAATCATCCTGCAAAATTGGGCCAGATGTTGAAAGTTGCGTGGTAGAGGAGTCACAAAGACAATTAAAAAGTAATTGGAAAAAAAATTTGTTTGCTAGCGTTTGACACTTTGGTGTGAATATCCGATTCTTCGGAACTCTTGAGTCAGACTTTTCTCTCTGCAAGCTGGTTTTTGTTTGATCGTGGCAAATTTCCAAGCAAAGAGCGACGCTCTTTCGAAATCGGACGGTTTTTTTCCACAAATTGAATGTCCTGTGTGGTATTCTTCTGGAATCTGGGGCTGAATTCGGCTAGTAATCAGGTAACATTATGGTCGTTCGTTATTTTCGACAGTCGCGGTTTGCTAGAAGCACGGCAGCCGAATTTCTCCAGAAGCGAAGAACTCGACAAACATAATTCAGTCGAAGTATTTCAGAAATGGTCGACATTATTTGTGACTCGCAGGAAAGCCTCGTCTGCCTAATACGCGTCCATTTCCATAATCCTATGGACTCCATTCGAATTCTGACGCCTTTAGTTGAACATTTTAAAATAATTCCAATCTCCTGGTCGCGGCCCGACGTATTTGTGAAAACACTTTCATTCGGAATAAAAATTTGATTTCATGGTCGAATCACGTTTTCGAGATTACCGAGCCAAGGAGTCGATCGCTTGTTTTTCAAATATCCAAATCCACTTTAAAGTAATTTCCAACCGAATAAATCGACCTGTGTATTACATTTTCGTCCGCAACACCGAATTCCCCTGTGAAATTCTAATAATCACATTTAAAATTCGTTGACGCGGTAAGCCCAAAGAAGCTCGGATAAGCACTCTAGCACGATAACATTCCGCGATGATGTAAATCTTGTATTTTTTCCATTCCGAGCGGCATGAAAAGAATCAATCGATTCTTTCACCGCAGACACACGGAGGCGAGAGACAAGACTTCGAAGAGAAATAAATGGTCGCGATGTTTCGCCTTACTGACTTGTTGGTTTGTCACTGGAACGTTTATAATCGCACGGATGGGCTGGTCGGTTTGACTGGGTTTACGTGAATCGTTTTTATTATTCGTCAATAGGATAATGTGACAAAGAACCACATAAAGAAAGTTGGGCTGAACGTTATGTTCATTGAAATAAATCGTCCCTTAGTTAGAGGCTCATTCAGGAACAGGGCGCGGACACCATTCGTGTCACAGCTGTGGGGATACGTAGTCAATCCTGAAAATAGGAAAAGGTACGGTCACTAGCAGTTTTCCGGGGGGCTCGTTAGAATCCCTGTGGCGACGTTTCAACCGAGGGCAAATGGTCGACGCACGTCGGTCTCTTTTCCTTGAAATATCTGCCATATGTTGCTTATATTTCCTCTCTTACATCGCCGAAAGTCTCCTTTGTGTAACCGTACACCTCGTTTCATCTCCGATTACAACGATACCAGGCGAATCGATACAATCGCATTTTTACCAGCGCAAAAATATCCCGTTGACTCCAATTAATCGCGTAGAAACAGCGCACGCTACTCGAAACCGACCTGATTGGCGGAAACTTTTGATTCCCGACCCCCTGACAAAAAGTTGTGGGGATTTATCGAGTATAAGGGAGAAAAAAAATAAAATCATTTGGAGGACAAATATGCGATAACTAGTGCAAGTTACTACGAGATACAGCTTACATCGAGGCTGCTGGCAAGAACTCGATAATTTTCAGCGTCACGATATTAATATCAATTACCGTTTTTCAATAACTTCACCAAACTCGATTTCGTTCCAAGTGATCTAATGAAAATACTCTCCCATTTTCAGGGGTAGCTCTACGTAGAACGATCTCACGAAACTATCACGCTTCATGCAGATGGCTTTTACAACGATGTCTGTAGAATGTCAACCGCGCGAGGTGCTCGTTGTAGATAATAAAATAAGAAGCTTCGCTCCTCTCGCTCGCTTTGCCTCGCGCCTGCTTTCATACGTCCCCGACGCGATATTATTATTTTTCAAAGGGGTCGAAAACATATTACTCGTCGTATTTTACCTCATACCTAAATTGCAAAACCGCATGCATGTCACGTGACCCCATTTTCGTCGGGACCCGAGCAATTTATATTTACGTTCCCCATCAGATCGATGCCTGATCGATCGATTGGTTTTATTGTAAAAATGTCGATCAATTTTCTCCCTCATTTTCGAGCCGCCATTTTGAGTCGAATCAATCAATTTGTCTCGGCAGCTTATTGAAACCGGCAGAACGGGAGTTTGATTTGTGGGCGAAGCCCGAGCAGAATCAGTTCACTCGTGTCGCGTGAAAAAATCGTTTGAAAATTAGTCGAGAAGTGACGTGCTGCGATGAGTCGGGGAGCTTTCGCGCTTTTCGTTGCGCATGCGAGCGTAAAAACGATCCGCTCGATGGACTAATGATAACTAAAACGAGGAGCTCGTGATTATTTAACTGCTTCGGGTCCTCAATTGCAAGTCAATGCAAGTCTTTGGGAATAATAATAACATAGTTGAACGATTCACGCAAAAGCGATTTTTTGGCAATCGATTTGCTTATCACGAGAACAATTGTTGGTCGATGCGGCGAGGAGTTGCGTAACTTCGATCGAATTATGATGAAATTTCGGAACGAGGCCGACATTTTCTAACAGTCGAATCGAATGGGAAGTGTAATCATCATAATAACCATCGAGGGACGTATAAGGACTGAACGTGCTGAAGAGGGTCGCGTACGCGACGGCGAAGGGGTCGAGGAGGCAGCGGCAGAGGCCCGATTTGAGAGGGAGAGAGAAACATCGAGAACGAGAAGTAGAGGTAGATAGCGACGGAGGGGAATAGAGAGAAGTAAAAAGAGCGAAACAGAAGGGACAGGGAAGAGAGAGAGAGAGAGCGGGAGAGAGAGAATAACGTTAATATGAGACACGCGTGCTAGAAACGAAATAAAAGTTTCTTCATAACGCTCTTGGGTCTGCACGTGTGTGCCGACGCTGTCGAGCGTATATAACTATGTTTTAAAACTTTTCTCGGTTGCGATACAATTTCTAATTATCAAAGTTGCAGCCGCCAATCGTGACTTCCCCGGGTGGTATGTGTCCCACATTCGAACGTTGCTAATCGTCTTGTACATCGCGAATCTCGAGTATCTGGAAAATGGAGAAATGTGTCGATATCATTATGGCGACGTTGGTATACGTGCGATTTTGAAACAATCGAGGCTCATGCTGTGAAAATTCGCTGGAAAGGTGAATTATAGCTATGTAAATAGAAATCAGATTAGTTTGTAATAATAAGACCATTTGATGCTGCTTAGGTAGTTTTTACGAGTGCTCAGATTTTTTTAAGCCTCGATCGCGTAGACTCCGCGTGAAGGTTACGGTTCACTTCATGGGACAGAGATCCGAATTTGAAGTTTCAAGTAGACGAGCCAATAAAGGAGTTAAAGTACACGAAAGTCGAGTCATAAGCCACTTTGCTCGTTCGCTCCCAGCAGAGCATAACTTAGCCAAAACACATTTCATTTTGTTTTATTTCACATCAGCTTTTCGAATTCCGAATGAATGGGTTTTTTTAGCCAAGGCCGAACCGCGGAGGAATCAAGACATTTAACGGACGAAATTGAGGGACATATCACGCACCCGATTTTAAATTGATTGGACAGCGATTCCCTCAAAAATTGAAGTTCGCGTTCCCCGAACGAGTATAACAGTTGGTTAAAAAATCAACGATTATCCTGTCTATCCAAAACGAAAAATGAAAATTTGTTTTAATTTTAGCGAGTAGAAATGTAAAAGCTTCGTCAACAGTCGGAATTGGAGCATTAGAGATAATGAACGTATTCCCAAACCACTCGCGCGGGAATTCGATGTAAAATACCGATCAAGTAATGGAAATCTGGTTGATTATATTTCTACCGTTCGCCAGCTCACCTGCCTAGCGAAATCTGATCGTCCAAACTCCAGCTGTCCCACAGATCGTTCTTGAAGCGATGAAAATTTTGGAACATCATCCCCGAATGAGCGAGATACGATCAGACTTTTTCTACCTTTTCGAATATGAGCGAAGAAAAAATTGTTGGAAAACATTTATTCGAGCACATACAAATATAAGTACTTAGACAAGAAAAATATCGGTATCGATAAGATTCACTGTGGAAATGGCCTGAGCGTGTTATACTTTTGAAGGCTTAGAGGTAGTCAAACAGTTCAAAGAAAGTACTATTTTAAATAATTTTTTCCCCAGAAGTTTAATTTATTTCATAAAGCAAAGTTATTATATTATTTTTCAACTTTATGTCACTAAAATTTCAACAACAAGAACAACAACAAAAATCCTTAATGTTGATCAAATTATCGCCGTATTTGTTGGACCTTGGCGTGCTGTGCGATGACCATCATAACATTTCACTGGTTTATCTAAAATCAGTGAAACAAAAAAATTGATGCAGTGTTTAATCGAAGGATGTTTTTTTTTTTAATTAAAAATTCTACGTGCAATTATCCGATCTTACGGTGCCCCTCGCGTGCTGAGGGTATTAAACGACGAAGCCAGCTTAAGTTCGTATCTTGTGATTCTATGATGTTGCCTGGGACACATTTTCTCGTATTCGGTGTCATTCTCTCATAGTTCCACGATAAATTTCCACGAGATAGATCGTCTTCAGTTTTGAAACCTCGGGGATCGCATCAATCTTGTTTTGAAATGGGCTACCGGACGAAACGCTCTTGGATGTGTTGTCGATTGTAATTCGTTCAAATCAGTGACGAGCGGATGCTTCGTCGTGTGATTACAGTGACGGTACAAACGGCAATTTGGTACTGGATTTTCTACACCAACATTCCGAAATGAATCGTTGTAAGGGAGAGACGTCGTAATTACATTTTCTTCAAGCTATACAACAGAAAAATTAGGTCTGCATCGAAGGATCTTGAGTACGACCTAAAATGGGCGTGGAATTCGAACCAGTCTCGAAGCTTCTGACATGACGGATGAACGTCTAACCGGCCGGGGAATAATAAAGTGTGGCGACGATCAATCGAGTGATGGGTGAAAATTGTCTACGTGAAAATGAGAGCAGAGCGTACGAAGCGATTTTACGTCGATCGAGATTTGACTGTTCGTCGAATAGCTTTAAGAGTACTTCTCGGCAGACGAATTAACTACTTCAAGGTGAATGCGCCGCGTTGAAATCCGTCATTTCTGATCGCGAGATTTTTAATTCGCTGTTCCCTATCGTAAAAAAAACGCGTTCCGAGACCATACAAACGTTTTTCGAACTTTCATCGTTGATCTAAGTATAGATACGTGCTGATAACGATGTAACGTTCGATGTCACGGAAGAAAGTCGTGCATCGAAACCCAGCGAAGCGGGGCGTTGACTTTTGGGGTTTTTTTCTGCAACTGCACGTCGCCGGAAGTTACTCGCAACAATTTAGGCAACAACGACGCAATCGTAAAATATGATTTATCGGGCACAGAAGTTGTTGTTGGACGTTTATCGCGAAGCGAAATAATAGGACTATTTATTTAGAGATAATGGCGATTTATGGAGCCAGAGTTTGGAGATTATCTGATTGGAATAACGAAGGACGATGCAAGCCGTTTAAACTGACCGGCTTTTATACCGACGAAAACCTTTTTTCTCGGCAGGGAAGAACTCGTCCGTCGTCGATCACCTCGAGGTTTGCCCTAAGCCACTTAGCATCGCACCTTGCCTTCTGGATTCCCGAAGCCCTTGCACCATGAATATTCAAAATTTCAGCCACCTGCTCCTGTAGCAGCGTCTAGCGAGCAGTGAAATACGAATCGAAATGTTACCATAAATTGGGGGGAGGGGAATAGAAAAAAAAAATAGAAAAAATGAAAGGGGGCAGGCGACGCGTTCGCGGAGCGCTTTGTGCGTACAACTGAAAATGTCTGTCGCGGAAACATCATCGAAATGTTACCGTTCCGTCGCAATGTGGCGCGATGCAGTGCTGCACCGATGCTGTAGAGGAGCATCGGAGCGGAACATACGGGTGGCAAACCGAATGGTCGACGGGTCGGTTCGGACCAGTTACAGATGTGCAGTCAGCTTCCCGTAAAATCCGTATTATGGGGAAATATGGGCCGTACGCGGGCTGCCATCTAAATCAAATCTCCCGCCCTTCTAACTCCCACTCATCGTTCGTCCGTTTATTGATTTTCGCGATATCACACCCCAGAAGAACACTTTTTCCCTCGCTCAATGCCTCCGAGATCCTCAGACTCGTCACAGATTTACCGATGACTCTTCGCCCGCTAATGAAATCGAGGGGTTAACTCGAGGATGGAACTCATCAATTGTCAAACTTTCCCGACCCCCCGAATTCTCCGCGACAACGTGGGGGAAGAACGAAGATGAAGAAGAATCACCAAAACTTACATTTTTTTTTCTCCAATTTTATCGAAACCTCGTTTTTTTCCTCTTGATTTTGGTTTTTCCCCATAAAAAAACTAATCTCCAAGCTACAAAAATTCCCGGCGAATGAGCAGAGTGACAGAAATTTTTATTTTCTTACATACTTTTTAGAAAAATATACAACAAAAATATTTAAGGTATTTTTATGCACGATTTTTGTGCTTGTAAGTTTTAATCTTGTCTTTCAAACTGTATAAACTGCACTCTGCGATTTTTTCGATCATTTTTTTGTTTCAAACTTCCGTTCATTCTACAAATTTCAAGACCGAGTGGATAATTACTTTTGTTTGGCTATTTTCAAAGTAGTTTTAATAATGGTCATTCTCCAAAAAATCTCTTTCGAAATTTTAACAAATTGACAAAAAAATAGTAATCATCAAAATTAAAATCGACGAGCACGTATAGTTTGAAAAACAAAATTGATAAATTTGAATACATCTTTTGTATCGTTTACCAAAAAGTATGTAAAAGAACAACAATTTCAATAAAAAAAATTGAATTTGGACCATTTTTGAAGAAGTTAGGGGCGAAAAACAGAAAAAAGCGTCTTTTGAACCGGTGATCAAAAAATTTCAAACTTCACCGGAAAGAGTTTCGAGATAGTTATTTGAAAATGTCAAAAAATTAATGAGATCAAAAATTCAAGTTATTCAAACGGTCTGGTTTGGCGTGGAATGCCGCACATAGTTTTACTGTACACTTCAACCAATTATCTTATCGGACTTGAACACGACATCGAGTTAAGTAAAATGCAGCATAAGCTTCGCCCTATCGGTAGTTCGAAGACGGAAGTTGAAAAACATCGAGCGTGTACCACTTCAGTCGTTACATTGGCATCGATTGACCAAGCACGATGAATCTTCACAAGCCACACGGACTCGAATATTCGTTTTACGAAAAAATGTGTCGGCCAGCCACTCTTACATGCCGCACGTATTGTTGTATTTCTAGGTAATATTTTACTGATACTCTGCATTACAACACATGAAATTATCATTACCATGCGGTATTATCACCAGTATTTCTTCACGACTCTCGTACTGCTATTTCTCCGGAGAACTAATAAGTTTTTAACGAGAACGAAAAATCTGAACAGCCTCTTCGGAATCGTCTGTATCTACCCGGCAAGAAAAAACAACGCGCGGAGTTCTCGAGGAACTGAAAATTAGTTGGAAAAGAATTTTGGGACGGACAGCAATTAGTTACAGTTTCGATCCACGACGAAAACAAAAATGCGGCTAGTTTTTTTCGAGGGCTTCTTTTTGTTTGCTCGTAACAATCGAACAGATTAGAATTGATTTCCTCTTACGGCGCAGACTGCGAGAAGGATGCGTCGAGGATACACGTAAAATGTAAAGTCAGTCGTTTTGTCTAGCTGTCGAGGTACGCGAAGCGGGTTGAAAAAGTGTCGACAAAAACGTGGTACGAGCTTCGATCACATCCCGACAGGCGTGACAGTTCGATCGATACGAGGGCTTTCTACGCTCAGTTTTTATTAATCAGTCATTCTTCGCGTATAAAGATAACCTTCCGTTTCGAAATAGGTACTCGTATCGAGCAGCCCGACGAAGGAGGCGTAAAGATAACCAGAGTTTTACCGCCTACTGCTACTGCTTCGATTTCACTTCGTTAAAATTTCCATTGTTTCGTCGGTTTTACTTGTCATTGTTTTTTCAGCGCGGCTTTTTGCAAACGCGATCGATCGACGCAAAAACCATGGCGTTTCGAGATACATTTGCCTTTTACAGGAATCCTTTGTAGGAGAAATTTTTGTCCGATTCACGCGTCGTCGCAGGGAAGAATCTGGCCACGACTGGTGGTATGAAATCTGTGTACAGTTAGTCGTAGACAATTACGTTCTCAGTAATTTGAAACGGTCGCGTCGCCGGCGTCTTCTTGCTGGACCAGCAAACGACTTGTCGGAAGACATTGAAACGATGCATGCGCGCACATCGCCGCTCCCATCTTCCGATATAACGAGAACGCGTACATTTAGGTACGGTTCGAGAGAACTTTTCAATGCGCGAACTTTCCAATTAATTTGCCGAATAACATCACCCGTCGAAACACGTTGCCGTAAAAGTACACGAAGTCCAAGTTCAAATCGTGGGGTTCGCGACGCTGGTCGATATCCGCGGAATTTCGCGCAAACAATCGATATCTATTTAAATTTGGCATTTCACTTCGCGCTGAAGTTGATCGAGAAGTGCGCGAGTATTGGAAAAATATACCGAGCTGCGTTCCCAGTTTTGCCACTGGCCTCAAAATCTTCGTTCGCTCCAGCGAGGATACTGAACTGTATACAACTTCGAAGTCTGCCTGAAAGCTCCAAGAATTTTCTCTCACGTCTGAAGCGGAGATTCGAAAAAATAGGAGTCGCAGAAGTTTCGTAACAATATTACGAATTTATGGCATGTATTTTTGAAAACCTGGAGAAAAATCTCAAACTTCTCGTAGAAACTTGAGGATAAGTCGTTATTAGTCATTATATATGTACGCGTATATATATATATATATATATATATATATATATATATATATATATATATGGACTTCAGAGGCTTCATTCCCGAGTTCCGGGAATGAATTTTTCAGACTGTTCTCCAGAAAGGTTTTACACACCGCTGGTTCGACACGTAACTTGAAAGTTATTGACAAATTCTGCATGTGAAACGGTTCCAAGCAAACCAGTCAACGACAGCTGTTACATATTTTGGAACTAGAGTGCAAAAATTGAAAGTACTCATCTTAGCCTGATACATCGATTAAAACGCCTACTCGATTCCCGTTGAGTATTTTTGGAGATTTTTGAAAATCTAGTGTCTTTTGTATCTGTTTACGTTTTTTTTGCCATCATTGAAATGCGACAGTTTCAGAGAAGCTTCCCACAGATTTATTCTTCAGTTCTGTCGTATTCGATAGTCTATACAATTTCACTTGTCGTTCATCGCGAAGGTAATCCTTTCGGGAAGACAAAAGACTAGAAAAATGTCCACTTTTCTGTGTACCTATTATTCCAAGAAAATAATAATGGACCCCTCGGTGACAATTTCGCCGTAGGCTACCGCTCCTTTCATTGTGAGCCTACTTAAGTAGCGATGCGACATTTCAGCGTGGAGTCTTATTGGTGGCTGTTAAAAATACTCACCGGATAAAGGTTTCGCAAGATAATTTTGAACAAGATTTAGTTGACGATCGTGCTATTTCTCAAACCTGATGCGTCATTTGAAGAGAGGCTACGTGAAATTTCGTAGAAAAATTGGTACCCTCGTCGTGAAAATCGTTCGAATTTACGCTTCGCGCGAAGGAAAGACCAACGTCAACGGTACCATCCCAAACATGGCTCCATCCCGCGTTATTTACACGCTCGCCCTTTTCTCAGCACGATGCACGCAGAAGCGCGACTCAGTGTACCGAAGATCAAACGACCGGATTCTTTCACATTCCTCGGTATACGCGCATCGAAAGGAACATTATTCGAAGTTATGCGTCGCGAAGGTAAAGGTATGGTAATTTTCGTTCAGTCTCAGGTCACCCGTCGCTCGTCCGTGTCAAAAATGTAGATTACGCGCAACACGTCCGATCATTAGCTAGCATCGGCTCCATCCCATTATCCGTCGAATTTCTTCGAATGACGTGCGACGTTTGACCTTTACCAATCTAGCGGAATAACCGATCATAGCCGGAATTCCATCGGCGCAGGTTATATCGTAACAGGTAAAGGACGAGGGGGTCGCGATATGAGAACGTGGCCACCGCCGCGGTACAGTGATGGATGATGGGTTTGCCACGGGGTTAGGAACTGTCCGATGCATAGCGTGTTGTTACAACCGCTGCCAGGCCGATCGACGCTGTTCCGTCGTTCGGTTATCGATATATCCCCGCGAGACTCGACGTTGTCGGCGGTAAAGTTGACCTGAGCCTAAACTATAAATAGCACGATGCATAAAATGTGGGTATGTACTACTAGGATCGCCACACGAAACAACGAGACGTTGCCCGGAGTTGGGCGCCGCCGCATGGCATGGGGTCGTAGACACGGAGATGTTCGTAGCAGGAACACGGCGATGCCGCGACGTCGATAAAAAAGAAAAAGTAAAAATAAAATAAATGAATAAAAAACAAACACAAAAAAAACGAGGGAATTCGGAGCCCTCGGCTGGCCGTGATACCCCACGTTTTATGTCGCGGCTTTATGACTTGTGAAAAATCATAAAACTTTGAGAAATCTGGGGACCATTGGATCGTAGACGACGCGAGGTCCGGTTTAACGTAGCGGCTGTAAACTCGTGACTAACAACTTTTTTTTTTCTTCTTCCGGAATGGGTACCTCTACTACCTCTTGTTTTTTCCACGCGATAGAGATTTAATGGAAAGCTTTTATGGTTAAATCAAAACTAGCCTCGATTTCGAATCGAACGATTCGTTGTCGTAACTGTCGGATGGAACCTACCACTTTTCCACCTAAAATGTACACCCAAAAACGGCCGTTCGGGAAATATGACGGTCGAGTTTACGACGTAGGGTAGAAAGTTATAAGTCTGCCGGAGAAACCCCTAGCAGTGAATCGACGATTGTACGAGTCGATTGAATGCGCGTTCAACGTCCACCTGACAAAAAATAGCCAAGTTCGATTTTAGAAACCGTTTTGGTGCACTTTTCCATATCGAGGTTCCTATGCAGATGAAGCGGTCATCGAGATACACGAATACGAGTATTCATCGTATTATTGGTTTCACTATTTTCAAAATCCGACTTCCCTTCGAATTTCACGATGCTGCGTGCATCGCAACTAACCACGTTGACAAACCGTGTTCTTTTATTTTTCTGTTTTCCAAACGCTATCCCCTGCTCGTAACAACAAATCGGTCTTGTCGGTCACATTTTGAAAAAATAGTATTTTTTGATTTTTGAGTAATACTGCGTATTAAAAATGCTAGCATTACCGACTCGATTGATCCTGGAAAATAGTCCAGTTCGAGTTCATTTACTACCTGTCTTCAGAATGTTCATATTGTAAGAGCGTTCTTGTTATTTTGTTCAGCGAAACGATTGTTATTTTTTGTATTACCGACTGACCGTACGGCGGAAACTGCTTTTCAAAGATGATTATTCCGTATAGGTACGTACTTCCATATATTACGCCCTCGAGCTCGCATATCTTTTTTCATCTAGCTCCTTGTTCGAATACTCGAACAAGGCGGTGCGAGGAAGGAAAAACGGATTCCGATTTTTATACGAACTCTACTACACGGGTCTCGCGACTACGTTCGGCGAGTTTGTTTATGACGTATGTGGGTGAGAATCGGGGGTGGAAGAAAGAGTGATCGTGGAAGGGAATAGAGGTCGCCGGAGTTATGGGACAGATATGGGGAGTAAATTATCGGTAGATATGAGAAGATTATGACCTTTATCGTCGAAAAAAGGAGGATGGACGAAGAAAGTGTGGCGCAAGGGGGGAGGCAAAGGGTGAAGAGAGATATCTTGGGCGGATAGGGGTACGATATTCCGCGGAGCATTCCCTCCTTTCCTCGCTCTTATATTCCTGGTCCACGCATGGAATATGTTATCCTGAAGGTTCGTAGGAGAATCGGGAGAATCGTAGGGCCACTGTCCCTCGTTTCGTGTTTTCACCCGGCTAAACTCCGGCATAAAATACAGCGGGTGACTTCTTTTGCGAGAAAAAAAGAGGAGGAAAAAAACGCCTTGTTCATCCTAAGACTGTCTGCCGTCTGAAAAACGCGTTCTTTGGCAAATAAAGCGGCATGCCGAAGGAGAAGAAAAGGAAGGGACGATCCTCCGTCGCTACAATAAAAGGGAAAAACTCCCGTCCCTTGGTATCGAAGGTGGTCGACTTTTGTGTGAAACATAAACCCAGGCTTCCCAGCTCGTCTTATGCAAAGCTACGGCAATACCGTCGTCCGCTTCCCGCGTCAGCGGATTCTGCTACCGGCAAACACTACACACTGGAAACACGCGTAATTATTTCTTTCACCGGCACGGCGTTCTTGATAGTTTGAGATTAATTGAGGCTTCTGGAACCGGCACGAGAGACCGGCAACATGGAAAATCTTCGTTGCCTCTCGTACAAACCTTCGCCCGACACGGAGGTCTTTATTTCTCTCTGTTAAACGCTGGACGGACGTCTCATCAGCAAGCTTGCCTTACTGTAATTCAACATGCTTCGTTCTTTTTTCTCTCCACGCCATGATATACGCGGACCATAATAATTCCTGGAATAATCTAGTACAAGACCCAGAAACATTAATGGAGTCGAGCAAGCCAGGATCCCGCAGCGGTCCCATCAGCAATCTCGATCTAACTTACTACCATTTTTGGACTTCCATGCGCTCCGTAACCATGTTAACGCCAACTTTTTTTTTCTCTTCGCTCGGGCCGGCCTAATACACCAAATTTTCTAGTTAATCGACTCTACGAATTATGAACGTCGAGCTCGTAGTCAACTCTTCTGTCAACAATGAACGAGTAACTCATCGTTTTCCTGCTCTATGTTTCTCAGCTCCACATTTCTACGTGCAGTTAGTGGAAAAAAAGCCATGCACGATCCGCTCCCTTTAAAACAAAAAACCCAAAAACAGATGAATCTTGTTCGTTTTGACTGTTCATTCTTCAGGAGTAAATAGCTTTCATCTCAAAATCTGAGATAGAATATTTAAGATTCTAGACGTCGCAGGTATGATGAAAACTTGTGCTGCATTTACCAATTTGGCAACACTCTAAATGAACAAATAAATCAACGTCTAGGTATCAGGAAGCTGGAAAGAAAAAAGAAATAGTGCGAATCGTATTTACACTAGCGTATAAAGAATTTCGTTACTCGCTAATCGTTATACCGAACCGATGGCCCACCTAAAAATCAAATACTGCAGAAATGAAGAGAAAAAATGTACCTAGCGGCGTTAACTTGCTTCTTCGCAAAGTGACGTCCAAATTAAAAAATTAAAAAAAATGAAATGCGTCGCTTCTTAAGCTGAACGTAACGCGAATTCGTGTTGGATCTTACATTAGTCGTACTTCGTCACCGAGTCGTTTAGATATGGGGCGTCGACATTCTTTATCTGGGAAGGTACATACCCGATGTTTTTTTTCCCGCATAGTTGACGTCGACTTACAAATATTGAAACTCCAGTCGGCATGATATCGCGTCTTCACCTGAAAGCTTTACACAGTATTGCAAATTTGTTCGTCGTCAGGGAACCTGAGAGATTGTTTTTCGACGCGGAGAACAACGAGTCGAGGTGGTTGCCGTGGTTGTTTATTCATTCGTGATAACGTGGAAGGTAATTGATCGCTGGTAACTCGAAACTGCTCCCACGCTCCTCTGGCTTCGTAAATGCGAGGACATGTGCCAAAAATATCAGATTTCCAACCATACACTTTATTTTCTCACAAACGGGTCGAAGTAACGGTCGGATGAAAAGCTTTGCGTAAAAAGGAAACAGCCGGGTAGCAGGTGACACACGCCCAAGATTTTTATCACCCGAGACCCAAGACGATCTCCCTGCTTCGTTAGCTACCGAGCGGTCAAAGAATCTGAAAATATATATAAGCGAACCGATCTGTATCTCGCGTCGTTTCAGAACTCGAAATACCGTTCCGACCAGGCAAAAAATATATTCGTTAGCATCGTTTCTACCGTTTCTAAAATTCCTCCACCTGGTATACAACGGAAAGATAGCATTTTTCTCTCTACTGAACAGCAAATTTATGTTCATGGATGTTTACGAACATGTTTGAGCATTATTGAGGACGCGTTGACCAAAGTAGTCGTGAAGATCGAATCTTTTTTTATAATTCATCCCAATCAGGATGTACGATAGAATCAAAATAATCTGTTAGTGGAAACTCGAGTTTTCCTTCTCCCAAAAACGACAATAACTTTTTCGAAACGATCACGATGCGACTTTTGGGAGAACGTCTCAAATCGTGAATACAAAACTCTAGTGAACGTCCTAATTTAAAAAAAAAAATGGTACGAATTGAAATTCGTCGAGGCGTCATTTTTATTTATTTATTTTTAAAACAAATGAATCACGCGTAAACGAAAATTGTTCGCGAAGTCTCGCTCAATTGCAAGAGAAATTCCATTTGGGACTTTACGACGCTAACAAACGTTTGTTTTCCCAGTTCACTTCGCAATTATTCGCTCGAGTATTTTTGCAAATATCGATCTTCTGGATGGAAAGGAAAATATTTGTCCACGAGATATTTTTTACGCTTGGGAAATATTTTTCCGTTCAACAAAGTTGCGCCGGTGTCTCGTGATTTCCAACTTTTCAGCCTCTGCTCTGCATCCGCTACGAGTGAAAATGTTTCGGAGCGGATTCATTATAAAATCAAGATACGACTTTCCTTCGGTCCAGCTGTCCTTCGGGAACGATAACTACGCCGTAGCACGGAAATTCCAGAGTCGCCAGTTACGTATAGGAGAGCGAAGAAAAAATAATGAGGGGAAAAGGTAACGTCTGAGAGGAAAGAAAAAAAGGGCGAGACAGAATTCTGGTCCTCTGAGATTGCAGCAATGTAGCGTCAGGTAGGGAGCAATTTTTCTGGAATGTGTACAATCTCTGGGATCACATGATCCAGCCAACCCGTGGCTCAACTTTCGTTTATATTAGCTAGATGCTGTGTCGTAGACCGAGAGAGAGAGAGAGCGAGAAGCAGAGAAGAGTTATCTTATTGTTATGCGTAGCCGAGACCTGTCACGACAGCTAAGCCATCCGCCAGCTGGATGGCGAGCTAGTCAGGCGTCGCATTTTTTTTTCTAATTTGAAAAGTGTAACCGTTGTGGGAAATAAAAAGGTATGAAGAGGAGACGAACCGAAAGCATCGGAACGCTCGTAGATTGGCAAATTCTTCGGCAACCCTTTTCGCCGCCGCAGTCTTTCGCAGCCCCGTTGGAACGATCCTTCGAGCAACATTAATCAGCTGGACCGAGCCGACGTTTCTGGATCGTCGACGTTCATCTACCGATCCGAAAAAACGAAAAACTAAAAAGACAACGTATTTTCTCCCATCAGTCGCTTCTCTCGCGTTCACAGCCCCACCAAACACAGTTTGGTGTTTTCAGTTCGAACGACTTACTTCGAAAATGGAAGTTTTTGTTTTTCGTTTTTTTTCTTGCTCAGATTGGATTTCGCGCTCCAGGTTTTGAAATTGTACTCCGTTCGATCGCTTTTTCAGCTGGTTGTAAAATTTCATGCACAGGGAACACGTGCGCCTTACACGTAGGTTTACCATTTACACTCAGGTTGTTCGCGATCCAGTTTCAAAGCGGTTGGCTGTAAAATCCGCTTGGTTGGGTCGTTGCGTCGTGGAATCTTTGAAAATTTACTCACTCGGTGATTCATTGTACCGTAGGAGAGACATCGCCAGCTACGGACGAGCGCGGAAGTTGGCTATAAAAATTAGTGAAGGGACAAGGCCTAGCTAAACGAGGGTTCATAAGTCCCGTCACGGGATACGTTGGGTCATCCTCGCGACTCCTGAATTTAGAACCTCATGAAAGTATACTAGTGCCGTGCTAGTTGATATATGTGAAATGAAAAAATCATGGTCGACGCTGGAGGCTTCTTGTAATATTCGAAAGACTCGCGACGGGGTAATACTTTACGTAACCTTTCACGGTAGCTCGAGAAACGTGCGCCTCCTCGGGATGAATTGTCCTCATTTATTACACATTTCACATCCATCGCAACAATCTCACGTTTCTTACTTTTTTTTGTTTGAAGAAATTATAAGTTGTCGGTTCGGGGAATTAATTGATTACCAATTTACGGTTCTGCTTCTCGTTCACTCACCGTAGGAAATTTTTCCAAACCGACCACGAGGCAAATAATTATACGCCACTTGGGTGTAATTTTCAGCATTTGGCGTAATAAAATCCAGGAGAATTCGGATAATTCCTCGATTTGGTTGTCAATTGGTTTTATTTGTTAGATTTTTCGAACGAGCTGTAATTTCGCGTCGGACCTTCTTTCTCGTCGAGTCGCGCATTGTTTCGTCCAGTTCAGTCGGACTCGCTGTGGAAATCCTGATTTTCACATGGAATTGCAGCGAAATTCGACAAAGAGCATTCGAATATCGGCCAACGAGTGGAAAACACTCGTTCCTGAAAGCTACTCGTATCTCGTCGGTGAAATACTTACCCGTGTTTCCCGATAACATTTCGCGGGGATATCTCCAGCAAGCTTATCCAGGTATGACTTATTTAATCCCGTCTGCTCGTAAGCAATTCGCATTCGGGTACGACGCACTCGGTCGGTTTCCTGAGGTCGAATTCCTTCGGAGATCGCGGGATTTTGGTGGATCGGGGGGATGGTGCGCGGCAGAAGCCAATTAATCCTGCTCTAAGTCAGTTCGGAGACAATATCATCCCTGATAATAATTAACAAAGTACCCGTTCATTCGCGAATCGGGTCTTCGTCCGTTGAATCGAATAACCCCCGTCGTATCTGTTTTCCCCACGCTTTCTGTGCCATCGAATTTCATTGATCGTTCACCCTTCGTCACGCAGATGTAAATGTAGTGGCTCTTAAGCGAGGCGAGCGAATTGTAAAGAATGCAAATGAAATTGTCCGAAAATTATAGTTCTCGATAGAGAAATCCAATCGACGGCTTAAGCGTCGTCGGCTTTGTGAATCGAATAAATAGAGGTTGACAAAGTATTTATCGCACAATGAAACGAATAATGTGTACGCGAAGAGAGCAGAGGAGGAGGAACGAGGAGGGGGTACGACGGGGACGCGGTCTCTTCACGAATTCCACGTCGACCCTTTCGCCCCGTGAAACTGGATAGAGGAGGAAGGTTCAGAGAGCAATGGAAATTAATGGCGCGGTATTCTGCCGTTGGGGACACTTTTTTTTCTCCTCCATCTCCTCGTTGTAGTAGGTAGTAGGTAGTAGGTACGCGGAGCTGTCTTTCAATTCGTTCCGAACGGGGGGAGGGGGTACGCGGAGACGCGCGACATTCAGGATCGGGCACGTCCAGATCGGAAAAGTTTGATTATCGCGTTTGTACTCGGAGAAAGGAAGTACCCGATCAACGCAGATGTGGCAACGAACAAGAGAAACGCACCGCTCCTAGTAAAGTGGAAGCCCGCATTGTTCGAAGGTAGAGAAAGAAGGGAAAAAAAGGCAGAGACTTGTCCTTCCCAGGTATACTGTCCCCAGCAGGATCCCTGGGTAACCAGTAGCGGACACGTCGGAGAGTACATCCTGTCAACGTGTCGTATATTAAAAACGGACTCAAAATATTTACCCTGTCTCTCGTACATCAGGTCTGCGGTGCCGCCGTTAAAAGGTGAAACGACAAAGACACTTGGCAAACAAAGACTCGATGAGGTGCAGAGGAGCGTATGCAAGCAACCAAGCTTCGTGAATACGATGCTCTATAGAACCAAAACCACATGCTACGAACCTAGCTTTTTTTTGGTTTTCACAACCAAACCACAAGCGCCGAAATGGCGTCAGGTTGTTTCCCACTCCCCCACCCCCCCGTGTATTCTGACAAATTGCCAAAGACTCGGACTAAACGTTTTCGAACAATCTTTTCTGTAGACTATTTCTCAATGACTCTCGAATAATTCAGTTCGCGCACAAGTCACAATTTTTGGGAAAGACACACACCTTTTCGGAGTATTTTGCAGGCTGCTCGTTTTCGATACTACCGAAATGTATTGTATTGTTCGTCGAGTCACAAACAAACTTTTGCACTGATTAAGTTGGACGATAATTGTTAATAATAATTATTAACCGAGGTAATCAACTTTTGACAGCGGAATACCCATATTTCTGGCCTGCCAAGTTTTTCGTTGCCTTGCAATGCTGCGACGATAATAAACTAGTTTAGGAAAGCAACAAAAAAGAAATTTCAGTATAAAAATAAAGTGATTAACGAGAAAATTAATGTCATCGTAAAAAAAGCGTGGGATGCTTTGCACTACATTTTTACGCTGACTCTGCATTTCGAAATAGAAATAGTAAGATATTATAACAATTGACATCGAGAACCTCGCGCTTTTTTTATAATGACATTAATTTTCTCATTAATCTTTTCTTATTTTCTTGGTTTTCAAAAATAATTTATTCGAATTGAAAAAAAAAAAGTTTTTCCAAAGTTTTATATTTTTAACCGGAGCAAGTTTGTGGGAAAATACTGCTGGTAAGAAGAATATCCGCATAGTTGGAATTCATAGATCGTTCCGAAATAGTGCCGCAAGAAGCGTACTGATAAACGTGACGCGAACGTCGTGCTGAATTCTAACGAATGAATTTTGATGTCGAGGCAACGAATTGCACAGATGTACGTACAAACCGTGCGCCTGACAGTGCGCGTGTTTAGTCATTCGGTCGAGCACGTGGACCCCACGAGTATGGATCGACGTTGGACGGGAGAGAAGGACCCTCCTTTTATTGGCATAGCTCGAATGTAGCATGTTGCTCCGTGCACATGACTGCTGCGCGGCACCGAACGATATGCCTTTATCCCTGTCGGCACCCTCGTAATTGGCCAGCGTGCATTCGCATTGACATACGCGATGTACTTCTGAACGACGTTCGCGAGAGGAGAATACTCCTGGCTGAAACCCGCATAACCCCTGTTCGCCCAACTAGAAACGCTTCAACCGAAGCCGATCCGTACATATAAGGGCTTTGCGATCGACCATATGCATGGTAACACATTCTGGTTTGATTCTAGCCGGACATTTACTTGCCCGACCACTTCGCGCTGCCACATTCGCAAATCGGCAACGCGCGAGCTGCTCCCATTTTTGCCTGCTCGTACTGAAAAGACATGAAATTTATTGCGCATGAAAAGCACAGGAGTATTCCTCCGACAAACGAATCGCTAATTCGCGATCGCGGGAGCATTTTTCGGAATTTCGATCCGCAAACAAAGTATCCGGCGACAATTTCGAACCGACTCATCAGTACTATTATTTTGTACTAGCCGACTCGGGCTCACTTCGCTGGGCGTCAAAATTTTTACTTGCCATGAAATTATTTCGCGTGCTTCTTAGTACTGAGTGTTTGGGATTTATTTTATGTCTATTTTCCTTCTTGTTGGCTGCTCCCTCTCCCTCTCCCTCTCCATACACAAGAGAGTTTTTGTTGTTGTTATTTTGAAATATAGATATGTAGTGCCCCGGACTTTTGTACGGAACTACTAAAGAAAAGTATTTTTTTTCAACACGATGACCACCTTATCCAACCGTTTTGAGCCGATAAATCAGTTTGCCGATAGAGCAGTCAGTTTTTCTAGCAATTAACTGACAAATATTGTTATTTCACATTAAAATATAGCCTATGTCACTCTGGAATACTGTATTTTTCTACTGGTGAAAGAATTTTCAAAATCGGATCAGTAGCACCTGAGATTACTCCGAACATCCAAACTAAAAAACTTTACATCATTCAAATATTAGTATAGATAAAACAAATATACAGATAAGACAAAAAGTTACTAAAATTGCTGAACATATTTCCGAAAACTGAATTTTTTAACGTGTTACTATATATTTGAGAATCGTTCTGGAAAGGTATTTAAAATCCTCGGGTCCCGATAGTTTGAGTGGAAATCGTCTCATTCGTCGAAATGAACGATATTTATGCGCGAGCTTTCAAAAAGTTTGCGGGAAAATGTTTTGCTGCGAATATTTCGGACTATCTTGGAATGCGAAGCTTCCGGAGTATTATTCGGGTCGTAGGTAAAGAAACGCAGGGATATCGAAGCTCTGTTTAATCTGTGGGTCGGCTTAGACGTGTCCGACTGACATAGGAAGCTACACAGCGTGCGTGGTGGTAGCGAATGTAGCAAAGTTTATCTTGCAGTAATCCGGAAGTCCATGGGAAGCAGGCGAAGCGCTGGAGGTACTCGTTCTACGTACTAATATTTTCCCTTTTCCAAGATTAAAGGGGGGTTATGGGCTGACAAAGTTGCCATGGTAGCGTCTTGACATCGTTACCTTGACAGCCTACCTAAGTAGCACATCGGGTCATTGGTGCCTCGAACTTCTCGCTAACGTCGTAACTCCGCTTCCTTTGAAGTTGACTTCCTCTTCTCTTCCCGGAGACAGACAGCCCAGATATGAGATGTAGAGAGATGCGAAGAAACACGAGAGTAGAGACAGGCCAATTTCCCTTCGCATCTCACGCCTACATTCCAAATGCAAATGTAACGAGTCTCGTGATTAGTAGAATCGAGCTCCTTCTCACCTGATATTTAATACGCATAATAGCTGGGAATTTCCATTAATTTCGCAAACCAACAACCCCCCCCCCCCCCTCTCACCCCCGTGGGAGGAACAGAAATGCGTTGTCCTGATCACGTTGATGTTAAAATTCACGTCTCGTCGCATTTCTGCTTATCACGCGCGTAGTGCAACGCATCCGACCCGACGAGTTATTTTGCCATTTTATTTTAATCAGTTTTCTTTATTTGTGTTCTTACAGATTCCGATCCCGATTCTGACTGCGCAAGGAATGTCTGGAGATCTAGACAAACGACCGCCAAACATTCGACTGATTATTATTATTATTGTTCCAATAGTGTACTATAAATCGCGATAGGTTGTACATATATATAACACGTGATTCTGAAAACATGTAAAAATGTAAATACAATTATTATAGTTGGTAAGCTCGTTTTAAGAACACGTCGCAACACGATCTGTAAAAATAATGAATTTTGCTAACGGAACAATGAGAGATGTTCGATCGTTGTAAAAACATTACTTTCTTGTTCCGAACGAAATGTATTTTCTCTTTGATGCTTGAAATTAAATATAATAGATTCCTCATTTTAGAATAAATACTTCGCATTCATTTCATTCCACGATCCAGAAGCTACCTCGCTGATATCAAGGATCCTAATTCGCACAACGGTAACGACATCCAATGTTCTGTTTATCTACTCTCCGATCGTCGGAGATGCGGCGTTGAGATACAGAGAATATGTATCAAACTTTGGATAAATAATCACGTATCTGGCGAAGAGACGCCTGGCTGTGCATCAACAGATTTATACGTGAGAAGTAAAGCCTTTTATAAATATATAAAGTTAATTCTCGTTGCTCGAGAGAACATTGCACATTTTTCATTCGATGTGTATTGTCAAAAAATTATTTTCCTAGTTGAACTTATTTTACTCTTCGTAATTTTTAGCTGTACATCGAATGCATATTGACCGTGGAGTATATCGCGAATAAATTACTCGTCTGCGTGACCAACGAGATGGTTGTGAACCGTAATTCCGATTAATTAATGGAAAAATGAGACCGGTGGGCGTGACGTTCGATACGAATGAGGTAGCGGAGAGAATAAATATTCGCGAATATGTATCCACTGTAAAATGTAGATTCTGCCGCGTTTGGTGAACAAATTCTCGGTCCGAAATAAACTTTAATCATTTTCGAGTTTCGATCCCGAATTCTTATTCGACTTTTAAAGAAAACTTGTTCTTCTTCTCTTGGCCTAGAGTTTCACGCGTATTGCATTCTTTCTATTATGGACATACATCAGTTGTTCTCAAAACGTGCTCGACTATGGACGTAAGACGTAATCTGTAAGGAAAAAATAGATAATTTACTAAAACCTTGGTACAAATGAAATTTCAGTTGGGTAATCATATATTGCGATTGGTATTTAAAGAACAAAAATACGAGGAAGATCTTCACAAGATTCCAAAAATCTACCGATGAAGTGCAACTAGTACAAAAAAATTGAATCATCAATTACATTTTCGTCATTGACGAACAGCTCGAAATTCAAGATGCAAGCAAATTGTTTGATTTCGACATTTCCATGTGTATTTAATTTCTGGTAAATTTCATCTGGCAATTGGTCGAGATTGGTACTGAATTCTTCATGGAATTTTATAGCATACTAAAGATATAGAAAACTTTTGTATAGAAAACCAACCAACTTGAATATTGAGTTTTTTGATCCGAGCATAAAAACTCATTTTGAAAACGAGTTTTTGTTTATCTTGTCCGGTTGAGTAGGAAATACCGATAAGAAGAGAGAGTGAAGAAAATTCGTAGCAAACAATTCGTTGAATGATAAAATAGGAAGCGAAAATCAATTTGCTCATCGGTACTATCAACCTCGGATTCACATTAATCACGAACTGCTGTTTCGCGATAGAGAAAATGAAACATCTCGCTATCTCGGAAGCCGACCATTATTTTTTCGCTAACCAAGCATTAATCTAATGACGCGTATATTCGAGAAAGCTCATCTCTCCAATGGGATACTCGGTCCCAGATGAAAATACGCGGTCGTGAGGAAGTTTCAATTTGTAACGATTCCATTTGTAAGAATTTCTGCGAAAACGAAATATGGCAAAATTGGTACAGATTCAAAATATCCGGAGATTTCGCGAGAAAGCAACGCCAAATATACACAAAAATAGTAGGGGTGTGCGAATATATTCGAATTATCGAATTATTCGCGACGAATAAGTCGATTCGAATTTCAAATCGAACAATTCGAACGTTTCAAATTATTTGTGACATCCTAATTTTTGTACACTAATCAATTCTTTCATGGAAAAGAAACGCAATTTTTTGTTAATGATTCACAGTAACGTAGAATTATTTGTACGTTTCAACAGAGTTTCTTGTATACTGAATCTAAAATTCAGTAGACTTGCTGTAAAGTTCGTTACTAAAGCGTAAATCTTGCCATAGTACGTTAAATAGAACGAAATTTTGTTTTTGACCATTTTTTCACGTACCAACGATTGAAAACTCTTTGTAAAAAATGAATTTCGCAAAGAAACTTCGTTTTATTGATTTGCATCGAAAGTTCAGATTTTTTTTAAAATTTAGATTAAACATTTAACTGCGAAATTAGTTATTTCAAAAAGTCTGAATAATTTAAACCCTTCGAAAAGTTCAAATTATTCAAATACATTCGATTCGATTTGCACACGCCTAAAAAGCGGCACAACAAATAGAATTCGCAGAATCATTTACTCTTCTCAAGCTCGCGTTATTTTTTTCCTTCGCCTTTCGATTGATTTTTACGCGCGAAATGCGAAAGCTCGCGATGCAACGCCAAGACATCTTGGCAGCCCACGCCTGAACGTAGGCAACTCGTCACCTGGGAGTAGGCAAAACAGCGTACGTAAACGAGAATCAAGATGCCTAGATCCTCGAACATTTGGGAATAAGCGTAAATAACGAGGTAGAAGAATTTATATAACGCGACGTTTTATCACCTGACGATCGTTGTCGCTGAGAGGTTCGCCAGGTCTTTCAGGGGCGCCGTCGTAGTTCTTGCCGCGCTACCGGATCCATTAGTTGATTAGGTACCCCGTAAACAAAACGTTCATCGATGGTCCGGAACAGAAAGCTCGGCGTGTTATATCGAACGTGGAAAGCGATTCGGAGATACGAATGGTTGACGACGAGGAACAACAAGAGAAGAGACGAACAGAGAAGAGACGTGACGAGGGATCGCAGGTAAGTAACCGAGGGCTACTTTAGATCCATAAAATCATTTCGATACGGCGCGAAGATTCCTCTCTCCGGGACGAATCCGTACTGCCGAAGGTACGGAGAGGGCACTTGAACTGATTTACTCGTACGTACCGCGACCAATTGTCGAGTGTCCTCGACATGCCCTCTTGCCTGATACATGCGCGTGTATAAAGCCTCTCGAAATCCCTAATACGACCGACCGCCTCACGTGGCATTCCCGTCACTTCATTGGAGTACTTGGTAAACTAAGCACACTCTCTCTTCACCCAGGATTGTGCGCGTCCGATTGGCCATTCGTTAAGGTTTCGAGTACAAAAATAACTTGGACTAGCAGCGGAGCTTTCACTTACCCCCAGAGCCGGACTCAAACTCACGAGGCCCGGGGCTAAAAAATTACGAGGCCCGTTGGAGGAATTCAAAAATCTATAAAAACAAGGCTGACGAGAACTACGTTACATTCGATTACTTGTTTTTAAGCTCCCAGCTTAATCTGGCCTTATTACTTATAATTACTTAGCACTCGATATCGTTACGCACGACGAACAATTTTTTTCCAGCAAAATTCTGAAACAAATCTCGTTGCTGAGTACTCGATTCTCTTCCTCGTGCATATTCCGACTCGATCGAAAACTCGGTATCGATGTATCTATATCGATGTTCTGCCAGGCTTTGGGGACCATTTTCTTGGTCCTCGAAATGAAGCTGGATTCAGTCGAGGAGAAACTAGTAAAAACAACCATGCATCGTAAAAGCGCTTGACGAGCCAATCAACCATCAAATAGGTTTGGGATCTACTTCTTGTTTTGGAAGCGGGGTAGCTGCCTATTACTCTCGATTTACGACTCGGAATAAACACCGATAAAAATTATTTTCCCGCTCTCGGAGACCTAACTAGACGGAAGATATGTTTTTATTCTCGCCATTGTAGCGATCCCTCCTGTAAAACTTGCGATAAGACAGAACTGAAACTATTACGAAGATGGCCCTTTGATAAGCGTACCGAAACGCTATTCAGAGGACTTCTCGAATAGTACATCCCCAAAAATAATATCGGTGCTAAAAAAACGTTGGAATTGAACTTTTTGAAACGAGGTAGTAACGTACTTCTTATCCGAACGTTGAGCAAGTTCGAAACCACGTAATTCCGTAACCTGGTAGCGTAGACACATGAATTAAGCAAGGTTTTGAAACTTGATATTTATCGACTTGGGGGTAGTTCATGTGGAATCAACTCTGCATGATTCCCAACGAGTTATGTAACATGGACGCGTGAAATGGCTCGTAGGAAATCCAAAATTATCTTCCGAATTCCAAAAATCGTGGGAACAACGAACTGTGTTTTTTTCTGCTCGTAAAGCTACTCAAAAAATGTCATCATCACACGCATAAAGTTCGACAACGGACTTGGAAACACGGGTCGAATGTCGTTGAATAGTTGAGTTTTTTGAACGGCCTTGAAAATGTTCGCTAAAGCTTAAATTCCGCGATTCGAGAGGTCAAGATTTCTTATTTTCCCGCGGTATTTGAAAGTCAGATTTGATGCTCGTTTGTTTGTAATTGCGAGGCAATGAGGCACGAATCGTCGCAAAGTCGATACGCGAAGCTGCAAAATCAGTTTTGAACGAGATACCATGATAGTTAGCGGCGTTTGCGTATAGTGAAATTATTAACTTGTCAACGCGCCCATAACCAGCGAAAGTTTCGTAATTCGTATTTTACAAATAGCTTCTCGGGATCTATTTAGAAAGTTTATGAACTTAAGGATGAGATTTCATTCGAGAACATTTCACAAGCGGTTGGAAAGTTACGTTCGCGACTGAGAAAGCTCCCTTGCTCAAGGATACCCAACGCCATTCACGAACCACTCGAACCTTCGAGATTTACTGAAATCGAACCCGAAATAGAACCGAGGGGATCACTCGATCCGAGAGTGGGTCACGACCTAACTACGAACTCCAAGAATGAAAATCAGATTGGATACCGTCATTTTTTGTTACCGCTAGTTCCAAAGTTTTGATCGAACGGTGACCAAAAATCTTTGGTCAAATACTTGTAAAAACACATTTCTTCGCTGACTATCATTATCAGGGCACGACTTAACAACGCGTTGCAAAAAAATACTCACCATTTTCCATACATCTTATCGAGATGAGTTCGATTTTCAGTTCTACAAAATCAAACTTACAAAACTGTAATTTGTAGATTTTTTATTTTTGTCAAACAGATGTCTAACTTGATGCCCTACGTTTTTTACTCTCAATCGTAACCGTAGATTTGTAGATTTGTCGTTTGTTTGGCTACTTTCAAACCCAGATGCGACTTTGGATCACTGTAATTTCAAAAAATATATTTTTTGTTGATAAGTCGAAAGTGTATAGTCCTTCGAAAATGTACTGTTAAATTTTTGTAAGGATATTGACGATATTTCAGCAATTGCAAGAAACGTGGATCCCAATTTTATTGTGTAATGTAAAGATTGCAATGGTGCGGTGACTCGGATCGAAAACTTTACACTGATTTATTCGTATTTGTTACATGTCAATTTTCAATTTTCTGAGTTTGTTATAAATAGTTTCAACTATCACTGCGTTTATACCGATTAATAAGAATTCGATTTTTATTTTCCAGACAAATAAACGATCCATCACATCGCTGACGTCCATATTTGGAGCGTCTGGTTAAGCGCTATTTTTGGCGTAATTAACAAAAATTCAATTAAGTAGAAAAAATGGTGTACGCGATACGAGTGCTTAAATATAAGGGAATAGTTTAAATATCGTTGTTCATCATTTTGACCTTGGAAATGTTTTTTTTTAATGATACCTCAAATTTGCGTGCGCTTTCGCAATTCCCGCATTGAAATGGTTTAACTGATTTTCATGGGTCACTTTTCGAGTGCAGCGATATTTGGCCAGTTTATTTCTGTCATGCGGAGTTTAGCAAAGCTCGTCCGTTTAGGGTTCGAGCTCTCTTGTCAATCGAAGTTAGTCATCGTCACCCATCGGCGATTCGCCATTTCGAAAGGATCCGGCCGAAGCGTATCTCTCGAGACATTGTTCAACTCGAATCTGATTCACGCTTGACTCCATCTTGTATGTCACTGACATTACCGAGGGTTCATTTCGTTTGCGAGTCGTCCGAGGGGCTCCGACACCCCAATTCCCAATCCGCTGCTCTCCGCCCTCCAGAATCGTTTTCTCAATCAGTTTTTATTTCTTTTTGCGACGGGTGGAAAAATTCGAGCCGCAAATTATTGATCTGACCGCAAAAAAGTGAGAGTCGTGGCGTCAACATTTTTCGAATAAATCTTCACGGTATGCGTATGGAATTCTGGCCATAAATTGATGGGAATGGTAAATGCAACGATCAATTTTTCGACGGAGTATCCAATAAAAATTGAAGACCAACAGAATGGAGTTCGGATAACGCATTCCGTAGAAGTGGCATGATACGGGTCTTCCGGGGAGCATTAGCTACATAATACAAACGTTATATACGTGTCTTGCTCGGCCCAGCCGACCACAATTGGGGTTAATACCGCTGAGTGCCCCGATAAGAGGATATCATTCTTCAAACTTATACGAGAAGTATAAAATATCTTTTTGCATCGGCTGGAACATGACTAATTCTCGAAACAGAAATAGAATTTTTCTTCCGCATTCAATAGCCTGCTCTCTGAGTTGTCGCCACAGCAGCGGCCCAAAAACCACACTACACCGGACATCAGGTAGCAAAGATCGCGAACGTAAATTGATATTTGCGTTATTTTAGCACGATCGCAGTATCGAGCTAACGATAACACGATATCGTTGGAAAATCTGGTGGCGAAAGTCGTGAAAACGTGAAAAGAAAGTTTTGCCAGAGCAATGGAAGTATGCTTTACAGTTTTCAAAATACTCGAAGCGTATGACAATGACCGGAGAAAAGAAGATTACATATAATTGTATGAAACAAAATAATTATATATAATTTGTATATAACTTTATGTATAATTGTGTGGAATTATATATAAAATTGGCAAAAAATGGTACATAATTATATCGCGGCATATTTTATATATATTTTTTTTCGGGAAACAGCGAAAGCAGAATTTACGTTCTTTGATTTGCAGCCGAAATAGATTTGCATCGTTTGTCAAGCTTTAGGCACTCGATAGATGAAAGGGTAAAATATGAAATTCCGAAAATAATGGTGATTTTTCAAATGAGAAGAAACAGCATTTTTCATCGTGCAAGATGTTGCATGCGATGGTATGGACTATCATTGTGGAAAAGGTATTTCCCAATATTCGCATCGCTCTCCGTAATATTCGATCAATTGTAGTGACTAAATGTAGTGGCAAGAGATTATTTTCAAGTCATGAAAAGAGTGAAAAATTATTCGCGATCTACAATGCCAGAAGAAAAAGCCAACCCTTATCGACCATGAATATAGAAGCAGTTCTGGCCACTGCTATGGATTTCGACGATGTTATAAATGACTTGTCAGTCATGGAAACAGGGAAAAAGAGGGAAAGGTTGTAATTTCATATTTATTTTCCCAACTCGGTGGAATCATCGATATTTTTATTACAATCTACGGATTTTGGGGTCAGGATAAACGATTAGATTAGAATCTGAATTACAGTTACGAGTAGAATATGCAAAAAAAAAAAAAAAAACAGGAACGCGCGTACATAAGAGAAGACTGCTTGATCGAGTGACTGATCGAGTGAAAACTATTGCACACAGGCACTTGCAATCCAAGGGGTGCACGTTGCCAATATTTAATGGATACTCACGAAGGGTGGATTTTCAGCTATTTAAATCCCGAGTGCATGAATTGCGATGACGTTTTTTTTCAATACCTTTTTTTACCGAAAGAAACATCACGTTCGCGTTGATACTAGAAGATTGCTCAAATTATTATCCGACGAAAAGTTTTATACATTTCCGAAATTTCAGAAAAAATGAATTCGAGTTTTGTAAAATATTTCTCGCGACGTCGGATATCCGATCATTTTTAACGTTTAATTGTATCCAAAATTATTGGGCAACAACGAATCGTCACGCTTGTCCTTGTCGAAGGTCTATCCAATTTTGGAATTATCAACATCTCGGTGTTTCTTATATTCATTCTTCGTAGGAAATTATTTGCAACCCACTTTGAGGGTAAAACCGATTGGCTAGATTCTGTCTACACGAATTTTTAGCATTCGACTACTTAAAACTTCACAGATATTCGTAATTCGAATCATTTCGATGAGCACGATTCGTAATTTCTGATCAACGCGACAGAAATGATCTAGAAACTTTCTGTGGATATTTGTCTGCATATTTATGAAATTTTTCGAGCAAACTGTAATTTTTCTCCGTAGGTACTTTTTTCTCGTTGATTGGTTTATTGTCCGCGATTTTTGCGCAGTTCTATGAGAGTCGCTCTTAAAATACAGATTTTCAAATCATTTTTATTTCATAATTACTTAGTGAATAGAACGAAATTTCGCAGACAGGCTCGTTGTTCGGCGAATCGTTGCTATCCAAGGAAAAATGTTGGTTTGTTTCGATCATCAATGCTAACGCTTGAAAAAACGTAATTTTGACAAATTTTAAAACCAACACGCGTAACGATCTATTTCAGTTTCGAAGATGCTTCCAACAGACATCCATCGTTAAAGTTAAATTCTCCAAAGTTTTGTTAATCCGTTCCGCGCGATTGCTTCTCGCGATTGGTTTCTATTAGTCTGCACGAGAGTTGCGATACACGCGCGTAGTTAGCTGGTTTATTTATCATGCATGACTAAACAAAGGTTAATTGAAAGACAGGGAACGTAAATACACGGGCGATATTCAATAATCAAGGGTAGCGCGCGAAGGGCCAAAGGCTAAACGGCTTTTGTCAATTTCTTATTGAGGTGCCAGCTGCGCCGACGAAGAATTCCGTTCGCCGTTTAATACGAAGCCGCTTTAAATTCGCTTCGTGACGCGTCGAAACTCTACACGGGTTGTAAAAAATAATTAACGGATTATAGCCTACGATAGGTCTTCGGCGGCGAGACCCGATCGATTCCCAGACTCTACTTCGGGAATCGAAGAATCGATTTGAAAACCCTCGGCATCGTTGACTTTTATTGGGTATCGGTTGTGAATTCATCGCGGACCAAAAGAATACAGGATAAAAATTGCGACGCCAAAGGTTTTGCGCCGAGTCGAGTCCTTTTGAGGTACGATGCCTTTAGATGGTTCATCTTGTTCTGTCCAGGTGATTATCGCCGAACCATTGCCAGTAGGAATCCAAGTATTCAAACAAAAGTGCAGGATCTACAGGGGGAAACAATATCCTGCAGTTTTGGTTGACCTTGGTCGATGGTTTCAAAGTCGAATCAAGGTCAACTTTGTATTTTAAAATGGAAACCCATATTTTCCTACCATGGAATTACATTTCTCACGCTGATTTTCTCTGGATTTTTCGGAGCTTCGACGCCGAAGTTACATGTCTACTAAGAAGATTTCTAAAATCTGATGTATTGCGATGAATTTGCGTCGGACAGTAACATTTGTTGTTCAAGAGTTACAGGTTTCTTGCGGAACTTGGAAAAAAAAATAATCAAAATAAAAATCTGATTTAAAGGGTCCAATAATTTTAATGGTAAATTAAGATTAAAAATGCCACGTTCACGAATCTCAACACTTTTTTTCTCGAAAAATGTTGAGGCCAAATTATGTGGCGAATAGAAGTTTTCCACTTAAACATGAGAGCTTAGAAATAGATTTTCGATTTTTTTTTCAACTTTTCGTCGGTGTCAAAAATTTTTATAAATCTGAAACGATTAAACAATTTTTGTCAATCATCAACAACTATTTTTCTCGAGTCAAATGGTTTCAAGTGTCAGTATGTGAGATTGTTTTCCGAATACTGTTGGATAAAAAAAAATGTTTTGATGTTAAAACGTGTCGAGGCTGTGTAAAAAAATTTGATATCGATGACAAGTTGAGAAAAAATCTGCTGCGATTTATGTTCTCCGAAGCTCACTCTCGTCCCACTTTCATGTTCAATGGAAACACTTCTATTTGTCGCATAATTTAACCTGAAATTTTTTGAAGAAAAAAAAGTGTCGAAATGAAAAGTGTTAGTAGACGTGTAACTTCGTCGTCGAAGTTCCAAAAAATCAGGGAAAAAAATCACGGAGAGTCCATCCAACGCGTAGAACGGTATGGAATTTGTTCAGAATTTTGCTAGATAGCGAAAAAAAAAATGGGTGGCCGAGTTGAGGAAAAATGCCTCATATTTTTTCTTGAAACTTGCCAAGTTTTTCGGAAACGTTGAAACCAAAATTTACCTCGACGCGTGATACTGTAATATGCTTTCGTTTCGAGATATTCGAGTGTCCGAGTTGAAATGGTACATCCTGTTCGCAGCATAACGTATCACTTGGATGCCCGAATGCTACGGACAGTTCGGATGTTACAGGTGTTTTTTGTAAATAGTGACTGCGCTATATTGGAGGACAGTGCTGTCGCGTATATCATTTTTAATTAAATTTCAAACGCTCGAGTGGTCGTTTCGTTATCGTAAAATGAAAATGACGGGAAAACAGTAAGCGCCAGTGGGTATCCAAACGTGTCGCAGCTGGGTTCTTTACGGGAACAGGTACACATATCGAAGCATCGTAATATACGCCGTACCAATTATATCCCTTAGTGCTGGAATTTATGAGAATTAGATATTTTATTTCCCTGGACATTTTTACCACGTTCGCGAAGTATGGCGCCGAAACCGTGATAAAATGGAGCGACGCGCCTCGAGGGGTCGTTTCCGTCGTTGGAATGTTAGCTCAGTTAGGGGATGCGGATGGATCCTCCAGAAGCAATCCAACCTACCATAGACTGCTGCAAGCACTCTTCACTTTTTTGTTCTCTCGCGGCAGGTTTTTTTTTCCTCCGTTTTTTTTTTTCATCAACGTCCTCGAACTGTCGCGACTAAAGTGTGAAAAATTTTGCGTGTCACGAGAACACGAGTGCGTACGAATGCGTAGTTGCAGGACGAGAGGTTCGAGTACCGGGTAATTTATTGGCGATGTTAGTCGTCAGCGAAGAGACGTGACGATTCCGTGGAGAACGAGAATTAAGAAACGAAGGGAGCGAGGAACGTTCGCAAGGACGGAAACAGGGGCTCTGATATCTGTTTACAACAGGTGGCGTTGACATTTCACGTTAACGAACTACACCCGCCTGTCAGCGCTCTCAATGAGGGTTCATATTTTGACTCTCCCTCCCAGGATGCCTCCTGCCAACACGTCGCCTCTTAACGACTCGTCGCCACTTTTCCTGCTTACGAGGTTCTCTCTCCAATGAATACGTCACCGAAAGTTTAGATGACATTTTTTCACGCTTCGTAACGAACGTTTCCATGTTTCCGTTACGACCTCGAGAAAGTAAGCAGTTTCGGCGGACGCGGCGCGATATTTTTTCCTCTTTCTTTCTTTTTTTTGGTGAGAAAGATCAGAGAAGAAAAATACAGAGAGGACGAGGAACATTCTAATAAGGCGGCGACGGGACACGTGAGACCGAGAAAGAGGAATTCGGAGGGTCGACGAGACAGAGGAGAAGATAATGGAGAAATTCGTGGAGACGGTCGTGGAATGAGCGCATGGCGGCCGGATGCAAGAGATGAGAAAGTCGAAGACGTGATCGAGGGGTGGCGGCGGCGGGAGAGGGCGACGGGAAGCGGGAGCGGCGCAAAGGGAACGGAAGATATGAGAATCGAAATGTAAGCGGTTGTATGAGAGTTGGAAAAGTAAAGTTGTACCCAAGTACAATGAAGAAAGACGAACGAAGGAGAGGCAGGAATGATGATTACAGCCAAGTTTAGTTGGCGAAACGGGGCGAAGTCGAAGTTGGGAAGGGAGCAAAAAATGCCGATCGGAGTAACATCGAGAAAGAATAGTCGGTACGTTTCACGGTACAACGAGGTATAACAACAACCTGAAATTCGACGGGTACGAGTTGCGGTCATCGAGGCATCTTAACGTAAAGAGTCATCCAGTTTTTAACATTTTTTTCAGCATTTGTTTTTTTTTTGCTGAAAAAAATAAAGTTACAACTGCGAAATTCTTGCCACATATTTATCCACACTTTGAGCACAGGTTGTAATTTTTTCAGCCCCAAATCGTCGCTCGTTGCCGAGGCACACGGCAACTTAGCCAAACACCTTTTTTTTCGGTTACCACAAAATTATAAGTTTTATAATTTATTTTTAAAAAATCGATTTTTCGGACCAGTCGCGAAAAATTGACAAGCAAACATTGACAAAAATACGTCCGAAATTTGTGCCAACAAACTGAAACAACCGACCTATCGAGTGCTCGATTTTGGAGAAATCCTATTTGCAAAAAAAAAACATGACTCAAAAAAAAAAAAAAAGAATTCGGTGGCTTTTGATTGGTTATATTTCATCGGATGTAAGCGATACTTCGCGAAACATGCCAAATTCGCTTCTGGGTAATTATTGACACGAAATTATTAATCCGATGGCGAGCTGGTTGGAATTTCATGGACTCTTTTGCATACCAATTTCGCTGCGTATCACGCAATTACGAAATTACACGATGCGTTGCGTTTTAATGCTACCGCGTCCACGTTCAGCTGCAGCGTGCAGTATTTTCGTACGCGTATTATCTAGTTTAATAACAAGCTCGCAAGCGCGTACCTACGGCCTATCGGATCAAAGGGAAACTCGTCTATCAACGCCTGTAATATACCGGGGGATTTCGGCGCGCACCGACACACGCTGAAATCGAGGAAATAAAACAACGGGAGATACGCGAGTATTTAAAAGTTAATACGGTCGGTCGTGAAACCGGACGACCTTTATCCGCGGTCACGTAACCGCGATTTCGCCCCCGTGTATTGTTATTAACGGGAATATTTATATGGCGTGAATGTTTACACGCGTATTCGCGTAAATATGCATTCGCACGTCTATTGTTAGTCGTGAAAATACCGGCTCGCTTTTGTTGGTGACGTTATCACGCCGCATTATTCCTCGCCGGTACAATAGTGCTAGCATTTTGAAAGCTCTCATTTTCTCAGATATCTTCTACCTGCACGCGAAGCTCCGTTCATTATGAAATTACAGTAATGTCCGTTATTCGTTTGTTCAACGTTTTTCACTGTAAACAATCACTTTCGATTGCACGTCCCATTTGCTCGCATATTTTCATCGTTCCCACATCCAAAAAATTCACCGAATTTACCGTTGATATTCGTGACACCGAAATGCTCATTCGAATAGTCGCAATTTCATGTACTCGATTAAACAAAATGTAGACTTTTGATAAAAAATGCGTTATCGATGGTACGTTGAAAAAATGGTGTAAAAATGTTTGTAATAGTTATTCCACGCGTCGTATTATCGTGTCACGTACTAACTACAGAATAACGTTATTATTAAGAAGTAGTTATCCTCGACTTACTGAAAAGTTCGTCTGTTTGTAGCGGTATTGCACGCAAAAGCTTGCCTTATTGGAAAATTCTATCGTAAATTTCGGGACGATTCTGCCTGCTTGACGTTCTTCTAATCTCTCGAGATCTACTCGCCACATTCACTCAACATTCTGAGTCGATATAAGAATTCACTAATCTACTCGAGGTTCTCGTAACGAGCAATCGCCACCGCGGTTATTTGAAAATCCAAATACATTTGTTACCAACTTATCAGATTCCTTGCACATTGTTCATTAAAACCAAATGAAAAATAGCAAAGTTAAATTAGGATCTACAGGAAACATCTCTTTCTGTAGCATCTGCTTAATTAAGATGCCTCGTCGTTTAGTATCGTCGCAAGTGAGGGGCATGAATGGTTATTGCTGTTTTTTTCGTAGGTATACATACTTATTATAGCCATAGCTAAGTAAAACAGTGAAAGCAGAAAAAAATGTTTGTCGAAATTTATGAGTTTTACTTGCAGTAGCAGAAAGAGACAATTTTCGTATCTCACACTTTTCTCGTAATTTTCCCAAAATTAAGGTCGTCATTCCTATGTGTCCTCGAAACTGAGATATTCTTTGAAATAAACGCTATTTGGCGGTTGTGTGTCGTTTAATTCCGGAGTTGGAGTCGAGTTTGTAATTTTGTTCGTGAGACTGCGTGTTAAAGTGAGAATTTTGCGGTAATGATTTTTTCGAAAATTAATTCGTCAACTATGGTGTTTCTCGATTGCAAATTGAATTTGACATACTTTATTGACATCGTATCTGAATTTCGCAGATTTCCGTCGCTTATTCCCAAAGCGACCAAGCCACCTTAAAAATGGATATAATCGTTATTAGAATAATCATTAATTTAAAAAACGAGAGACCTCGGTATTTTCATTATCAGTTATAAATTTCGCCCAATTTTGCGCTACGGAGTCGGCACGTGTAATATTCAGCAACCGAAACTTTCAATATTTCGCATACCTGTCTCTTCTCGTCGTAGACCACGAAACAAGAGCTTGCAGTAACGTTTTTCTTTCTTTCTCTGTTTTTTTTTTCTCCAAAAAAAACGGCACCGTCTCATTTTACTTGTATTTCTTGGTATGGCATTGGAAAATGTTCGTAGCTGAAAATATCCACGCGTTAAGGAAATATCGAATCAACTTTGTTTCGGTATCACCTTTCACATTTTCATTTGAAACGCCGATAATATTTTATCGCCGGCCATCATCGAATGAGTATGATCAAGATAAGCTGATGCCTGTTGTGTTCCGAATTGTATCAAAAAGGACGACAGGAGATTATCGTTCATTTCTACCGCGCTGACAGCAATTGAGCACGACTCATTGTTACCGTTGACAGGGGCGAAATTGATCCTACCGAGAGACGTTGATGCCTGGAAAAGCGATAAAACGTTCGTAGCGCCAACATTTCATTTTATCGGGGTAATTTCCAAATATAATTCGGCCCATTACACAAATCGTCGATGGTATCAAAATTCCAAGCATAAACGTTGTTCCCATTGAAATGCACGAGCGGGAGAAAGATCGTTCACTTGATATTTGTACAAGTCCAGGTCGCGTGGCGCGTCACGAACGCGTTCGCAGCAAATCGTAAAAAAGATCGTTAATCGTTTTTCCCTACGTCCGGGTGATTTCCGCTCAATCGCGATACGCGAACCGTAATTTTCCCCCAAATTTGAATATCAATTTAATATTAATTTCACCTTCCTACCAAGGAACGATGTCACGATCATATTGCAACGAAAAAAAAATTACTACAAATTAGTTTTAACCAACAGAAAGTGCCACCGATCATTTCGCGAGATTGGAGTTGAAGAAAAAAAAATTAAAATAGGAGAGAAGTAAAATACAACGAAAGTGCCGTCAACTCCGAACTCGTCGCTGTACGCAGCTGTAATAATGAAGTTTGTTTTTGTACTTATACTTCTGTGTGAAAAAATAAACGGCGTAATGAAGAGAGATGTAGCTGGTCCTGCTTCATTTTTCTGTTTGCACCAATAAAAGACCTTTCACACTTCTTAAGAAGGCTCTTGAGACGGGCAGACAGGGCGAGGCGACAAGGGTGGAGGAACCGGAGCTGTGTATATACGTACGTGTCTCTGGAGATAGCCGGTAGCACGGTTGTTAAGTGTGGTATCAGGAAAATCGCGCGCGCTTGCCGGAGTCGTAAGATTCGACGCTGTTTTCAAATCGTAAAAATAGAAACGGTCCTTCGAGAAGAAAAAAAATGGGGCACCGTTTACGGGAACGTGATGCGCTACAAGACTACAAAAGTTGAAATCGCCGGTAGGTACGAGTGTACGTTGGTAGGTACGAAACGATTGAAATAAACCGCTGGCGATAAATCACGACCGTAATGGACCGAGGAGAGTACTGGTCTATGATATGTTGAGGAAATCCAAACCACACGCGAAGAAACGTACATTTTTCATTTCCACAGCAACGCAACGCCATTGACCAGACAAAAATGAATAAGTATATCAAATGGTACCGTGGAATTCGTGGAATCTCAGCTTTCTCGATACTTCCCATTTGTTCTATGATTTCTGCGCTATCAAGCGCCTCGTTTTCGAATTATATTCGCGGAGTGAAAAATCGGTGTCCAGATTCCATCGGAGTTTAGAGTTGCCAATCGCTTCGGTCCAGCAACGTCTCCTCTGGTGGACGACGTTGAAATAGAAAATATTTCTGGTGACTTCTCGCTCTAATTCCGCTAACGTTAGGAACATGCGATGTAAGGGAACATGCGCAAATTACGTAATGCCTTCCATGGGGGAGGGTCCGTGGGAATATTACAAATTTTGACAGGGGAGAGTAAGGGAGTACAGCATCGTGTTACGTGACATCTTTAATCTACATTTTTTATATTTCTCGCTACGTTATAAAGTATTATCGTACCCCACGTTCTATTTGATCAATTATAGATTTTTTTCGAGTTATAACATAAAAGGAAACGGAGAGGAAAATTTCCATGTTATTTAAACGGGGAATCTTGATTAAGCGAGCCCGATCTGTCTGATCGATTTATAGGACTCAAATTGGTACCGAATGTGTTTTTTTTTTGCTGCAGACAACGTGAATTGCGTATGGGAGCAAGAAGAAAAATAGTCGATTTTTCGCCACAGTTTAATGTATGTATACAGGGTGAGTTTTCTCAGCTATCGCACGAGGGAGAGGCCTATTCGCGCGATCGACCCGCCCCTTCCTATTCATACCGATTATTGTTATCTTGTGAAGCCGACAATTCGTATCCACGAGCCTTTACCACTCACCTCCGAAGGTTGTGTTCAACAACAGTTTATTCGATGTTCACCTCGAGTGTTCAAACTGACCGGGTTCGGAGCATATGAACGTATTCGTTTACAGACACACGTGGCATTGTTATTATGTATTCGTCAAAAGTAACGATGACTCTCTCTAACACGTATGAATAGAAAGAAGTTAGCGCTCAGTTTGAACACTTGATGAAAACATGGAATAAACAGTTGTTGAGCACAGCTTCCGGGGTCAGTGGCAGAGGCTCGTGAATATGAACTTGCGGTTCCACAAGATATGAATAATAGGTACGAATCGGGAGGGGCGGGCCGATAGCGAAAATAGGCCCCTCCCCCAAGCGATGGTTGAGAAAACTCACCCTGTATTATTTCAGTTGGTGCTGTACGTACGTAACTTGAGTATACATGACGTATTGTAAGTTGAATTAAGTACGGTATTTAGTTTTTTAATTTCAGGAATGAAAACGTTTTTGCCTTGCATGTTTATCTTATTATTTTAACGTATGAACGGGGAAGGGGGCTGAAAGCATGTTACATAATTAATTTAGAAGGATTGCTCATTTGTTACAGCATGTTACGAGGGCAAGGAGGGTATCAAAAAGAGCCGAAAATTGCGTTACGTAATTGGTGCATGTTCTTCGAGTAGGCATGGAAGATTTTGTTGCACTAGAACTGTGAGTGCCTAGGATTCCCGAAATATTATGACTTTCAAGCATCAAAATATAAACGAGCTCCTCAAAATTGCAGCGTTGATGCTCACAGGTGTTTACATTGTATCTCTTGTTCGAGCTTTTGTGAGGCGCAAAACACCTCGATACAGCAGAAGGTTGTAAGTTGTGTTCATTAAATTTGATTTTTTGTTCGACATATTTTTTATTAAAATATTAAATTCAATGGTTAATGAAAATTAATTCCACTAAGAAAATAAATTTGAATGTTGATGGAAATTATTCTCGCTGAAAAATTTAATTTAGTGGTTGATGCAAATGTCACTGCATTACAAATTTGATGCATTATTCACAACTCTGATGCAGCCTGAGCAATACAAAAAAACCTTCGGATTTTTCGGTTATATGGCCGCAACGGTGAGCTGCGAATCTGTGCAAGAATTGTCTGGGAATTCGTACAAGAATTTGTAGAATTCTCGGTTTGACGAAGGTCCGAGCTTCTGAGAGCACCCAGCGACGGAGTAATACAAGATTGCGGTGCGATTATTTGCCGTAATTTAAACGTGATTTGGTCGTATTACGGTCAGTTTGTGGTATCAAGTTCGAGAACCCCGCATATTTGTGGACTGTTAAAGCGGATAAAGTCTGCCTCTTTTCAATCGGAAGTTCGAGCATACGAATGGCAAACTTTAGACGGCAGATCGAAAACGGACGGAGGAAAATCTTCGAGCGATGTCGAGTGCAAGGAACGTTCATCGACCGCTCGCGAATATTTCTTGACAACCGATGTAGAAATGGCGAGAAATCCCGAAAACTGTAAATAGCTAAATGGTTAGCAATCAGGGTACTGCGATCTGCGAAGAAACAAGTCGATAGAAAATTACCCTTTTTCATCATCGTTCAGTCATTAAAACGTACTTGGCGAAACGAGTTTGATTATACGTAGCGTTCTCCCATTTCCGAGTACGCGATTAGATTTAAAACGAAACAAGATTCACGGAACGTGTCATTCTTCTCG